>PITA01001632.1:21430-187820 GCA_004023965.1 Spilogale gracilis | reverse complement strand
TTACGGACGCCCCACACTGCCTCCCCGCTTGGGCAATCAACGGCGGCTCCCGGCTCTCAACGACAGATTTAAAAAAAAAAAAAAAGAAAAAGAAAAAGCACTGATTCAATGAAAAATAACTATCAGATATTACAGCCAGAGTTGCTCCCAAACAGCCTCTAAGATAGATGAGTCACCTTCAAAATAATGCTAGGTGAAGAGGCCCATCACAAAGGCCACATGTCGCATGATTCCATTTATAGGAGATGCTCAGGGGGCACCTGGGTGGCTCAGTTGGTTAAGCGACTGCTTTCGGCTCAGGTCATGATCCTGGAGACCCAGGATCAAGCCCCGCATCGGGCTTCCTGCTCAGCGGGAAGCCTGCTTCTCCCTCTCTCAGTCCCTCTGCTTGTGTTCCCTCTCTAGCTGTGTTTCTCTCTGTCAAATAAAAAAAAAATATATATATATAGGAGATGCTCAGTTAGGCAAATCCCAAGTGGACCAGTGCTTGACTGGGGCTGGGGAAGAACAGGGAGTCATGCTAATAGGCACTAAGCTTCTTGGGGGGGGGGCATGAAAGATTGTGGGGATTATACGAAAACCTACTTACACTTTTAATGGGTGAAATGTACAGTATGTGAGCGACATCTCAGTAGCACCATTAAAAAAATGAATTAGGTGCATCAGCATGAGAACCACAACAGCTGACATTCATCAAGCGCTCACCAGGTGCAGCCCTTCTCCTGCTAAGCCCTGGCTCACATAAGCCTCTCATCAATCCTATTGGGTAAGTATGGTTTCTATCCCCATTCTAGAGATGGGAACATGGAGATTAGCCCAAGATCACACAGATAAGAAGAGGCGTATAAACCAGAACGCGTTGTAGACCAGGTTCCTCCAATGAAGTTTCCAGGTACTTTCACCCAAAGTGCACAACCACGTGCACACTCACACACGTGCACACAACCCTTCCTGTCGTGCCTGACTGAAAGGAGAGGGGTTAGGAAAACAACCTCCCACCTCTGGTTCCCTGTCTTCAGTACCCAATTCCCGGAGCCAAGAGCTCAGGGCTCAACTTAGGTACGGCTCCTCGGCCTCAGTGACTTGGGGGAAGAATGCCTGAGGTCTCACGAACTGACTCTCAAGGTACCCTTGGGTCCGGGGTCCCCCCAGAGGGTCTGTCCTGCGGGCACCTGCTCCACGTGTGCGTGGCCTCCCTCGGCGGGGGTGGGGTGGGGTGGGGAGGGCAGCTCCCAGGATAGAAGGTTTTCTTGTTTCCCTGTTCCTCTCAGCCCTTTCTCCGTGTCCCCATGAGGTCACAGTTGCCGTGGAGACAAGAGACAGAGCCACTTGGGTGCACAGGCAGGGTGACCTCATTATCTGTGGCTTTGGATTTCAACCTGAAGGTTGGCTTCACACCCTGCCAGGGGCTGGTGGGAGTTTAAGTGGCCCAACCTCTGTGTGTGTGTGCGTGTGTGTGCGTGAGTGAGTGAGTGTGTGTGTGAGTGAGTGTGAGTGAGTGTGAGTGTGTGTGAGAGTGTGAGTGTGTGGTGTGTGTCAGTGTGTCAGTGTGTGTCAGTGTGTGTCAGTGTGTGTCAGTGTGACTGTGTGTGTCAGTGTGAGTGTGTGAGAGTGTGTGTGAGTGTGTGTGAGTGTGTGAGTGTTGGGGGGGTGACATGTCACTTTGTATCAAAAGCGTAAGCCAGAAAGTATCCACCTGTCAGTGAGTAGCCCCATGAGGCTGTGAAGCCTCTGCAAGTGGCGAGCCCTCGGACATGTAAAATACACACCAGCTCCCGAAGACTTAGTACAAAAAAGGATGTAAACTCAGTAATCTTTATATTGGTCATAGACTGAAATATTTTAGGCATAAGAGTTAGTAAAATATTCAAGTTAACCTCATGTTCCTTCTTTTAAACATGGCTACTAGAAAATGCAGAATCACCTTACATACACAGCTTCTAAAAAAAATTCGCATTATTCCACCTTGCGCTGCATTCGTACGGACAGTGCTGGTATCTGGGCTTTCAACCAGCAACTCGATCCCGAGGAACAAACACCAAGGAACTCAGAATTCAGACAAGTATACGGAGATAAACAGGCCAGAGTCATCGCCACTGCCTGTAAAATAGTAAACGCCTGGGGAAATGGTAAGCCCCAAGGAAACGGGCCAAAATAAAGCCTGGTACATCCTGAAGACAGAGCACTGCACGGCCTTCAGAAACACGTTCCAGATACGTAGAGGGGCGCCTGGGTGGCTCCACTAGTTAACAGTCTTGACTCTGGATCCCAGCTCAGGTCATGATCTCAGGGTCATGAGTTCAATCCCCGTGCTGGGTTCCCCACTGGGCATGGAGCTTACTTAAAAACATATGTATAAAATGAAATATTTAGAACATAGAACAACGTTTATGGGATATCACTACAGGAAAAACCAAGAGGCCACGAGATCTCAGGTATATGAAAGTTCGTCACATACGTAAGCGCACAGGAGAGCACAGGAAAACATGCATAACAAAATAGTACATTGCTTCCAAGGGACAGAACCACAGGGCAGTCTCTCTTCCTCTTGTCTCTTATTTTTGCTTATCTGTCCTTCAACTTTCCTGTAATTAGCACAGTTCGCTTGTCCGTCCAGGGGGATAGGATTCAGTCATAAACGGAACAAAGTCCCGACACGTGCGCCAACATGATCGGGCCTTGAATACGTGATGCTCAGGAAAGAAGCCAGACCCAGGTCACATAACACAAGATTCCGTTTATATCAACCGTCTGGCAAATCTAGCCACAGAAAGTAGATGAAGGGGCTGCCGGGCTTTGGGGTAGGGAGGACTGAGGAGTGACATAGTGGGTCTGGGTCTCTGCCTGAGCTGGTCCCACCTGTCAAGTGGTGGGGGAGCTCCCCGCCCCCATTGTGCTAAGCAAGGGGTCACCAGACAGGAGGGGGGATCACAGACCAGGAGGTCAGAGACAAGCCTCAAGGAGAAGGCAGGACATGGGGGTGGGGGTTAGAAAAAGGGGCATGAAATCCCCCACGAGGCCTGGCCTCCGCCATCTGACTGGAGAAGAAATGGGCCATCATCAGCCTTCAGCACTTCCATGGTGGGGTGACCCAGACTACTTGAGCCTTTATTTCCACGGGCCTAAGACTGGTGACAAAGGGCACATAAAGTAGCATCTGCCCCTTCCTGAATCCATGCCGGCTTGCAGGGGTGGGGGAGGCCCGACTGACTCCCCCATGGTCCACCCCGGTCACTCATCCGGAGACACTGCTAGCTGCTGCAGGTACAGACGTGAAAGGCAGAGCCCTCCTCTCCTGGGAACGGGCGTCATCTCGCTGGGAGCCAGAGTAACAAATGTGGTGGCCGCTTGCCAAGGAGCACCAGGGCTGGAGAGCGGGCGGCTTCCTGTCTACAGGGATGTGGTGGGAGGCAACGCCCTGCGGGATCCTCAAGGCCAGGGAGACCGGGGCTGGCAGAGGCGGAGTGGGCAGAGCTCGGGAAGGCCCGGGTTCTTCAGCACAGGCGGAAGGTAGATGAAGGGCAGGGGAGCGGGGTGCCCATGCTCTGAGCTAGGGCATTTAGACCTCACCCCGAGCTCACAGAGGATGCTAAGGTGGGGGGACAACAAGATTCCATGTGCCTGGTGACAGAACGGAGAGTGGTGAAAAGGACAGGACACAGGGGACCCACTGAGAGGCCCACAGGGGAGCAGGGGGCGGGGGGGGGGTCCTGTGCTCAAAATGCAGTTGCAAGGAGCAAGGGCGGCTGAAAGTCGGCTCCAGCACTGTCCAGAGGCTGCCCGGGAGCCCGCGTGCCTCTCTCCCCCTCCAGCAGGGCCGCCCTGCACACAGGCCCGAGGACTCGGAACAGCCAGACTGAGAGGTCTCAGCGGCTCCCAGGGCGCCCCTGCTCACCACGGGCACTCAAGCCGAGCATTGACGCTGAAGTCCCAGAACACAGAGGCGAGCAGGTCAGACAGAAAGATGGGCTAAGGACATCGCTGCCAAGAGCTGCCCCCGACCCCAGCCCCACGTCCTCCTAAACCATCTCCCTAAAGCCACCGCCACCGCCACCGCCGCCTCCATAATACCGAGAGAATAACATCGCCACCCTCTCGAGGCTGTTCACACCCCGGAAAACAACCGAAATCACATAGACGCGATGCACAACGGCCGAAGGGTCGGGACACCTGCACGTCCATCAGCCAGTGAGCCGATGAACGGAACAGGACGCGGCCAAGGGCGGGCCGGAAGCAGGGACACCTGCCGGCCCACGGCCGACCTCGGAGACACGATGCCTCGTGGAAGGGCCCTGCTGTGTGTTGCCGTTTACACGCAGCTTCTGAAACAGGTGAACCCAGAGGGACAGACAGTAGGTCTGTAGTTGCCAGGGAATGTGAGGGGGGTCGGGGGCGGATTTCAGGAACAGCTAACGGGCCTGAAGTTTCGTTTAGGGGCGATGATGTCCTGGGAGTGGATGGCGGAGGCACCTGCACTTACCGGGATCTGCACGCTCGAAAACGCTGAAGACGGGAAATGATAGGTTATATGAATTCCGCCCACCCCCCATTAAATAAAGAATTACATACATTTTGCAGGGGACCTGACAGGAGGAGCAGAGACACCAGAATGGCCACGAGCGCAATCATGAGGACCCTAATGACCCTGTGGTAGCTACCGGGCCCCTCAGCTGGCTCCCGGCTCCCCTCGGCTTGGGAGGGAAGAAGTACTTTGTATGTTGCCTGGGACTACAGCCAAACAGTGATTCGTCCCAGGCCCTGGGAGGGAGGAGAGGGAGCGCAGAGGGACAGCCTCCACATCCAGGAAGGGACCCACCACCACACGCCCGCTCATCGCCCCGAAGATGCTTCCGGATGCCCGACGCCCCGCTTCTCCCCGTCGCCACACACCCAGCCTGTGCACATCACAGAGCACGCCTCGTTGCTGGGATTTTTAAAGGAGCCAAAGATGAACTGGGGTGCACTCGGCCTTGGAAAAGAAATGATCAAACCCAATCCTAGTCTCCAAGAAGGTCAACTGCTGCCTCTTATCCAGCACCTTCGGACCCTTACACACTAACTTCCACCCCGTGCATGAGGGCACGAGGGCAAGAGCCCCAGGTTCCCAGGTGGGAGCTGCCCCGGGCCCCAGCCAGCATGGGGACGGTCTTCATTTTAAGCTCAGGTACTGAGGGTCTCGGGAGGATCTTGGTGGGTTTTTTCCCCCTGGAATGAATCCTGCAACTCTCAGGACTGAAGCAGAAGCAGAGACAGAACGAAGTGGCTTGACTTTAGAAAAGATCTTCCTCTCATGAGCAATGAGACAACTTGGAACACTGTCAGGGTGGGTGGGCAGGGCTCTCAGGATCTCAGTCTGTGCTCTGCTCATCAACACTCAGCTTCCCACAGCTCTGCTCTGTTCGTTGCCATTTGCCTTATAGCAGCAGTCCTCACTGCCGTGTGGCAGCATTGCCTTGGAGCCAGGAACTAAGCCACCGAATGCTTGGCACGCGTCATCTTCGCCCTCATCCCAGGGCCTGCCTGGGGGGAGGTTATTCCACCCACTTTACCGATAAACCCGAGTCTCAGAGAGATTAAGTCGTTGGCTGAGATGAGCAGCAGGACTGAGGTTGAACCTGGGTCTAGGGCACTAGAATCTCTTTTCACATAACCCCACGCTCGGGCTACGCACCCCAAGGGAGGATGAGGAGGCACAATGAACACGTATCATTCATGTCACTAAAGAGACAAAAAGATCTCCACCTTAATAAAAAGACTAAAGATGGGGAACCTGGTTAATCAGCAGAGATGGGAAGAGTGGGCGTCTTTTGGAGCATCTAAGGAATTGGTTTTCACATCCTTCCAGAACTATCTTCAGCTTCAGATTTAGACCAAGGCCACATCAAGTAGAGAGAGGCTTACATAAAGTAGGAGGGCTCACTAGGTAAAGACGTCCCGTTCCTGCCACCGGGAATGAACACAGACCCCCCACTGCCCTGCGGACACCTGAAACCCTGATAAAAGAAGAAAAGCCTCCCCTATACATGAACCCTGCTAGGAAGGGAGACCCAGCAAGGCCAGAAGCCAGGAGGGAATGCACGCCCAACAGACGCCGCTGAAGTAACCGAGGGCCATCAGAAGTGGAAGTTCTATGTAAGCGAGAAGTGAGACTCCTATCCAAAGCCGAGGCAGAGGGGCGCCGGGGTGGCTCAGCTGGTGGAGCGGCCGACTCTTGATCTCAGGCTTGTGAGTTCAAGCCCTGTGTTGGGCTCCAAAAAATAAATAAATAAATAAAAAGCTGAAGCATAAAAGACCCCTTCCCCATGTAAGATAGGCTAGCGAAAATATTCCCTACTGCCGCAGAGAATCAACGAGAAAGCGGACCCTGAGAAGGAGGTGGCCAAGCCCAGAAGAAAGGGGTAAGCCTCCATGATGAATCAAAACGCTGCACCGCTGCCACGCATAGCGGAAAATGCCAGACCCTATTACCGGAAAGCCAAATTGAGGACTTGACGTAAAAAATGTTTCCGGACCAGCGACAGCTTTCAGGGACTTAACACAATTAATGCAAAGCACTGTGTGAAATGCTTCTAGAACCCAAGGACTCAGGGTGCCTCGGTGACTCAGTCATTAAGCATCTGCCTTCGGCTCAGGTCATGATCCCAGGGTCCCTGGATCGAGCCCCATATTGGGCTCCCTGCTCAGTGTGAAGCCTGCTTCTCCCTCTCACACTCTCCCTGCTTCTGTTCCCTCTCTAGCTGTGTTTCTGTCAAGTAAAGAAATCTAGAAAGAAAGAAAGAAATCTAGAAAGAAAGAAAGAAAGAACGAACCAACCAACCAACCAACCAGCCAACCCAGGGACTCTCATGGGCGAGGTACTTTATGTAAGCCCTTCTCCACTTGGTCTGGCCTTGGCATAAATCTGGAGCCAAAGGCAGTTCCAGAAGGATGTGAAAACCAAGGGAGAAAGCCCAATCAAACATGAGCTCGGAATCCAAAACCAAACCACACAAGCAAATGAACCACCAGAAGGGAGCATCAGCAGACGCAACTAGCAAAAGGAATGGAACCCTTTTTGTTTTCCGTTAACAACACGATCAAGTGAGCTTTGCTCTGGGGATACAAGGGTGTTTCAGTATTTGTAAACCAAAGGATATAGAACATTAACAAGAGAAAAGACGCAGGGCATATGATTATATCAAAAGATGCAGAAAAAGCATCTGACAAAACACAATACCCATTCATGATTAAAACTCTCAACAAAGTGGATTTAGAGGGAATATACCCAAACATAATAGAGTCCATATATGGAGAACCCACAGCTAAGATCCTACTCAATGCTGGAAAACTGAGAACATTTCCTCTAAGATCAAGAACAACAGGGGCGCCTGGGTGGCTCAGTTGGTTAAGCGACTGCCTTCAGCTCAGGTCATGATCCCGGAGACCCGGGATCGAGCCCCACATCAGGCTTCCTGCTCGGCAGGAGGCCTGCTTCTCCCTCTCTCACTCCCCCTGCTTGTGTTCCCTCTCTGGCTGTGTTTCTCTCTGTCAAATAAATAAAATCTTTAAAAAAAAAAACAAAAAACAAAAAACAAAAAACAAAAAAAACAAAAAAAAAACACAAGGTTCTCCTCTCTCACCACTTTTATTCAACACAGTCGTGGAGCTCCTTGCTGCAGCAACCAGACAAGAAATATATCCAAACTGGTAAGGAAGAAGTAAGGCTGAAGGCAGACGGCAGGATACTATATATCGAAAACCCTAAACAGTTCACTATGAAGCTATTAGAATAAATAAATTCAGGGACGCCTCAGGGGCTCAGTCACACAAGTGTCTGCCTTCAGCTCAGGTCATGATCCCAAGGTCCTGGGATTGAGTCCGGGGTTGGGCTCCCTGCTCAGCGGGGAGTGTGCTTCCCCCTGCCCCTCCCCCTGCTTGCACTCTCACAGTCTCGCTCTCTGATAAACCCTTAAAAAAAAAAGTCACAGAGATGGAAGATACAGCATGGAGAGTAGAGACAATAATATTATAATAACACAGGATGGTGACAAATAGTGACTACACTTATCCTGGTGAGCACATAGCAATGTCGGCAAATCGCTCTTACATATCTGGAATTAATTATATAGATCAAGTCTACTTTAATAAATTTTTTAAAATAAAAAACTTGGGAGTGCCTGGATGGCTCTGTCAGGAGAGCATCTGAATTTTGATCTCAGGGTCATAAGTTTGAGTCCCATGTTGGGGGTAGAATTTATGCAAAAATTTTTTTTAATTTTAGGGGCACCTGGGTGGTTTAATCATTGGGTGACTGCTTTCAGCTCAGGTCATGATCCCAGGGTCCTGGGACTCAGCCCTGCATCAGGCTCCCTGCTCAGTGAGAAGCCTGCTTCTCCCTCTCCCTCTGCCACTCCCCTTGCTGTGTTCCCTCTCTGTCTGTCAAATAAATAAAATCCTTTAAAAAAAATTTATTTTAAGAAAGGAATGGCACCCCAAGAGGGTAAACCAGAAGACCATACAGTATTAAATTATTACATGTAATGGAAGAACACTACTCTATGACAGAAACAGTGAATCTAAAAACCATATAGCACTTATGAAATATTTTTTACATGTATTTTAGAAGTCATCAGGGGGCATCTGGGTGGTACGGTTGGTTAAGTGTCCAACTCTTTGTTTCAGCTCATGTCTTGATCTCAAGGTCATGAGATCGAGCCCCACATCAGGCTCTGCACTCAGCGTGGGTTGGCTTAAAACTCTCTCTCCCTCTACCCTCCCCACAGCTTGCTTGCTTGTTCTCTAAAATGACTAAATCTTTTTTTAAAATTAAATAAGGGGCATCTGGGTGGCTCAGTTGTTTCACTGTCTGCTTTTGGCTCAGTCATGATACCAGGGTCCTGGGATCAAGCTCTGCTCAGCAGGAAATCTGCTTCTCCCTCTCCCCCTTACTCATCATGCTCTTTAATAAATAAAATCTTTTTAAATTTTTTTAACAAATAATAATAAAAATAAAACAAAAGTCATCAAAATTTAAAGACTTAAGGGGCAGCAAGACTGTAACAGCTAAAGAGAGAATTAATGAATTGGAAGATGGACCTAAGGGGCCCGGGTGGCTCAGTCACTAAGCATCTGCCTTTGGCTCAGGTCATGATCCTGGGGTCCTGGGACTGAGCCCTGCATGAGGCTCCCTGCTTTGCAGGGAGCCTGCTTCTCCCTCTCCCATTCCCCCGGTTTGTGTTCCCTCTCTTGCTGTCTCTCTGTGTCAAATAAATAAAATCTTTTTTAAAAAGGAGAGGGGGGATAGATCTAAGGAAATGTCTGCAAATAGAGAAAAGAGCAATAAACAATAGAAAATATGGAAGAAATGAGACATTCAGGACAGAATGACATGACTCCATCTATTTTAATAGGAATTACTGAAGAAGAAAATAAAGATAAGGGGTGGGGAGGGGAGGAGAGTATGTTCACAATGTAAGACACAAGCCTTCTTTAGACTGAAACAGCATCAACCATTCCCAAGCAGGATAAATAAAACAAACCCGCACCTAGACCCAGTACAGTAAAAAAGTCCCAGAAACTTAAAAGAGGTACAAAATCAGACTTCTACCAAAAATATCATAAGACAAAAGAGCCGACTTCTCAACAGCAATAAGAAAAACCAAAGTGCTGAGAGAAGCTATGCAGAATTTTATACCCAGCCAAATGATCAGCTGTGTATGCAGCCAAAACTTAGACATTTTCAGACAGAGCTAACAATGACTCTCACAGAGAGTCACTGAAAAATCCATGGAAAGGTGGATCATGTAAGAAAATGAAATCTATAAGAAAAAACTTTTACAAGAATTAACAGGTCTACATAAAATAGTAATAAAACCAAGGCATCAGCTTTAAAAAACATAGAAGAAACACTGGAGAGTGACACAAATTAAAATGTTAATGTCTGTGATCATGAGCACAAGTGCAAGATAAAGGTGGACCTCAGGCATGTCCAAGATGGCAGCCCTGTTTAGAACATGGAAGGAACAAGCGAAGTTCGAGAATGCCCTTAACAGGGAGAAAGGCAGCCAACTCCCGTAAGGTTTCTAATCAAAATTATTAGTACTTACCAACAACTATTGAACACTTACCATATGTCAAGACCCTTACTAAGATGCTCACTTAATCCTCACCGTAGCACTGTGCCACATTCCCATTCTACAGATGAGAAAACAGAGGTGTGGAGGCCAAGGTGGTTGCTCAGAGACTAAAAGGTGGTCCACAAGTTCAAGCCTATCTGCTGGTAAAGGCTGTGGCGGGGGAGGGGGGCAAGCCGGTATACATCCATGTGGGACACTCTCTGCCATCTTGGGGGAAAAGGGGAGGACAAGAGAGGCCCTGGGAACACCAGGTGGGTGAGGCGTGTTGGGTGCTCATTTGGAGTTGGCCACTGGGACCCCGGCATGAGTCCTGAGGTTAGAAAGGGCACACTCCAGGAAAGCTATTCACTGTAGGCACCTTCTGTCTCTATCACGGTCTAGGACTCAGCCATGCCCTTAGTGAGGTCTCCTGCTGGCCACCTACCACCCTCCGGAGGCACTGGATCCCTGAGACCTGAAGGAGCCTTCTCACCCCCTAGGGCTCGGAAGACCCACTTCTGGCAGCCTGCCCATCCACAAAGGTCACACCACTGGAACAACAAAGGGCCTTTTTGTCCTCGTGCTTATGGTGGCTGCTGCCACCAGCGGAAATCACCCACTCGACCTTCTGGCTTTATGAATTAATAATAAAGTTGGAAAGGGAGACGGGATGGCTCGCAGGCCCAGGCACCTCTTCCCCACCCCACCGCCCGCCGATCACCTTGCCTGGTGCCACCAGCACGGGCACAAGGGCGGGCCCTGCCTTATCTCCCCAAAGCGGTGAGCCAGAAACATGTTCTTCCCTTGGCTTTGAGAAGGCAAAGACTGAAGCACTTTGCAAGAGGAAAAGCATCTTATTGACATTCGAGGTATCCCACCTGTACAACTAGGCCGTGTGGCATATCTGAGCATTGATTACATTCTGGGCTGCATTCCGGGGAGCCATTAACTCACAAAACAGTATGCTGCCAGAGTGGGACTGGGGTGGGGTGAGAAGGAAAGACGCATAAGGGATCTGATTACTACTAATTCACGGAGCTAGAAAGTCTTGGAGTATACGCCAATTACTTTGGTGCAGAGAAAAACAAATTCTCCCTCTGAAACAGGCATGAGCCACTCAGTAAGATCTCAGGAAAACAGAGGGGGCTGCACATTCCTGCTCTTCCTCCCAGAGCCCCTAAGACCTCTCACACTACCCACCCCCCTGAGCCTGCTCTCCCTGGGGGAAGCTGACCATTCTAGAACTTTCCATAGCATGATACCAAGCCTCTCTGCCTTGAGGTCTAACTCTCCCCCTTCCAACAACCAAGTATGTTGCCCCTCCCAGATACGGAAACCCTTTGTCTCAGTCTACATCTCATGGGGTCTGGGTCACCCGGGAAAGGCAGTTCTGAATTTCGGTTCCACACTCTGCCTCCAAGTGACCTTGAGCAATCCCTTCAAAGGTCTGGGCCTCAGTTTCCTCATCTGTAAATTGGCAACAATATACTATAAAGCTAAGATGACCCAGCCAAGCCAGAGTACAAAATATCAGCATGGGCCAGAATAGGGGTGCTTTCGGGTGCCCAGCAATGAAGTTCACTTGCCATCCAGCCCTTTTCAAAGCTTCCCAAAAGGGATGCCTGGGTGGTTCAGTCAGGTAGTGTCTGCCTCCAGTTCAGGTCATGATCCCAGGGTCCTGGGACGGAGTCCCACGTGGAGCCCTGCATCCGGCTCCCTGCTCAGAGAGGAGCCCGCTTCTCCCTCTCCCCATTTGTGTTCTCTGCCGAAGTCTTAAAACATAACAACAACAACAAGCCATAATAACATAACAAATTTGAAAACAGAAGCTTTCCAAAGCAGCCTGCATATTTCCATACTGCAAGCACCCGGAGGGAAGGGGATCTGGATACCGTGCAGGGCTGGGGCCACATGTCCTCCCTCTTATGATCTTGGCCACCATGCCCTCACTGCCAGACCCTTTCTCCCCTGCATTCAGATCTCAGCCTCAGGGGGACCGACCCTCCCCAGGCCTCAGAGACACCCTTACTCCTCCCTACCCGGGAGACAATTTTTCATTTTTGCTCAAGACATGATTTTTAATTATTTTCTTATTAAGCTTTGAGTTACGTACAACGGAATCCATCCGCACTGTTTGAGAACCTGATGTGCCCGGGGGGGATCCGCTCTCCCCTCCATCCCTCCCCCGCCCCTCCCCCCAGCCACAGACACACACTTGTGTACCTATTTCCTGGGGCCTAGAGATTGCCCAAGGACCCCAGGATAAAAGCCATAGTCCACCCACAGGAAACAGAAAGGGAACCAAGCAGGTCTGTATTAACCATTTGGCTTAACGTGCCCCAATGGGGGGACAGGAGGAGCTCAGTAGTACCGGCCGGCCCCTGCACGCCCAGAGCTCCTGGAGGGCAAGGGAGGTGTCTGGTGTCCCCCCATCCGACCCCCCGGGGCATCCAAAGGGAATATGGCACATGGCGAATAGGCTGAGGCTGTGGTCTGGGGGCCCCTCAAGAACTCTGTAACCCCCAAGCAGTAGCCAGCGGCGAGAGCCCAGTAGAAAACGCGGTGCCACCCAGGCCTCTGGTCCCCTCTCCAGTGAGAGGGTGTGGGATCACACCAGAAACTGCATTCCAGCTCTCCTTCTCCATGCTGGGGCCCTGGGCAGGCGGGGTGTTCTCCTGAGCTTCCGTGTGCTCCGGGGGGGATCGACGGTGTTCCTGGGCGCGAGGCCCGAGCAGCTGAGAACAGTCGCCCACTCAGCTCCAGGCCTGCAGACGGCAGGTAAACAGTCGCTGTCACCGTGAAGAGGTCCCAACTCCAGATCTGGGACATTGTTTTTTCTTCTGCCTTCTGGCAGCTTCTTGGCATCTACGGAGATATGCCTGTGGGGCTGTTCTGGAGCCTGAAGGAAAAAATAGACCCTCCACCTTTCCCAGAATCCTCCACTTATTAGTTCCTTTCCAGCCCCAGGAGCAGGCACGGATGAGGGGGCAGGAAACAGCCACCGCCAGGCCACATCGAGGTGGCGAAGGGGAGCAGGCTTCGGGGAGGGACCCCCCAGGGGCCGGTCTTCCTGTGGAGGGCCACTTCACACCTCGGGACACATGCTGGGCTCCGCTCTGCTCCTGTCCTGGAAGGAGCGGGCGTTTAATGTGCATTTTAACCTCCTAGGTAGTCCGCTTTCTTGGCTCAGAAGAGATATCTGGGAAGACATTGTTATGTCTTAAATCAATCAGTGAGACTCTTACAGGCGAGGGGAGGTGGGCGTGCAGCTCGGAAGATGCCCTGCGTGGGCCAGCTTGTGCTCAGGCCTATTTCTGGCGTGGCTGGCTCCGTGCTGAGGCCCACAGGACGCATCTCCTGGTGCCAGGAGGGCTGCTGCGGCCCC
This sequence comes from Spilogale gracilis, assembly GCA_004023965.1. Taxonomy (NCBI): domain Eukaryota; kingdom Metazoa; phylum Chordata; class Mammalia; order Carnivora; family Mephitidae; genus Spilogale; species Spilogale gracilis. Next base: position 174,341 of record PITA01001632.1, on the reverse strand, counting down.
GGCCGGCTGCTGGGGTGGCACTAGGGGTTCCTTCTGGGCCCACATTCCTCAGCAATACTCTCTGGGTCACAGACATCCTGGGGTCCCCACCTCGTCAGCATGTGTACCGAGGTGAACGAGCCACCTTCCCCCTCGCTCTCAGGAAGCTCCAAGTTCCGAGGGGGTGGCAGGTGACAGCTGTAACATGGCATGCTTGCTGTGTGCGCTGTAACGGGAAGGAACGCAGGGGCTGCGGCGGTCTCCACGCGTTAACCCTCAAAGGCTGGATGGAGGGCGGGTAGGGTGGCTTCAGGAAGGAAGCAACGACTGAGCTGAGCCCGAATGAAGAAGCGCATGGGCTTCATCAAGAGACAGGGTTAAGAGAAAATGTTTGCAATCTTAACGTGGCTGGTGGTTGCAGAAGCATCCCCTTACGTAAACACCAAATTATGCACAGTCAAGAGAAGAGTCTTCCAGGCAGAGGGAGCGGCTTGCACAAAGGCCCCAAAGTGAGAAAAACTGATGCGCCGGCTGTTCCTGGCCCTCCTGCGTTCCTGGAAGTCGCAGGCAACGCTGCACAGCAAAAGCACAGTGTTGGCAGGAAATGGGCTTGGGGATCCTCTGATCCCCCACCCTTCCACTTAATGACCTCTGGGGCAGCAAGCAAATTGCTTTACCTCTCCAAGCCTTGTTTCCTTATCTGTAAAATGGCCATACTGCCACCTTCCCCGGAGGGTTATTATGAAGACTCCACCGGAGTGCACGCCGCACATTCACACGGAGCCTGGTGCCCAAGGAATGGCGTCCAGCATCACCCTCCGGCATCACCTGGCCCTGCCTGTCAGTTCCAGAGGGAGTCCTCCGGAAGGGACCATCCTGGTTCCTCGGAGAGGCAGGGGAAGCCCAGCAACCTTGCAGGCACAGCTACAGAGGTCTCTGACTTCCACCAATAGGGATCCAAGGTAGTCAGAGCTCAACTAAAAGCACCCGGGGAAACCCAGGAAAGAAAGAGGGGAATCCTACCTCCTCCCTCACGTGAGCCTTGAGGTTAAACTGGACTTAAAACTTTTTTTTTTTTTTTTAAGATTTTATATTTTTGAGAGAGAGTAAGAGAGAGCAAGCATGCACCTGACAGAGCACAGAAAGCAGGCGGAGCAGCAGGGAGAAGCAGAAGCTGACTCTCTGCTAAGGAGGGAGCCCAATGCGGGGCTCGATCCCAGGACCCTGGGACCATGACCTGAGTTGAAGGCAGACTATTAACCGACTCAGTTACCCAGGCGCCCCTGGACTTAAAACTTTGATATTCACACATGGCTCAAAATGAAACCATAAAAAAATTTACAGCGAAAAGATTACTCCCTCTTTCTTCCTTCTGCCCAATCTGCAAGTATTCACTCTTCTTACTTTCCGGTGGATCCTTCTAGGGCCCTTGATGCAAACAAAGTGATTACAAATATATGCTCTCATTACTTATATTTTTTAAAGTGTTCCATGTTGGACGTCTGGGTGGCCGAGTGGGTTAAAGCCTCTGCCTTCGGCTCAGGTCATGATCTCAGGGTCCTGGGATCGAGGCCCATATCGGGCTCTCTGCTCAGCAGGGAGCCTGCTTCTTCCTCTCTCTCTGCCTACTTGTGACCTCTCTTTCTGTGAAATAAATAAAAATTTTTAAAAAATAAATATAGTGTTCCATGTTGTACATACCACAGTTTTTTTTCCCCTCCAGCCACAGATAGTTCCGTGTTGTTCATGGGAAAACATAACATGCATGTATGTGAGGTATGAGTGTATACACATACATACATACATACACACACACACACCCAGCCCAGATATGGAGGTGCTTTCTGTAATTTTCACCCAATTCTGCTGGACAGAAGTGTTCAGATTTGGGATCAGCAGGGGTCGCCTTTCAGCCTTGGCACAAGTGGCTGGGTCAGCCCCACCCCCACACAGCTGATCAATTATGGACCCCTCCGGCTTCCCTAAACTCAAAGCAGGTGCCAGAAGCCAGCCAGCTCCTTCCCTGAAATAACATCTGCAGCTTCCATTTATTGAGTATCTAGCAGTACCAGCTGAGCTTCCATTCTAGAGAGAAGGAAACCAAAAGATGAAGTGACTAGCCCAAGGTGACACAGCCAGGAAGTGGTTTTGGCAGGATTCCCATCCGCCTGTCCAGCTTGCTCACTCACCTGGTCTCCCTCGGTCTTAGGTCCACACTCCCCCGCAGAGCCGGGAGCCGAACCCGGCACCCCAACCCGGCACCCCGAGGTCAGAGCCCAGGGTCAAGTTAATGGCCGGCTGGACTGGAGAAGACAAACGCTTCCACGGTCACTTCCCTGCGGTCAGGTCGGCCCCGCCGCACGGCCTCTCCCTGCGCCCAGCCTCAGGGCCGGCTGCGGGTCCCGGGATTCTGGGCGAGCTCGAGGAAGGTCGCCGGGCTCGGGCCAAGTGCTCCGCGGGCGCTGCCGGCTACCCAGGGAGATCCACCGCCTGAGCCCACTTCACAGAAGGGAGGACGAAGAGAAGCACGGGGGACCGGCTCACCCTCCGAGGTCACACGGCCGGCGAACGCCAGAGCCCGGCTGCCACCCACGTCCCGCCGACTTCGAAACTTTCCGGCCCCTGCGCCCGGCGAACCCGAACGACTTTCAGGTGCGGAGCGCGCACACCAGCTGGGCGACGCCGGCTCTCGCCCTCCGAGCGGGGACGCCTGCCCCGTCCTGCCCTGCTCTGGGGGAGCCGGGCCCTGCTCCCTCCCGGGTCCGTAGTCCCCAGGCCCGGGGTTCCCTGCCAACTTCGCGGGCGCCGAGGCTGAGCGACCGCGACACTTACTCAGCACCGCCGCGGAGCTCCTCGCCGCAGCCTGCAAAGTGGCCGGCGGGGACCCATTTGCAGGAAGGGGAGACTGAGGCGCAGAGAGAGCCAGCTACTAGCCCAAGGTCACACAGCGGCGGCGCGGAGTCCGGCGAGCGGCCGTGGGCTGGGAGCCCCGAGCCAGCCGGCCGGCGGTTCCCTTCCGTGTCCCCGCGGGATACTCACAGCCGGTCTTGCCCACGAGCTCCCGCACCTCCTCGGACGCGGAGTGGGCAGCGCCCATGGTGCCCGCGGTGGGGGCCCCGGGGCGCAAGTCCCTCGCAGGCCCCGGGCTGGCGTCGGCTGCGCAGCGGCCCGTCCGGCCTCGGGTCCAACGTGGGTCTGGACGCCGGCAGCGGGTCTGAGCCGCGGGTTCCGCGTGGGGCGCGAGCGCGGCCTCTTATAGAGGCGGAGGGCGGCGCGCCGCGGTCCTAGCGCGCGCCGGCTTCGCTCACTGCGGGGATGGGGGAGCACCCTGCCCCGGGCCAGAAACGGCGGGAGGGGTGGAACAGAGTGCAGGACCTGGATGCCCACCTCCAAGGTTCTCCCGTCCCCGTGGCCGTGCTCTGTGCTCTTCGTTGCGCCTCCCCGCCTCCGCACTCCTGCCGGCTTTGGAAAGAGGCCGGTGTGAACAGAGTTGGGGTGTAGGTGGGCGGGATCGGACCCGGGGAGGTTCCATATCCACCCCCACCCCGGTTTCATCACACATCCTCCCAGATCTCAGAAGAAAAACTCACCTGGGACAGTGAACGAATACAGCCAGCACTAATTAGCTCTCCGGTGAACAGCAATAAAGGTAATATAATAATAGTAATCTACATTAAATGCTCACAAGGTGCTTCGCTTGGCTCATTTCAGGAAAGCCCCTCGGCCCCTCCCCAGCACCTTGATGAAGTGGACACAGCTCGTGCCGGAGCGGCCCATCCTAGTGGCACAGCCCAGAAGCTTGGGACGGGGAAGTTTTCGAACTTGAGGAGCAGGCAGCTTCCTGGCCCCGCCCGGTTGCATTGTGGCTCAGGCAGGGCCCAGGAGGTTGGATTTCAAACTGCCCAGAGAATGTAATGCAGGTGGTTCCCCAAGCCTCCTGGAGAAGTTTCCTTAAGTTGGCTTAGGAATTGAATTCTGTGGTCAGGCTGGATGACTCGGGCGGGTCCTACCACCTATCTGGCCATGATTCCTTCTATGTAAAGTAGAGACAGTAAGAGTAATGAGATGTCCATCGGAAGGGCCTGCCACTGCTGTAGAACCCTGTCCATTTTAGAAGGGAGGAACTGATTCTCAGAAAGGTCACACAGCCAGGGCAGAAATTCAAAGTCAACATTTTCTGGTTCTCAAGGCCAGACCATTGCTCTCCACAGTGCCACGGGATGCGGCCATCCATGTTTGGCCAGTATTCAGTGTTCTGTCCTGGGTGCCAGGCTCTGTGACAGTGTGGGGGGTTGGGCATGGGTCCTATGTTGCTCACAAATACCCACCTACAGCGCTTTCACAGGGCTGTGGGAAGGGGTGCCGAGAACGAACTGCCCATACTTACCTCCCGGGAGGTCCTGAACCCAGCCAGAGCTGCAGAATGAGCCCCCCTCCTTGTGGAAAGTCCAGCTGCCCATGACCCTCTGTTGGCACTGAAAGAACTGGGGCAGCACCTGGGATCTGCCTTTCAGAAGCACCCTTGGGCAGGGCTGAGGTAGCTGAGCTGGGGAGGTGCGGGCTGTGGGGCATCAGATGGCCTGAGTTAACCGCACCCAGAGCTTGCATTTCAAGGCAGAAGGAATCGAGACACCCAGACTGGCTTCAGGGTCAGGAAAGGGCTTCTGACCCAGTGGGAATGACCCACCACTGGTGAACACAGTTTTATTCTGATGTAAAAGACCAGTTCCTGGAATTTTATATTCAATTATCCAAGGATTAAATGATGGGGCTTGCTGCATTTTCAGGATGGCACCTTCTCCCCCTTGGCCTAGCTGCTCCCAGAGCTAGAGAGAATGCATGTGGGTGGGGAATAAAGCCCTGGGACCCTGCTCTGGGGCAGTGGGGGGCGGGGAGCACATGGCTCTGCTCTGCCCCTCAGTGATCACAAAGAGGACCCCAGTGTGTGGGGTGAAGGGAGCCGGTCTTCACCCTGTGACCTATCTACACTGGCACCTTCATCTCAAGCCCCACTGACCACTGTGGGCTCCTAGAGGCGTCTTGGCACCTGCCCTCTCTCCTGGAACTTCCTTCCCCTCCCTCTTCCCACGCCAGGGCCTCCTCCTCAGATCTCAGCGTAAACATCACGTCCTCTGAGAGGCCTCCGAAGGGCCTCCCTCCCCACTCCTGGGTCTGCTGCCAAGCAAGCCACCTCCACCAGCCAGCAGGGAGCTGCAAGAGGGGGAGGCTGGGGTGTAATGACCAAGGAGAACTGACTCCTGACAAGCCTTGGAGAAAAAATCAGGAGCTCCTTGTGGCAGCGCTGGAAGGTGGAGAGGCCAAGGCCAACCTGTGGGTTTTGTTGATTTATTCATTCATTGCACATTTACTGAGGCTCTTCAGTATTCAGGCACCTGGCGGGGTCCTAGGGCCACAACCAGGAATAATCAGGAGCCACACTTTGGCTCCCAAGGAACTCCTGGAGGAATGGGGGCAGATAGACACACAGGAGGTGACAATGCAGAGGGGTCAAAATAAGGGCTAATTTGGGCCGAGAAAGATCTGGAATGTTCGAGCCAGAATGGTTCCTGAAAACACTGTTATCCCTTAAACCGAGCTTCAGGGAGTCCATGACTACCCCCCCAACTGCAGACCCAAAGGGACAGGCCGGAAGTACATATAGGGCAGACAGCCGTATCTGTGAGATTTGGGGGGCCCTGGACTCACCCCCCTGCTCTGGCCATGATGCGCACACGCAGCAGGGACTCTCGGCTCGAAAGGCCTGCTGCTGCCTGTTCCAGGACGTCACGGCTTTAATTCAATCCTAGCAATGGCTCTGTTGGCGTCAGAGCAGGAAGGAGGTCTGGAGCTTTGCGTGGGGTCTGGCTGGGCTGATTGCATCTGCTGTCTGGAGTCCTGTAAGAGGGGCACCCTGTGTGGCGACCCCATCACAGCGCGTGACCTTCTGAGGGCTGGAAAACACTTCAGTCACCAGGCAACTGGCTCTCTTCTCCCAGAGTCGCTGATTAAAACCGGTGGCCGAGATTAGGATGGCCGGTACCTGAGAGTCTGCGAAGGGCGGCACACCCAGAGACTTCGAGGATGATCTTCCCGCAGCTCTCCTGCATTCCTTTTAGGGAAGGCTCCCAAACCATAGGTGGGCAAGTGACGTCATCTCCCTGGGCCTCAGTTTCCCCATCAGTAAAGCCGCAATAACACTGGTGCCTTCCATGGTTTAGCTGTGAGGATTAAACGTGGGTATTTTTTCAAGTGCCTAATAGAGTAAGTACCCTCTAGTGGGTGTAGGTAAAGGGGGGGAGCCTTACTTTGTAGCATTTGCCTATTTCCAGACTGTAAATTGACATTCCTACCATGTCAACTTCAAGCTACTAATAATTTGACAAGGGGCCTGCAAAGTTCCTGAAATGTCTGACAATTTGATCTTGTAAGCCAGTCATCATTACACAGTAGACTATTAGTATTCATATGTTCATTCACTCACTATTTTTTTTAAGGTTATTTATTTAGTGATCTCTATGTCCATCATGGGGCTTGAACTCATGACCCTGAGATCGAGAGTCACACGTTCTTCTGAGCCACCCAGGCGCCCCCATTCGCTCACTATTGGGTGCCGGGAATTTAAATACTACAGGAAGGAGCCAGTCCCTGACCCCGGAGGATCCCAGACAGGAAGGAAAGAGAAATAAACAGACCATCCCGGCACATTAAAAAGACCACTGGCTATTATGGGAGTCTGGAGGAGAGGCACCCAACACATGCCCATTTTATTGATGAGAACACCAAGGTACTCACAGAATGTGTGGTAAACTAGAATCAGAGTACAGATATGAAGTTGAATAAATGGCAGTTCCTATAATGCATTCTGTCTCATTCCCTATCCCTCTAATCACTTAGGGGTACTCCCAAGGCTCAGCAATGTTCTGGGAGCAACAAGATCTTTTTTTTTTTTTTTTTTAAGATTTTATTTATTTGACAGAGAGAAACACAGCCAGAGAGGGAACACAAGCAGGGGGAGTGAGAGAGGGAGAAGCAGGCTTCCCGCCGAGCAGGGAGCCCGATGTGGGACTCGATCCCGGGTCTCCGGGATCATGACCTGAGCCGAAGGCAGTCGTTTAATCCACTGAGCCACCCATGCGCCCCTCAAGATCTTTTCTTAATCTTCTGATTCTAAGAAGGCTCCTGATTCTAGGAAATGTACAGGGAATGCAAGTGCCCCCTTGCTTAGCCTCTGATTCAGGGAAGACCATGCCTAAACCACCTCAAATGAGTAAAGACTAGTGATGCGCCCATAAAATCTGTCCAGGGATGGCCCCCCGGCTGGTGCCTCATGCCCACGTCTCTGTCTGGGCTCTCTGACACGGGCAGTTTTTCTCTTAAGCTCATTAAAGCTCCTTATGTTGGTCTCATGAATGGAGTCTGAGAAGAATCATCCCCAGTCCACCTCTTGAATTAAAGCTGTCCTTTGGGTTATCTTTTACATAATCCTCTCTTGCCCGAGGCACCCCGATCTTTCAGTCTCAGCTCTGCATCGGCTCCCCTGCAAGGGCTCTGCCATTCCTGGTTGTGCCCCAGGGGTTGCTTGCTTTTCTCTCTGAACCCTGATGCTCCCAGCCCCCTCTTGCTAGAGAGGATCCAGCAAGGGCGAAAAGGTTGACATAGAGTATGCCCCCCACAAACTGCCCACTCCCTTTCTCAGGGAACAAGATCCAGGACCTTATAGCCAGCCTGACTCCCCTCTCTCCATCATTCTCCTCCCCACAAAACTTTGTGGGACCAATCAACAGAACTTGCACTCGAATTTCTGCCTGATACCCACATATTTAATTATTTTCTGGGTGGCCAAGTTACCCAGATCCCTCACAGCCCCCAGTGAAGTGCTCCCGCCCCTCCTGGGCTGCACTAATGCCACTGCCCCAACATCTCCATCCTAACCGGTGGCTGGAGCCCGCCAGGGCAGACTGCAGAGGGACACAGCTCCAGGGGCTAGTGGGAGGGCTGGCCGCCTAAAAATGGAGATGGGGGCTCTTTGGGGAGGGCGGCTTGAGCATGTTTTTCTCTTATTTATATAATTATAAATAGTGACCGATTACTGGAATTTGCAGGGGGCAGATGGAAGCTTGTCCCTGGATGGGCTTCAAACTCTGCATTGTTGTCCAAGAAACAAGCTCACCAGAGAAACAGAAAGAGGTGGCAGGGGCCCAAAATCTATTTTAACTTCACCACAGCTTCATATGCAATGGTGGGGCAGGCTTTGCAGAGCGCTGGGGGCTGTGGGAGGACGCAGTGATAACCCGTGTGTGGGAGGGCCTGCTCGGAGGGCTTCTCAGACACAATGCAGCCCCCCTGGGGGGGCTCCAAGGGGAACTCCTTTTATTTCCTCAGGATCTGTGATGCGGGGAGAGGTATCCCATACCACGGAACAGCAAGAGTGGATGGAAGATGGAATGACCATGCCTGACCCCTGGAATCTGTGAACACACCAGCTGACCTTGAAATGGGGGAACGACCCCATGTGATCACAAGGGTCTTTGTAGTGAAACAGGAAGGCGGGGCAGGGGGTCAGAGCCAAGAGTGATGTGATGTGGGAAAGAGTCCACTGGGCATTCTAGCTTGGAATCCCAGGGAGGGCCCACGAGCCAAGGTGTGCAGGCAGCTCAGAACGCGGAAGATGCAGGGACACAGATTCTTCCCTAGAGCCTCTGGAAAGGAACTCAGCCTAGCTGACACGTGATTTTAGCCCAGGGAGACCTATTTCAGACTTCCGACCTCCAGATCTGGAAGATGATACAGTGGTGTTGTTTCCAGCCATCAGGTCTGGAGTCATTTGAAGTTAATGGACAGCGGCTTTGCACCTGCAAGACCCGTGCATCACAGAAACCAGCGTCCTCCTAGAGGGATGGTTCTTGAAATTCTGCCTGTGTGCAAAGCACCAGGTTATTCTCTTTAAACTCAGATTCCTGGACCCCGCCCCTGCCACAATTTCAGACTCTAGAGGCCCAGGAATGCATTTGAAATGAGACTGCCAGGTATTCTGGGGGAGATGGTCCTTTTATGTTTGGTGATGGCTATACTTAGAGGTAATTCACATAGCGGGCAACTCCCCATCTAGAGTCCACAACTTGGTGGTTTTCTGAATCTTCACAGTTGTGCAATCATCACTATAATCAATTTTAGGACGTTTGCATCATCCCCAAAAGAATCGCCCATACCCTTTACCCCTCAATCACCCATCTTCTGGCCCCTGGCAACCGGTAATCACTTTCCTGTCTCTGGGGATCTGCCTGTTCTGGACATTTCACAGAAGTGGATTCTCAAATGTGGGACCCTTTGTGTCTGGCTTCTTTCACTTCAGATGATGGTTTTGAGGCTCATCTACGTTGTGGTGTGGGTCAGTCCTGCATTCCTTTTAATTGCCAGATGGTATAACATCATACGGATAAACCATATTTTATTTATTCATTCACCCATTGAGGGTCATTTAAGTAACTGTGTGGCTTTCCTTCAAGTGCCTCATTTAGCCACCATTCCCACTTTGTAGATGTGAAAACTGAGGTTCCATAGGACTCAAACCACATGCTCAAGGTCATGTGGTTTGTAAGTGCCGGAGCCCTGGTGGGTCCAATCCCCTGGCCCACAATCCACAGAAACCTCTTGCAAGTGTCTCCACCGAAAGTTACAAAGCTGGCCAAAAAAGGAGGGAAAAAATGGAACATCTATTTCTTCCATCTGCTGAATCAGTCTGCGGTAATTTCCCTCTGCTGCTGAGTAATGACCCAGGGATACCCTTTACCGAGTGCTAAGCACTTTCTGTATCATATTACCTCACTGAATCCTCGGACAACACCGGGGGATGCACATTCTTCATTCCTCTCCTTCCCCGTTAGAAGCACAAGGAGAGTCCAAGCCATTGGCTGCCACATGGCTGGTTGTTCTTATGTGGTTTGTGCCTCTGGGTTTTGTGGAAGGGCTTGGCCTGGGAATCTGTATTTTAACAACACCCCACACACACATCCCATTTTTTCTGAGGACCACACATGAAGAAGCCCTGAACCACCAGACCATGAGGAAACCTAACTTCTGGCATATTCTCCACTATTGCTAACTGTCCCTTTGGCTGCCTGGCCTTCAGGCAGGTCCCCACCTCCAGTATCCTCGTGGGTGACAGGGTGGGGACTGGATATTGAGCCAGCCCCCTCGGGGACCAGGAGCTGAGGGACAGGGCAGAGGATCCTGCCACTTGCTTCCCCAGCCAGGGGAAGAGAGGAGCAGATCCAGCCTTCCCCTCCCCTCTCCCTTCCCTCTGGGACAGCTGCGTGTTCAAGCAAGACCCCAGCTGAGTGCCTGGAAGGCAGGATGATAAATACACGTTGGGGTTCAGAGCTGGCACAGTCAATAATTTGGGGCTTACTTGGGAGAGGACGCGGCAGGCACCTACCATTTGGGCAGCTGTCGGCAGAGGGCACAGGCAGGCTGGGAGGTGTGGGGAGGAGGTGGGCCCAGAGTCTCGCCGCTCCCACGCTGATGCAGCAGAGCTCGGGGCCTGCTCCTGCTGACCGGGCGCCCTTCCCAGATGTCCACTCTGGGCTGTCTCTTAAACCCCTCCTGGGGCCCACTGCGGAGAGCAGAGAGGGGAACCAGATCCAGCTCTCCTGCTTCATGAACAAGAAGCCTATGAGTGTGAAGGGAAGGAGGGAGGCCTTTTATGCAAGGGGGTGGTGGGGAACTTGCCCTGTGCCAGACTCCACCGGGAGGGGGAGCCAGGTGCTCTGGGGGCTTCCCAGTCCCCGACTGTGTGTGGGGGCAGGTGCAAATCCTGGGCAGGGTCCAGAGTTTTGATCTGGCAGAGGGGTCTGCTGGGACAGACCGTGAAAGAGAAGCCCCTGGCCCTCCCCACATCACTTTGGATGGAAACCAAGTTGGAGGGCTCAAGGCAGAACCAAAGAGCTGAGCTCCCTACAACTGGCTAGCTCCACTCTCATTTTCACCGGAGAGGAAGTTCAGCGAGGTCAAGGTCATGTAGCAAGGCTGACCCTGGCTATGTCTAGAAGAGGCCCTGAGACTGAGAACAGGGTGGGGGAAGGTTTGGCCTTGGGCTCTTTATGTCAGGGTTCCCTGTGTTCTTGAATAGAGATGCTGACTCCTGGCACTTTTATATACTCTCAAATTTGGGAACCACTGCTGCAGGGGTTGAGGATGTGGGTTCAAATCCTGCCTTTGTCCTTAGGTTTTCACTCGCCCCTGGAATCCTTGGTCCCTATCCATGAAATGGGTACATGAGGCTTTGTGCGAAGTGTTCACACCGTGCTGCTGCATGGTGAGTGCTCAGTGAGGGCAGGTCACAGGGCTACCTCAGGGCCAATTAGGTGCTGGTCCTGGCTGCATCTTGGTGGGGATGGGGGGGCAGGGGATTCTCCCTGGACCAGCTGACATGTGCACATGGGCGAGCATTTACAAGGGAAGCTGTGCTCAGCTGGTGATAAGGAGGACACTTTGGTGCACATCCCCTGGGACAGCTCTAAGTCCCCTGGAGGGAGGGAGGGAGGATTGATAAGACCACAGAGCCCAGGCCTCCTGGGTTTTATGAAATCTTGGCCCCAAGCCCAGACGCCAAATGCCACAGCGTGAAGAGAGGGCGCGTGGTTTTCTGGGGAGAGGGAGGCGGGAGCAGACAGGGATGAACTCAGCACTGTGGGGGACGGGGGGGGCTTGGAGGTCAACAGGGACAGGAGTGTGCATGCTGGGAAAGGGTCCCAGGAGCATCCAAAAGGAGGCATCCCTCCCAGGGGACCTCTGTTAGGCCAGGGCAGAATTTGAGAGCAGAAAGGAGACAGCCTTGGGACTCCCTGGAAACGCCCGGGGGGACTCGGTGGGCTCCAATCCTGCAGTGTGCACTTGGGGGCCAAGGAACCAAGAACCCCCAGAGATGAATAGGGAGGCCTGGGGGTTGGATTACAGCAAAGGCCCCCTTCCCTCTATCTCTGTCCGCAAAGCATGGCATCACAGGGCATGTTTTCATGCCACTCACGGTGAGCATTTATATCCTATTCAGGAAGTTACAGCCAAAAGACCTATTACTTTGGATTGGTTTCTTGACATTCACAAGTCAAGAACAGAATTTTCTGGAGACACTTAATCTAAATATAAGCAGCAACATGGGACAAAAATCTCTTTGGGGAGGACTTGGGAAGGGCAGGGCGGCCTTGTCTTTGGGGGCAGGGGTGGGGCCCAGAGCCCAGGTGCGAAATGAACCAGAGCAATGTTCTCAAATTGGCCGCACATCCCAATCACCTGGGGGAGCCCGGAAAGACCACACCGGTGAAGGGGAAACTGAGGCATGGGGGCTAAGTTTCATGGAGCCTGGATGCAAGGTCAGAGTCACGTGCAGCCACAACTACCCTTGGAAATCTCCCTAAGGACAATAAAGTATGGCAGGGACAGCCTCGGGCGCATAGCCCTGCGCGGTAAGTACATATCAAGCATGTATCTGCCCAAACCCGGAATTCCAGTGGGGCCCTCCCTGAAAACTTGCAAATGGCTAGGCATAATTTGCAACAGTGTTTTAGATCTTGTTTAAACTGTTCCTTTCTTCCCCTCCTCCAAGTCCCCCAAGCACTCCAATACCTCCTGGAAAACTCACAGCTCCTGGCAGGGGGGAACCACAATCTAACCTGGGGTTGGCTTAGTCTTTGTACTCTAGCGCCAGAATTTCCTTTGACTTCAGAAAAAGTCAGTGGCCACCCTGCTGGGGCTTCAAGTAAGTTCCAAGCTCAGGTGTGCACTGAAAAGAAACACCTGGTGCCGTGGGCAGGGATGGGGGCCTGGGTCCCTTCCTGTTAGAAGCCCCCAGGGAGGATGGACAGGCAGAGGCCTGTGGTCCAAACCCAAAGACCCTCCAGGGACCTGCCCTGTGCCCTCCCCTGCTGCCCCCCTGCTCCTTGCCCCCATCCTGCTGGTCCAGCCACAGCAGGATAGTGAGGGAGGGGAGACAGGGACACATTACAAACCCCAGACCAATGCAAACCCTGCTTGCCTCCAGGATCACCAGGCCCCTTTCCAGCCGCTTAGTTCTGGGGGACTCGGGAGCCTGAGGCATTGTTGCTAAGTTGGAGAAAACCCCAGCCCCCACCCCCAAGCTGCTGCTGTGCTCTGATGTCACCAGAAAGCCTCTCCTGTCAGCTATTCTTAGTCTAGAGAACACACCTCCGCCTGTTAGAAGTCTCTAGATTTCAGCTGCCTTCTTATAAATAACTTAGAAACTTGTGGTGTGCCGGGCCACCACCGATTAAGTACTTACTTCTTTTCTGCAAGATGTTCCACTAGTCTGTGTGGGGGGCACCGGCTCCCCAAACCCCGCGCGCGAACCTTGTAAACATCGTGAGCGAATCAGGAACGCTCGCTCCCGCTTCTGCACAGCCTGGGAGCTGCCCCGGCCACCAGCTAACCCCAGGAGGGGCGCGCTGTGTCTGGCTGGGAGCTGGGGAAGCGCTGAGCCAGCTGGAGGCAGTTCTGGTCAGCCTGATGACCTGGGTTCCAATCCCCACTCTGCCGCTCACGGGTCAGGTGACCTGGGAGAGCCACCTGGCTTCCCTCTGCCTCCGTGTCTGCATCTGCGGAACCAGGAGGCAGGGCTGCTGTGCAGGCGACGAGAACCAGAACACACATTGCCCTCTGAGGGTCTGCGTAGCTCCTGGAAGGAGGGACTGTTCTCCCCGTTCTCACACAGGAGACGAGAACCCTGCCTGCAGGTTACAGGACTTGCCCACACTTGCTCGGTTAGTTACAGGCGCGGATTTCAACCTGGGTCTGACTTCACCTAGTCAGTTAGGAAGTGCTGCTGCCCCCTAGGGCAGGAGGGGGAATTAGACCCAACGGAGTCGAGTGATGGGGACGAAGAGGGAACGGGACTCCCTTGGGCAACTGTGTACTCCTTCATTAAGCCTCAACTTCTCCATCTGTAGAATGGGTTTATGATAGTAGCATCCACTCTGCACAGGAGCATGGGGACTTTGTGGGGGGGCACCCTCGTCAGCTTCCTGGATAGGGCAGCCCCCCCCCCCCACAAGACCAACTGACCTCCAAGATGCTTGAAGCCTGGCATTTTCCCGTATCCCTCCACATCTTCCTGGAGACCTTTTCAGGACTTCCTCTTCAGTACACATCCTGGGACACCTGCGTGGGTCATTTGTGGGCGCCCCCATCTCCCTCAGTGGATGCCGAGGTCCTGCTGATGGCCTCGCCCGGGGAACAGGCGCCCAGGAGAATCCAAATGAGGCTGCTTCCCCACCTGCTCCCCTCACCACCCACCCCGCCGGGGCGTTCCGTATAGCTCACTTCACATGGTGAAACACCATCTGGTGACTTGCTCTAGGCGTTTCCCACATCTTTCCACACTTGTGATGAACACCGCTTGGTAGAATGCACAGCAAGACCAAGGCCCCTTGCTGGCTGCAGGAGGGAGTCAGGCACAGGGCACGGTGAAGGGACCCCCAGCGTGCAGCCCCTTACCCAGCCCCCTCCAATCTGGCCAATTCAATGAGCAAGCGGCTGCTCACCCCACCCCCCTTCCTAGCCTTGCCAGTCCTTTGCTAGCGGCTACCTCTCCAGCATTCCAGATGGAATGGAAGAGGGGGGCTCCAATGTGATGCACTTTGCACGGGGACAAAGCCCCATTCACAAGGTGGGGACAAGGAAACTGTGTCCAGCTGATGTTTTACTTATCAGACTAGAATGCATTCCCCTCACCTCAAGAGCTCTCCTTCTCCTGACGGCTCATTCTCCAAAGACTGGTTGTCAGTTCTCCTTCCTGGAAAATCCTCCTCTGCTGCCCTTGACTCACGCCACCCTCTTCCCTCTCTGGAAATCTACAGGAGTAAGAGTCCGGAGGAGCGCGGGGTGCAGAATCAGCAGGGTGCGTTGAAAGTTCCCTGCAGGGGTCATGACCCGGGCAGGTGGGAAGCATTCAGCACCTGAGGACCGACTGCACACATCAACAGCTCTGAGGAAAAGAGGGGCTGGAGATTTGAATGGGGGTGAATTAGGGTGTCTGCCGTTGGACCCAAGGAATTCAGGCTTTGAGAGCACCACCCCACGGGCAGAGTGAAGGGGACCTGGAATCTTCCACGGGCATGGCGACTACAATCAGGATTCAGCAGCGGTCCCTGGAAAAAATCAGTCCCTTCTTCCTGGCCAAAGAGCACTTTCTAGGCTGCTTCACTTGCCGGGGAGCACCGGCTTGCTACAGACGGCACGGCACTTTTCTAGGTGGGGTCTTAACTCCCCAGAAGGGTTACTGCTTGGTTCAGAGAGGATGGAGTAAAGCAAAGCTGCAGGTTTGTTTGTTTGTGTTTGTTTTCTTCGTATATTCTACTGGAACATAATCTATGTATATTTTCAGTAGGCTCCATGCCCAAAGTGGGGCTTGAACTTGCAGCCCTGAGATGAAGAGTCACACACCCTACCAACTGAGCCAGCCAGGAGCCCCTATGTATATTTTCTATTTTCAGTACTTGCGACGTTTAAGAGAAGTTGGCGTCCTCAAACAGGAAGGCTTTGTGATTCCCATTTTTAAAAATATTGAGTAATCGATTATGGCCAGGTTTTTTCCCTAAATGTGATAAAATGCACATTAATATAAAATTGACCATCCTAACCATTTTTTTAAAGATTTTATTTATTTATTTGACAGAGAGAAACATAGCTAGAGAGGGAACACAAGCAGGGAGAATGAGAGAGGGAGAAGCAGGCTTCCCGCCGAGCAGGCAGCCCGATGTGGGGCTCGATCCCGGGTCTCTGGGATCATGACCTGAGCCGAAGGCAGATGCTTAACAACTGAGCCACCCAGGCGGCCCCTCTAACCATTTTTTAAGTGCACAACTCAGTGCTGTTAGGTACATTCACATTGTTGTACTGGACAGATTTTTAATTTGAAAGTTAGAAGAGGCTTTTTACTAAGTCTGCAAACAGTATGCTACGGTTTAAGAGGGCTGATATTTGCCATATTTTAAAGTCCAACTTGGTGGATGCATAGGAATTCATGAAGGACTTGGAAAGTTCTGAAAAGCGCTTAAGAAAAAATTAAATATATTAAATTCATTACTGCACTTAAAGTATTTGTGAGAAATCAATGTATTAAAAAAAAAAAAAACCCACCTTGGGGCACCTGGGTGGCTCAGTCATTAAGTGTCTGCCTTCAGCTCAGGTCATGATCCCAGAGTCCCAGGATGGAGCCTTACATCGGGCTCCCTGCTCCGCGGGAAGCCTGCTTCTCCCTCTCTCACTCCCCCTGCTTGTGTTCCCTCTCTCGCTGTGTTTCTGTCAAATAAATAAAATCTGAAAAGAAAAAACCCTTAAAAGTGACTGCAAAATAGTCAATTTTATAAGCAAAATAGTGAGATTCAAAAATTCAACACAAAGTTTTAGGGAAGAACTGTGTTTTGAATTTGTAGTTAAAATAAATAGAATATTAATTGGGGGAAAAAAAAAACACCTTTCACAAAGGCTTTCAAGACGCCAGGCTGAGAGTGCTTTGCAGCCCTGAAACCATTTGTGCATAAAATACCCCAATGCTTAGAGGCTCCCAGACTTGAGCGTGCATCTAAGCCCCTCGGGGGCTTGTTCAGATACAGGGTTCCTGATTCGGTGGTTCTGATGCCCCAAACCTTGCGTTTCTACCTCAGGTGATGCTAACGTGGCTGGGCTGGGGACCAGACTTTGGAGACCCAGCGTGCTAGACCTGCACCATAGCCGCAGAGAGGCCAAGGGCTTGTGTCCTCAGCTGCCTGCCCTTCTCTTTGCTTGTTACCTTTGTTCTTAGGGCCTTGATTCCCCTGGTTCTAGGACGAGAAGAACATGACAGCGCTGCCCCTACAGGGTAAGGTCAGAGAGGCTCACGGTGGGCTTACAGAGCATGGTAGAGAGGATGGCATTATAGGGCTCCAACATGACCCCAAACCCTGGGTGCCTTTTATGTCCTCTGTGCACCTAGCATCATGCTGTGCACATAGAAGGTACTCAAGATATACTGATGTCAATGATGCTTACTGCCCCCTCCCCATTTACTAGGAACAATCAAGGGCTGGCTTAAGGGGGGAATACTTATCTACTACCCCAAGTGGCCATACAGAAAGCGCCTGGTCTCAGAGACTGCTTTTTCCATGAAGATGAGGAAATGGAGGTGCCTAGTGACAGAGGACCCCAGGGGCTGGGGCAGGCATGGCCACAAGCCCATAAGCCTCATGCCTGCTGTGGGGGACACTAGGCGCTAAGTTAACAACAGGCTCATCATCAGAGGGAAGAGTCCCTTGGAAGGTGGCCTAGGGACTTTTGTAACGTGGGCTGTCAGATTAGGGACTCCGGTTCTGGGGGTGTGGCTGCCAGCCCAGTGAGGAGGGGGACAGGGTGGGTTCCGGGGCCTGCTCATGTTCCGTTGCCTCCCCCACGGCCACTGCCATACTTGGTTCAGTCAGTTCTTGGATCTAAAATGCAGAGGGATTACGTGAGTCAGCTTCTCTGAGACTGACGGGAGGAGACAGATGGCTCTGCCCAGCTGGGGCTCATCAGGGCCCTGGTTGTCTGGTATCTAGGTTTTTGCCATAAAACTTCTCCTCGGGGATTCTGCACATTTGGTTGGAAAGTGAACAGGGAAAGATTCAAGATTGGGTAGCCAGAGTAGGAGGAAATGTACTAAGCTGCCTTTTCTTTGTAGGAATGAACATTTACTGATATAGTAAAAATAGGGCATTATTTCTGTTATTTAGGACCTGAAGACTGCAAGTGAAGAATGCTTGCTTGGTATAAACATCACAAACAGATACGACCTCTCTTATCAAGAAGCTGGAGATGAGCATTTCCAGGGTTGGTACAGAAGCCCAGAAAAGTTTGGGCTCTGGGTTGGCATTTCCGTAAATTCTTTGGGCCCTCCCCTCATGGCTGCAATGTGGCTGCCATAGCACGGGACATCACATCCTCTCAAATTGGTATTCAGGAAGGGAGAAAGAAGAAAGGAAAGCTTCACTCCTTTCATGAGGAAGCGACATCTTACTTACCAAAATCTCTGTGCAGACTGGAAAGTCGGACTGAGATGCACACCCTCTCCCAGACCAATTGCTGGCAAACTGAGTTAGTTGTACTTGGCTTTAACCACTGATAGCGAATGTGTATCTAAGTAGGGGAGCTAGGTATACTGCTGCCAGAACAAAGTTTGGGTTCTGTTTCTAAGAATGAAGGAGAAATCAGCTTTTGAGCCGGGAGCGATGTGTGAACTGTCCCTGGGGTCCTACTGCATCCTTGATTTCATGTAATGTCCTTTTAACCAACCACCAACTCTCTCCCCAAGAGTCTTGTACGCCCTGGGCATTTTGCAAAGCACACAGAGACAACCTTGGAGCAGGAGGGACTCGAAGCAACCCATGTGAGCAGGTGCGTCATCGCTGCAGGCGCGGGCATGCGTGGCGGATCCTTGTATTTGTCAATCCCGTCTTGCTGGGACACAGCCATGCCCGTGTCGGTGGTCTCCGGCTGTTTCCATCCTACAACAGCAGAGCTGAGGAGCTGTGGCAGGGACAGTCAGGCCTGTGACGCCTACATTATTCACTCTCCGGCCGTTCCTTTACAGAAAACATTGGTCAGTCCGTGCCTTATTGTGATAAACATCCTTATGTAAAATTCAGAGGCCTGAGCCCCCCGGGTGGCTCGGTGGGTGAAGCGTCTAACTCTTGGTTTCGGTGCAGGTCATGATCTCAGGGTCCTGGGGTCGAGCTCCCTGCTGGGCTCTGGGCTCAGCGTGGAGTCGGCTTGAGATTCTCATTCCCTCCCCTTTGGCCCCTCCCCCTGCTCACTCACATGAGTGCACTCTCGCTCTCTCTCAAATAAATAAAATCTTTAAAAAAGAAAATAATGGAATAAAATTCAGAAGCGTGCCTGCCCTCAGGGTGGCGCCACTCTGGCTGGGAAGGTGATAGGCACAAAGAGAGGGGAGAGTAGACACCCCCCCATCGCTAGAGTCTCTGTGGCTGGAACAGTTTGGGGGCCACTCATGGAATGGATAGCGTCTTCCCTTTTCCTTCTAAAATGTCTTCTGTCTGCCGCCAGCTTCTTCCAAAACATCCAGAAGGCATTCCCTACTCATCACAGCAAATGTCAAGCAGCAGGCAGTGCACACATAATGGGGATCCAGCTCCTCTGCCTGCCCTTAAGGAGCTCAAAGCATTTTGGGGCCCACAAGCAAGAGATGAAAATTTCCTGCAAGTGCCCCGACAGAGTTAAGCACGGATGCTCGGGGAGCATAACAGCGCCCTGCCCAGCAGGGTCAGAGGCTACAAGTGGCACTGAGAGTGGTGATGATGGGGGCAGGCTGTTCCTGGCAGAGGAACAGTCCTTGAGTGGCCCAGAGACAGGGGCTTGTAGGGAAGTTAGGGAGCCTGTAATTTGGGCTGCTGCAGGGTCTGTGTCTGGAGGAAGGTAACTGCCTGACCTCTGGAGTCTGGACCTTATCCAGAAGGCAATGGGGAAGCCAGCAAGCAAGGGAGGAACTCAAGGAGATACACAGTTCAGAAAGACCACATCGGAGACAGGAGGACTTGTTCAAGTCAGGAGGCGGTAGAGGCCTGGACCGGGATGGTAGCAGCAGGGACGTACGTACACAGGACACGTGGTCCCTTCGGCGGACCTGGCGTTGGATGACACATGGCTGAGAGAGGGGTGTGAGTCCTCCACGCCTTTCGGGACTCAGTGGACCCTTCCCGAGAAGGAGGGTCCGAGTCCCAGCATAACCCTTCGCCACCATGGGGTGGGAGACCACATGACCCTCCGGAGACCCCTCTGCTTTACTCGGCGAGTGAACGGCCTCTGCGTGCCTGTGAGAGCCCCCGATGGGGACATGGCAAGTCGTTTCCAGCACCTGATTCTAGGCCGAGGTGAGAAATAGCCAGTCCTGGCCCGTCCGGGACAAGGCAGATGAACAGTGTCTTGAGTCTCTGAGTCACTTGCTGGAGCCGACGGAGTCCGGGCTTGGTCTGCAAACCCACCCCCAAGACGGCCCATTCAAAGGCCTGCCTCTCTCCTGAGGCTCCTCTCAGCCTGCCGTGTTCTTGTGCATCCGGGGTGCATTCCACAGAGGCGGCGATGCTCGGCCCAAACCTCACAGCGGAGCCTCCTGAGTGACACTGGGCCACTAAGGGCTGGTGGCATCTTCATCTAAAATAAAATGAGGACAGAGAGACGGCCCATGCAGGCAAGGAGGTGGGGCCCCCGGAGTTGGGGGTGCCTGAAGATGGGAGAGGGAAGCGGATCGTGGGGAGAACTCACGGTCAGAAGGTAGAGTGGGGGCAGACAAAGCTCTCCCAGCCTTTCATCTGTGCGGCTCCCCAGAGAAATGACAGAAGTAGTAAAACAAGCTGGGAGCAGATCTGGCTTTCTTCTGAGTCACCCAGGGCAGGAACATGGAACATGCCCAGTCTCCCTCTCTTTCCTTCCCAAATGGGAACACAGGTTCCCTGGAGGGGTCGGCAGAGCCTGGGGTGCGCGACCAGCTGGCAGGACACCGGGACCATCGTGCGTGGCATGGGCCCTTTCTGGCTTTCTGGGTGCTCCCTGTTCAGGAGGAAGCTGAGTCCTCTCCTGGCGGGTCTCAGAGGGCCAGAAGTCTCTGTGAGATTTTAAGGTTAGTGATGCTGAGAGTTTTGGGCCGCTGCCTGACGAGGTGACTCCTGCTGAAGGCACCCTGCCTGGACAGCGACACATTTAGCAAAGTCCATCACGACCAGAGGGAGGAAAGTACATGGTCCCCCTTCACCATGGAACCATCTGTTTGTCTCTATTACCATGTGCACAGTGCTGCTAGGAGACTTGTGGCCCCCCCCCCCCGGGGCTCACTTAGGGACTGCGGCTCCACACACCACAGCCCGGTGTATCTGAGACCTGAAACCGGCCCTTGTGTCCACCGCGCCCCACCCCCCGCCTCGCCCAAGAGGACACCAAAGATGCCCCAACAACTTCAGTGGAAAACGAAGAGAAAAGGAAGGTAGAAGTCCTAACACCACATAGAAGGAATAAGTAACAAACCCGTGTAAATATCGGACATCGTGCCACCTTGAAAAACCAGGGTACGGACAGCTGGTCCTCTGAACACCTTTGGGTGGCAGCCTCTCATCCCCAGAAAGGCAAAATGGCGACGTCCTAAAGCATGCTGGAGTCTGCCCTCAGGCGTTTAACTAACTCACAATTTCACAGAAAGCTATAGACACTTTTATACAAGGTGGCGGCCTTATTCCATTTGTTTCCGGGAGGATGAGTGACACTCGACCGGGGGGGGGGGGGGCAGTTACCATAATCTGTGCAGAATGCGACACCGAAACACCCAGACTGGGATGTGGCCTCTCACACAGCGACCACTTGTTTCTCATGTTCTGGAGGCTGGGAGTCCGAGGTCAGGGTGCCAACAGATTCCCTGTCTGTGGGAGCTGTGTCTGGGTTCACAGATGAGGTCTTCCTGCTAGGCCTTCACGTGATGGAAGGGGTGAGGGAACTCTCTGGGGTCCCCTTCATCAGGCCGCTAATCCCCTCATGAGGGCACCACCTTCCTCACCTAGCCAACCTCCAAATACTGTCACACTGGGCTCCGTGTTTCTACAGGTGAACTTGATGGGAGGGACTCAAGCACTCCGCCTGCAGGGGCTGGAGGAGCACGTCGAGGTCGGCGGTCCGCAGAGCTGGGATGGGACGTGAGTCCCGTTACTCAGGAGCTGTGCCGTCCTAGACCAGTTACTCAACTTCTCTGAGCCTTAGTTTCCTTGTGTGTGAAACTGGGGTCGTTCCAAGGACACCCAGGCCTGGCGCAGATTCAAGGCTTGGAAGGGCGTGAGCTTTGAGTGTGGATGTTTGTGCAAAGAGTGCTCTGTCACAAGAAGGTAAGGGACTTGGTTAGCGGTCCCGAAGCCTCTGCCCTCAGGTGTGTGGGCCACTGCCAGTCTCCGCCAGCCACACCCCGAACCCGGTCACTCGGGTTTGAGAGGAGAGCCCCATGTGGTCTGAACCTCTGCTGGCTGGATCTTCCACATCATGAGTCCAGGCCCTACAGGCAGATGAACAGACTCACCGAGGAGGGGGGACGGTGCCTGGTGCCCAGCCACCCACGCCAAGCGCTACCAGACAAGTGGCCCGGCTGGACGCGAGTGGCCGTGAGCGAAGTTGGAGGCTTCGAGAGTAATATCCGCTTAGACCATGGGACTTGGCTGAGCCCCAGCACACAGCAGCCCTCAGTTCTCACAAGACTCTGGGCTGGATCTCTCAAGACGAATGCTGTGAGGTCTCTAAAATCCCATAACCCTTCATTTGTAATAAGACCATCTCTATTACCCAAGGCTCAGAAAAACAAAAACCTCCAAGTCTGAAAGAGGACAAGTGGAGGGAGTTGTGTTAAAGACACATTTGAACACGCATTGAAGACGTAATTGGCTTGCTTGCTTATAAGAAACAGCCATCGGCGGGACCATACCAACCAACGGCCGTACCTCCCGAGTGGGCCGAGAAGGGTAGAAACTGAAGGCCCAGGAGAGGTAAGAGGCAAGAGCATGGAAATGCCAACGCCTCAGCTCCCCACTAGCTCATTCATATGACGGGCCGACCAGAAGACGGGCTGTCAGGTTCTCTGCATCTGGAGATGAACTGCTGAGAAGCCTCCTGCCCCACCCAGACTTAGTGCACCGCCCCCAGACTGGCATGAGATGGGTCATGTTCTTATACCTCAGCCCAGATCCCTGCTCTTGGCCAAAGCAGCCCATGGAAGTGCGGTCTTAGCCACAGCTGACTGAATGAGCCACAAGGGAGCGTGTGGGCTGCCTTTCTAAGTGAGCTCGGCCGCTGGCGGTCCACAGAGCTTGCGGCGGAGCCTAGAGGGCACAGCGCTCCTTCTGCAGGCTCCCACTGACCCTTGATGGGACACGGTCAGCAACCCCATCCCTCTGGGGGTGGCACACCTCCCTGTGAAATGAGAAAACACCTTAAAAGAAAAAACAACTTTCAGCTGAGTAGTATACCCCTTAGTCAAAGAACTTTCAGAGCCTAAAAACCTCCAGTTACTTTGTTGTCTCACCTGGGGCAAACAGACTTCTCCCCAACTGATTTTCAACTGTTTCTCTTTAAGAAGAAGTCCAAGCTGCCCGCCAGAGTGCTTCACAGAAAACCCAAGTGGTGATACTGGCTGGTCCTCAAGGTCCAGTCTCCTCATCTCAAGGATGCGTTTTTCTTTCTTTCTCTTTTCCTTCCTTCCTTGCTTCCTTGCTTCCTTCCTTCCTTCTTTCTTCTTCTTTGAAGAGAAGGAAGGGGGAGGGCTAGAGGGAGAGAATCTGAAGCTGGCTCCATGCTCAGTGTAGAGCCCAACAAGGGGCTCAATCCCAGCACCCTGAGATCATGACCAAGCCGAAGGCAGAGGCTTTATCCCACTGAGCCACCCAGGCACCTGACCCTCTTTCGACTTTTTGATGTTGCTTCTGCTTAGATATCTGTTTAAACAAAACAGGTCAAGTGGATTGTGCAGTAGGGTCAGCAAATGACAGCCTGTGGGCCTAACCCATCCCATGCCTGTTTTTGTAAATAAAGTTTTATTGGCACACGGCCATGTCCACTTGTTCACCTATCACCTATGGCTGCTTTCCCGCTACAATGGCAGGCCTGAGTATTCGTGAAAAGCTGCAAAGTCCAAAATACTTACTCCTTGGCCCTTTCCAGGGGAAGTCTGCAGATCCCCGCTCAAGGAGAAATCACCGATTAAGTTACAGTTACACAAGACGATTAAGTTTCAGAGATCAGCTACACCTCCATAAAGCTGGGGAGGGGGGAAGCAACTTCCTTTAAAAAGTCTTGGCGGGTTTTGAATAAAATCTCCCCAAACTTCAAGAGAACAAATTGCTAAGACGGTGAGGAGAACCCTTGCTCATTCTCCATCAAAGGAAATGTATGAGATCAGAGGGTGTTTGCCACTGGCTGGGAGGTTGCCACAGCAGTCAGCTGCAGAGAAATAACAAGGTTTTGAATGCTGAGGAACAAGGGCTGATGTTATTAGCGAGACTCTCTGTAGGGCAGGAAAAAGCCTCAGAGGAAGCAATTTGGGGGCCAGAGACACAGCAGTGCTGTCAATTCCAAAGGGCCAGGCCTGAGTACCTGCCCGAGCCACCTGCCAGATCGAGGCACCTAACCTCCATGGGCCTCATTATTTCTCTTTGTAAAATGGTCTAGCACTAGCTGACTGTTCAGGAGGCCTTTAGCTTTCAAATGCTCTAATCCTGCGGGAATAGTGTCACACAAAGGGAGCCATTACCCAGAAAGTCTCACAACTGCACTTTCTTTCATCCCGTATTTGTAAGAGGCAAATCAGGGCAAAGACTGTGCAATATGCACCCAGAAAAGCCTTGAGAATATGCAGATTAGCACTTACAGGGGACAGAAATGTACGTTCCCTGGCACAGCTCCTGGCGCTAAGGTGGGCACATACACACTCAAGGGGGCACCCGGGTGGCTCCGCTGGTTAAGTGTCTGCCTTTGGCTCAGGTCATGATCCCGGTCCTGGGATTGAGCCCCACTCCCTGCTCGGCAGGGACTCATGCTTCTCCCTCTGGCCCTCACTCTGCTCGTGCTCTCTTTCTCTCTCAAAAAATAAGTTTTTTATTTAAAAATTTTCTTAAAATTAAAATTAAAAATTATTTAAAAATTTTATTTAAGCTTATTTTTATTTATTTAAAATTTTTATTTTATTTATTGGGGGGGAGCAGGAGCAGGAGGCAGGGGCAGAGGGAGAAACAGACTCCCTGCTGAGCAAGGGGTCCGATTTTTGGGGGGGGGGTGCCCTCAATCCCAGGGCCCTGAGATCATGACCTGAGCCGAAGGCAGATGCTTAACTGACTAAGCCACCCAGGTGCCCCGAGTTGTACATTTTAAAATGATTCATTTTATGTTATGTGAATTTCACCTCAATTAAAAAAAAGACAAAACAACTTCAAGGAGGAGGAGATTAGGAAAAACCTGCCTGAAGGGGAGGGGTGCAATACTGGGAAAAGGGCCTAGCAGAGCCGAAGTGGGGTGGGGTGGGATGCAGGAGACCCTATGAGCAAAGCCCTCTGCACAGGAATAGCAGGGGAGGGTTCAGGGAGGCCACCCCCAAATCTGCCTCTGTGCTGTAGGTAGTGATTATTTTGAATTAAAGTGACTTAAGATGCGTCCAGTGCAAGGACACTAACCCCGAGAGTGGGAAATAAATCTCCCTTGGGCAAGGTAACCCTCCCTCTACCAGGAGAAAGAGATGCAGCGTCCTTATCACCAGAGGAAATTCCGGGTCCAGAGGTTTTAGGAACAACCCTTCTTGCTTCTGCACTCATTTGCTACCCCAAGTCCAAACCCCTTGCTCTGGTCAATTCTTCACTGTTTGTCTGGAAGGTATTAAAAGCTGCCTGCTCGGGGGGCACCTGGGTGGCTCAGTTGGTTGGGCAAATTCCTTCGGCTCAGGTCATTATCCCAGAGACCCAGGATCGAGTCCCACATTGGGCTCCCTGCTCGGTGGGAAGCCTGCTTCTCCCTCTCTCACTGTTCCCTCTCTGGCTGTGTTTCTCTCTGAAATAAATAAAAAATCTTAAAAAAAAAAAAAAAAAAGCTGCCTGCTCGGGGCACTTCTCTGAGTCTCTTATTTCTATGGGCTCCTGTAAGTAAGATACTAAATTTACTTTTTTTTTTTCCCTCCTGTTAATCTGCCTGGTGTCAATGATCAGACCAGCCAAAAATCCTAGAAGGGAGGGAAGTCAGTGAGTATTCTCCTGTCCTGTGGCCACGACTGAGGACATCACCATATAAAGGAAGTAGGTTATTAGTGAGTTCTAAAACCTGGGGATGACAATGTTTTAGAGACAGGGAAAAGCAGTTAACTTTCAAAGTATTCTCTGGGTTCCTCTGATTTCTACGGCTTGGATATAAAAATTTCCATTAAGATTCCTGGCATTTTTTTTTTTAAGATCTCATTTGTTTTTAAGATTTTATTTATTGGGGCGCCTGGGTGGCTCAGTTGGTTAAGTGACTGCCTTCAGCTCAGGTCATGATCCTGGAGACCCAGGATCGAGCCCCACATTGGGCTCCCTGCTCGGCGGGAAGCCTGCTTCTCCCTCTCTCACTCCCCCTGCTTGTGTTCCCTCTCTGGCTGTGTTTCTCTCTGTCAAATAAATAAATAAAATCTTTTTTTTTTGACAGAAAGAAACAGCCAGAGAGGGAACACAAGCAGGGGGAGTGAGAGAGGGAGAAGCAGGCTTCCCGCGGAGCAGGATGCGGGGCTAGATCCCGGGCCTCCGGGATCATGACCTGAGTCGAAGGCAGTTGCTTAACCAACTGAGCCACCCAGGTACCCTAAGATCTAATTTTTTAAATAATCTCTACACCCAATGTGAGCCTCAAACTTACAACTCCGATATTGAGTCACACGCTCTACCAGCTGGTCAGATTTTCCAACCACCTCCCTTAGAATGACAGAAATCTGACCATACAAGGATTCTACAATGCATGCTATTTCCACTGGTTCTCTCCTAAATTTCTTTCCTTTATTCTATGAACTCCTTAAGTTCACTAAACAACTTGCTTCTAGCTCCTTCCTGTCCCCAGAAAACCTGCCATCATTGTCCTTATTTTTATTAATTTTTTTTTTTTTTTTTTTTTGCACAGCCCAACAAGGAAGGAGAACTTCCCAGGGAAACATTACCCACTTTAAACTTAACCACCCTCCCCACCACTCCAGCCACAACAAAAACCCTCGGAATGGGGCTGCCGTAACCAAACCCGAAACTACGGGGTCCCCTTGGCAGCCAGGCGGCAAGGCGCACAGACGGCGGGCTGGTTTGAGAACCGGAAGTCTGAAATCCTGAGCTCCCTATGTTAAAAAACAGAACTGCTTCTGTGCAGCCCCAGCAAGAGAGGGGATGAGACTCACTTTGAGCCACACAGGTCTGTTCAACAGCTGGACTCAGGCTTGGATAGTATCAGACTAAAGCGGCCTCCGTCGGGGGCCAGGGTGGGGCGGGGTGGGGACAGGCACGGGGCAGAGCCCCAGAGGAAATAAAGCAGACCCATCCAAGTTCTGGGAAAGGACTTTGGTTACCATCATAGGCAGGTCAGTAGCCTGCTAAGTGTCCAAAGGAATCACTGCTGGAAGATTCACAAGCTTGCAAAAATAAATCAAATTCTGGGGCTGGCCCCCACACCCTGCACCAGGCAGGAAGTACGCTGCACAAGGTGCCCACCTCCCAGGGAGGATGCACCTCCCACCCATACTAGTGGGGTGACCAGGGAGGTGCAGCAACCACTCTCCCCACCCACCCCTGCCAGAATGGGGGTAGGGGTGGGGTGTGTCCTCGTGGTGCCGGCCCAGCAGGATCTCATCACTGGGAGCACAGCAGCTTGTGTGTGTCTCCTGCGTTTTGTTCTTTTTCCCAGTGGGAGTTCTACTGAGTTCCTCCTGCAGCTGCCTGGCCTCTGTGTCCCCACTGAATGGGTACTGGGGGAAGGGGGCCAAAACTTCTAGGTTGGGGAGCTGGTCCCCAAGGAGCCACGCTGGACTGACCGTGGGCAGGATGCAGGAAATGGGTAGGAGAGGCTGGGGGTGAGCAGCACAGGATCAGGAAGAGCCCCCAACCTTTCCTTTTCCTGCTAGGCACACGGGAGGCCATTCCCCAGTCTCATGTGCAGTTAGGTTGAGGCTCTGTGACTTGGCCAAAGTGAGAGACGTGGCTTAGCCTGAGGCCTCCTCTCGTTCCCTCCCATGGCCATCTGCGGAGGGGACTATGGATGGTGGCTAGCAGTGGGACCTGTCCTCCTGGGAGCCATGCTATGGCAGGAGCAACCTAGACGTTTCCGACTGAGCCACTGACACGGGCAATGTTTGCTGTCACAGACAGCTTGACCTCGGAGGCTGTCTCTCTGGGAAGGGGGCACATCCTGCTGTGAGCAGAGCACATGCAGAGTGGACTGGCATGTGTGTTTCTGTGTCTTCATTCCCAGTGTCCTTGGTGAAATGTGAGTGGCAGTGCCTAGCCCCCTCCCCCAGCACTGAACCCTCCCAGATGTGCCCCTCCATGCCCGTTCCCCTTCGGCACACACCTTCCAGCAGACAGCAGGCCCCTCCCCCCAGCCCATTCCCCTGCAGGGTGGTAGGTGAGGAAGAAAAGTTCTTTTGTGTTTGAGTCACAGGATATTTTTGGGTCTATTTATTACAGAACTAGCATTACCCTAATACAATCATCACTAAATGGCCATAATACATTTATTCTACAATTGCACAGAATTTTATTCACCAAAAGGAATGTCCTTTCCTCTCAAGATCCTAAGTTTTCAGAACTGAAACATTTAGAAGTTAAAGTGGCTGCAAGGCAAAAGATCGAACTGGTGAGAGGTAGTTGGCAAAGGCGGCGGCAGCGTGTTGTGGAGCTGGAGCCCGGAGGTCGGTACCTGCGCGTCCCACCAGCCGTGCCGCCTCCAAGCGGTGCGCTCCCGACTTCCCGGCCGGACAGGGGGATGCTGGCACACCCACACCTCAGCAGGGCTTGGCAGACTGGGGCCCGCGGGCCAGACCCCGCCTACAGCCCGTTTCTTTACAACCCTCAAGCTGAGAAGGTCTTCAATGTTTTTGAAAGCAAAGAACATGTGACCTGACGTGGCCTGCAAAAACACTAGCTGGCCTTGCTGTCTAGGGTTGCTGTGGAGACTAGTCAGGGCCGCTGCTGGCTCAAAGGAAGCTGGCGGTACACAAGAGCACATCTCCAGAAACCAACCATCACAGAGCCGCACTCTGCATTTTGTCTAGAACGTTCTCTCCTTTCCTCCAAAAGACAACCAGAAAAACATGAAGAGCTACATCTTGATTATTATGGCCACAGGATACTTCTAAATTAAAAAGTTGCTGGTAATCCAATTTTATTTACTTGGCATATGGCGTAAGGGAAAACAGCACTTCCCCTTCTGATGGTCGAAGAAAGCCTAGAACATGAACGTTGACTCAATGTAATATGTCAAGACTGAGACATTGTAAAATTACAAGACTTTGAGCAGATATCAGAAAATGTAAAACTGATTTAGCAACAGTATTAATGCTGGTTTTCACGATAAAACAATTTTGCGGGGTAAATGCACTTATAATGAGATCTGTCATGAGGTTCAGGCGGAGACAACATGAAAGCAGCCTCTCAGAATCTGATCAGATGGAAGTTTTCAAACGAGACGCGTGGCCAAACTGGTCTGAGGCGAACGGAGACTAGTTTTGCACATAACTGATGACACAGTGTTTCCCAAAGTATGTCTCCAAACACGGGGCCTTGGGGTGGCTGTGTGTGTTGGGGAGGAAAGTTCTCGGGTCTAAGAAGTAGGGAAGACACACGGCACACGAACTTCTCCTCTCATAAAGTCACAATGCACCACAGTACGTTCGAGGTCTGAGACCCATCGCGGCCCAGACGCCGGGGACCGGCCCGTGCTGGGTCCTCTCCGCACAGCTCACAGTACATCCCCCAGGGAACGGCCACCCCGCGTCACGCAGCTATCACACCACCGGGAACGACACACTGAGAACCTGCATTTCCCGAAGCACCGGCCCTTCCCATTCACAACACAGACGGTAACGTTGGCGACAAAGCTGCAAGTTCACATGACAACCAAGGCTCCACACTCCTAGCAGGCTGACGGAACCGACGTGTGGCCAGGAGCCCGTGGAATAAAGGTACCCTGTGCACTCACCAATGTTAGGAAAGATCCGGCAGAGCAAATGTTTGCATGTTTGGATCAGAAGAGAAGCCAGGAACATTCTGTTGTTGTCAAGGCCGGGCTTTCTGTTCCAAAATGAAATCGGGCAGGCCACTTGTGTGGTTTCTCTGGGTAAGTTCCATTTTATTTATCATTGTACAAAAAAAATCTTGGCATTCATTTGAAGAGAAAAGAGGTTACTATATCCAAATATTTAATATTTTAACATCGTTAAAGTCCTACTTTGTTGTAACAGGGCTTTTTAAAATGGAGAAAACGTTTGGAAAAAATTTTAAAAAGAAACTTATGATTTATTAGAGTACAGGAGATCCAAAACACGTTTTTAGAAAAATATAAAGTGCCCAAATACCAACTTACACAGGTGACACAGGCTTCCTGGAGCCAAATGAAGCATTCATGAAGAAATACATTTCAAAACGGTCTAGATACATATTTACATTGGGTCAGTAAAGGTAAAACCATCCTTCTTGGCTCTGAAGTTATTCTAAGGAAAAAAAGGAAATCAAACCAGAAAACCAACGATTATAACTCGGCATGCTCCACAGTGTTAGTGATGTATCTGGTTAGTATTACCTCTGGATTAACTAGTCCTCACCTTCAAATGAGAGTAGTGTAAGACCCCTGGCCTCAGCAGGCAGAGTGCTGTGAGTGGTCACATTTCCCAGGCAGGTCTAAGCCATCAGGCCCTGGATCTGACTGACGGGGGACGCGCACACTGGCGAGCGCGACCCTGGGCTGGCAGGAGCCGGCCCGCCAGACCCTCATCTCTAATGACTGTCTACCAGCCGCCAGGTAGCACTGAGTGGTCTCAGGTGGCTTCCCCAAACCTCGCTCATCCCAGGGCTTCCAAGGGCTAAATGAGACGCAGTCATCAAACACGGCGTGGAAAAACAGCATGCAAATGCCCAGAAGGGCAGTGAGACCCGGCCGGATCACAGCCCCCGAAGTAAAGTAAAGTAACGTAATGTAACGTAACTAGGTCCTAACTCCAGAAGTTAGCTTCTACTGGTTAACTACGACTGAGCTAGCTCGCTTGAGAAGAGGCAGGTGGAGGGCGGCAAGCCTTTGGAGCTGTGCAGGGACCCGGCGCCCTCGCGCTCAGGGACGGAGGGTGGAGGGTGCGGGAGGGAGCCAGTGGTTATCTTCGGGACGGCAGTGCTTCGACAACGCAGGACGACACCCCAGCCTCCTTCCCCACCGATCCAACACTTCCAGTTAAAGACGTTTTCCTTGTTTCCACACTGCCACACTCCAAAGGGTCTCAGAGTGATTCTTAGGGAGGACAGGGGGCATGGAACCTCCTCTTTCCTTTTTAAAAAACGTTTAAGGTTCACTATTTCTTTTCTCTGATTACAAAAGTGAAACCTCCTTTTTCGGTCTTTGGAGACCACCACGTATGGTTTCTAAAAGCAAACATTTCAACACCAGATTATACTTCCTATGATAAAGAGAATCCATTACTGACTTAAGATCTATTCATGATTCTGAGACAATTTTTAAAATTAAAAGAAAAAAAAGCAGTTATTTTATGGGGAGGAACAGTAGATGAATGTGGGAAAATCCATCCATAAAAGCCATTATTATGCACTTTCTCAGAAAATTTTACGTAATGAAACAGAAAACTAAGGATTCACAGAGTGATGAGCATAACTTGGAGAGGAACATAGAAGGAAAAGCTATGCCATTCTCCCAATTCAAATAAAGGAGAAGATAAAACGCCTGAAATCTGTTTCAAATATTAGAAAAAATAAATGTGGATGATTCTGATTACTATTAGTCTGTTACTGTCCCCAGCTCTCAGATGCTGCCGCAATCACTCGCAGCTTCCCCTCTGAACAAGCGACTAAATTCAGGATGAAAGACAAGCAGCCCCGGGTCAGGACTGCACGGGTTCCGCAGAGAAATCAGAGAGGAAGTACTGCCAACACAGGACCCCCTCTGTCTGGCATACGAAATGTTCTGAGACAGGTGGAGACAGACGTACGGGAAGTGAGCAGGAAGAATGACTCTAAGAGTGTCGACTGTGAGACCTCATGAGGACAGAATGTCACGAACTGTCACCACAGGACAAGCACACAAGCCATGCCACTGAACACAGTGCCGTCAATGAATTCACTAGTGTAGGCGGAGAGCAACACTGTCTTTGCAGCTGGAGGAGAGCACACGTTATCTAAACTTGGTAGGAGGCAACCAGCACGACTGGTTAAGTGGCTTTCCTGGTGGTGTGAATCCAGAGGGATCCGTGGAGACGTCTTCTTCCGGAATCCTGTTCTCCTGGAGGACAGCGGCAGCGGCAAAGGTGCAGTGTCCCCTACCAGCTGTTACTCTCCGTCCTCCTTCTTTGCACTGTAAATATTCTGCACGGTCTCATACACAGACTCCAGATCCTCTGGATACCGGAGCTCTAGCTCTGCGTTCGGGATGTAGTGAGTGCCAGTAAACTCTGAGAAATAGCGTCCGACATCAGGGTGCGAGATTTCTTGAGGCTCCACGTTATATTCCAAGTTTTCTGTTGATAAAGAGGCACATGGACAACTGCCGTTAAAACGGACACTTGCTGCAGCATCTTCCCATCTCTCACCCCTTCCGTGTGGAATTTTGGACCTGTTTACAGAATCTGGAGGAGGTAACAGGACAATGACAGTGGGGGCAGCTGGGGATGGAGGGATGGGCCCCCGCAGCTCCACACCAAAGAGAACGTTCTCCTATTCTCTGAGCAAGAGGTCGGCCCCGGCAAATCTCCAGCCGTCTCTGGGGAGCTGGCAAACTACGGACTCATCACGTTCCTCCGACTTGATCGCACCACCAGCCAAGCATACAGGACCAGGGCATCCAAGCCTGCCCATCATCTGCCAGGGGTTCAACCTGGGAAGCCTCCACACCATGTGGCTCCGAGTCTCGCACCTGCCACCCTTCTTGTCTGCTAATGGAGTGCTCCCACACAACGGCACTCCTCCCCCTGGCTCCCTTCAACACCGGCCATGTTGAGAGCCCGTAGGAGGAGCTGACGAGCGGCTCGCACCTCCAACCTGTGAGGATGTGGGTTATCACTACTTGTCCAGTCTCCTAGGAAACCAAGCTACCTCCTCTCCCTGCTAGCCATTCTGCCACAAGACAAAGAAAAAGACTACAACAGAATGATTAAAACAAACAGACAACACAGGCAAGGTATTTAAAAAGCCGAAATCTTTTCACATCACTTCTTCCCTACAAAACTTTGAAAAACAGCTCCCCCAGAGGCCCAGTGAAAGGATAGTATCTTGAGCCCCCCACCCAGGAGATGCTGAGCCACGCCCCTCGTAACCTGGCACCAAGAGGAGCCCGGCTGGGCGTACCCTCCCACTCTGAGCAGGGACCAGGGCAGTGTCGGTTGTGACTGACACACAGCCGTACCCTACACAGCCCTGCGCTCGGATTAATTCAAGCGAGTCTAACATACACAGTGTAGCCCTCCACAGCTTGGTTACGCACGCTGACATGCCAGCCCAGGGCGCTCAGCCCCCCTGCACCCAGAGGCCGTGCGCCCCCAGTGTCCTCACGAGCATCCTTCAGGAGCAGTGACCTGACCTGGTGTTGGGAGAGCAGGAAGGAGTTGCATGATTCAGTCTGTAGTGTTTTCTACCACAAGACGGGAAGGGTGCTAACGGCCTGCGGCTCACAGAGCACGCTCAGGTAGGGAGATGCACACCAGCCAGGGGCAAAGGCGAACTCTGCGCCACCAGTTACCCTCACTTAGGAGAGCGCGCTGAGAGCGGGAAGGACTGCCCAGTGCGGTGCACGGTGCCCACGACGGCACAGTCAGCCCTCAGAAGATGAGGCAGCCAGGAAAACAAGTGTTTCCCACATGCTGCGAGGAAAGGGGCAGTAACACACCCCACTGCTGGACAGCAAGCCTGGAGGCCACACTGCTGGGCCGCCCCGTCCACAGCACAGCTAGACTGCCGTGTGTGTGTATGTGTGTGTGTGTGTGTGTGTGCGCGCGCGCGTGTGTGCACGCACGGCCCTCCCCAGGGGGCCCATCAGCACTCCCATGTGCAGCTGAGTGCACTGTGCACAGACCAAAGGCCCTGGCCCAGGAGGTGGCCTGGACTTGAACCCCTACAGCCTGGGTTGAGTTGAGGGAGTCAGAGCAGGAGACACACCGCAGGGCAGGGACAGGGATGCAGGAGCAGGGACTGACTCGAGGGCCCACCGCGGCCCCGGCAGGCTCTGCGGACACAGGAGCCCGAGGTTCTTCAAAAGGGAGACGGAGCAGCCCGCAAACCCTGACAGCGACTGCTGACGATAGAGAACGTGATCTCCTTTGGGTCTTACAGGTTTCTAACAGATGTTTGCAAATGCCACTGCTCACAAAATGCCCCTTCCTGCATCTGCCCCTTGTGCACCTCCCTCCAGATGGCAGCACTGCAGGACGACCTTCATTGGGCAGGCCTACAGGGTGGAACCAGGGCCTTAGCCAGGGCAGCTACTGAGGGCCTCAGGGTCCCCTGCAGAGGAATGCAGAAGCATGGGGGGTGGGGATCAAGGCCCTGGAGCTACCACCAAGAGGCAAAAAAGCCCTTTGGCTCTGGAGGAACCACCATGACCTGTCACTAGCAGGCAGGATGGAAATATTTAAAAGGAATTCAAGTCAGTAATTCAGAACAATGGCTCTGTTGCCAGTTTGTTGAGAGCAATGGTTCTCAACAGGGGGCTACTGTGCCCCTAGCAGACGACAGAAATATCTAAACACAGATCCGGCTGTCGCCACTGACATCAGGTAGGAGGCCAGGGTTATTGCTAAAGAAATGCACAGGTCGGTCCCCACCACAAAGAACTGTCTAGACTAACATGCTGACAGCAACTGCTTGAAAGAATTCAGACGTTTTCTATGTATTGAGTAGCAGCTCAAGTATTGGGAGGAGAGAAAAGTCAAGGTCAGGTTTTGAGGACAGCTCTGGAAGGATAACACGAGACAGTAGTGGCTGCACAGAATTCTGTGTGTGGGCCTGGGAGGCACGGGAGGTGCAGGCAGAACGTCTGGGAAGTCACATGAGGGGTCTGCGGCAGTCCAAAGCCGTGCTCATGGCCCCGTACCTGGCTGGTAGGGAGGGACAGGGGCTGGGTTCTGTGCATTGATTTACATGCCCAGGCTTCTAGCAAAACAGCAGAGGTTTGTTTGTTTGTTTTAAGATTTTATTTATTTGACAGAAAGAAACACAGCTAGAGAGGGAACACAAGCAGGGGGAGTAAGAGAGGGAGAAGCAGGCTTCTCCCATCAGGCCTGATGCAGGAATCGATCCCGGGACTCCGGGATCATGACCTGAGCCCAAGGCAGTCGCTTAACCAACTCAGCCACCCAGGCACCCCAAAAGGTACTCATAAAAAATATATCTTTTAAAAAAAGATTTATTTTGGGGGCACCTGAGTAGCTCAGATGGTTAAATGTCTGCCTCCAGCTCAGGTTATGATCCCAGGGTCCTGGGACGAAGCCTCAGATGGGGCTCCCAGCCCCGTGGGGAGTCGGCTTCTCCCTCTGTCTCTGCCCCTCCCTCCTGCTCCTTCTCCCTTGCTCTCTCTCTCTCTCTCTCTCTCTCTCTCTACACACACACACACACACCTCAAATGAATAAATAAAATCTTTAAAAAAAAAACTTTTTAGGGGCGCCTGGGTGGCTTAGTTGGTTAAGCGACTGCCTTCGGCTCAGGTCATGATCCCGGAGTCCCGGGATCGAGTCCCACATCGGGCTCCCTGCTCGGTGGGAAGCCTGCTTCTCCCTCTCTCACTCCCCCTGCTTGTGTTCCCTCTCTGGCTGTGTTTCTCTCTGTCAAATAAATAAAATCTTAAAAAAAAACACAACTTTTTAGAGAGAGCAAGAGAGCATGAGCCGGGGGGGGTGGGGACACAAAGGCAACGGGACAGAGAATCTCAGACCCCTTGCTGAACGCAGAACCCGATGCAGGGTTCAATCCCAGGACTCTGAGATCATGACCTGAGATGAAATCAAGAGCTGGATGTTTAACTGACTGAGCCCCCAGGCGCCCCAATAAAAACATTCCTGAAGAGAAAAGATAATGAAGAGGGTGACGATGTATTAAGAGGTGGAAATCCACTAAAGCTCAAAAAAAAAAAAAAAAAAATTACCTGAAGAGAAATGAAAAACCTAAGCAATATAAAAGAAATGAGCAAAATATCAAACAAGGCCTACTTAAAAGTTCTGGAGAAATTCTAAGTCTTTCCCAATTTCCTTGACATTTTTTACAGAAATGTATCTACTTATTTAGTTTTAAATATTCAGCTACCCGGGGTGGCTGGCAGGGTCAGGAGTTCAAGCCCCATGCTGGCATGGAGTCTACTTAAAAAAAAAAAAAAAAAAAATGGGGTGCCTGGGTGGCTCAGTCTGTTCAGTGGCTGCCTTCGGCTCAGGTCATGATTCCAGGGTCCTGGGATGGAGCCCCACATTGGGCTCCCTGCTCAGCAGAAGGTCTGCTTCTCCCTCTCCCTCTGCCTGCTGCTCTGCCTACTTGTGATCTCCGTTTTCTCTGTCTAATAAATAAATAAAACCTTTAAAAAAAAAATTTAAGGGGTGCCAGGGTGGCTCAGTGGTTAAGTCTCTGTCTTTAGCTCAGGTCATGGTCTGGGAGTCCTGGGATTAAGCCCCGCATGAGGCTCGGGGGGGGGGGGGGGAAGCCTTCTTCTTCTTCTCCCACTCCCGCTGCTTGTGTTCCCTCTCTGGCTGCGTTTCTGTCAAATAAATAAAATCTTAAAAAAAAATTAAAAAACCCTCAGCTACCTAGATACATAAATATAGCTCTATAAAACTATGGCAATACCACGTAGAGTCATCCCCTCCTGAGAGGAAATCACCCACCCCCACTGTGAGTGTATCCTCTAGACCCTCTTCTGTGAACACAGATAGCAGGAGTTAAAAATAACTACATAAAAGAGAAGCTGGTATTGTTTTAGGTGTGTTTACCCAAAGCACACTGCAAGCATTTATCTGCAACTGGTTTAACTGTAGCTTAGCATTTCATAGTCTGGACAGACCCCAGTTTACCAGGGGAGGCTGCACGAATGACACCTCTGTCCTATTATAACAAGAACACAGACACCTGCATGAGTGTGTCTCCAATGGAGGGACCCAGGGGTGGAACTGCTGGGACATGGGAGAATGAGCACTTGCGATACTGACAGTTTAAAACAAAGAGCCATCCCTCCCTCTGCAATGGCTGGAAATGTATACTCTACCCTCACACGGGGCCTCCTTACACACCTGCAAGCACATGCAGATTGCCCCGGACTCATCGTGGGTGGAAACTCGTTCCAAAGCGTAAGACAAATGACAGAAAGGGGAAGTGACGCTTAGTGAGGCACACCATGTACCAAGCATCCTCTGAGGTGGTTGTTCAGTCTATACAAGACACACGTTAAGAACTGGATTTTCAGGGCACCTGGGTGGCTCAGTTGGTTGGGCGACTACCTTCGGCTCGGGTCATGATCCTGGTGACCCGGGATGGAGCCCTACATGGGGCTCCCTGCTCCAGGGGATGCCTGCTTCTCCCTCTCTCACTCCCCCTGCTTGTGTTCCCTTTCTGGCTGTGTTTCTCTCTGTCAAATAAATAAAATCTTTAAAAAAAAATAATAATAAAAAAAAAGGAACTAGATTTTCACACTGCAGTGAATTCCTGGCATTCCAATATGGGCAGCTGACTTCAATGAAGACCATCTATGATGGTCACTTTCTACAGTGTCTAAGAAGTACAAAGGGAAGCTGAGATAGGACTGGGGCTCCTCCCTGGTGTCCAGAAAGTACTAAAGCATGCCCCCTAGTGGGAACAAAAGCTAATCACATGCAAGATGCTATCACCCCATTTGGATTCAGGTATCGTCTAACACACTGAGAGAAAAATGCTCTTAAGTACGTAGACTAAAACTATTTGAGGATCTCATGCATGCATGTAGCTTATAATTCACTCTTCAACTCTCTTTGGAGAGCTTATAATTAGGGAAGCATTCATCAGTGGACTCTACCCAAGTTTACAGGATTATCTGAGGCACAGGCTGAAAATTTAAATCAAGAAAAAATTTAAAAGCAAAATAATCTGATGCAAATAAATTAATCCAGAAATAGTCAAAGACATATTTAAGTAAGTTTTTTTTTTTTTAACATCTTATTTTTAAGTTATCTCTATACCCAACATGGGGCTCAAACCCAGGACCCCGAGATCAAGAGTTACATTACCAACTGAGCCAGCTAGGTGCCCCAGTGTTTTTTAAAATTTAGTCTCTCAAGGTTTACCTCTGGCTAAACATGCGTTAATCTGAGCATAAACTGTCCAAATGATTTTTAACACAACAACCAAGTAAAATCCAGCAATTTATAGGAGAGGGAGTAGTAGAGAGAGACAGAAAGAGAGGGATAAGAAGGAAGGGAGAAAAGGAAAGGGGACAGGGGAGAAGGGGGACAGGAAAGCTCTTGTTTATAGAAGCAGGGAGAACAACAGTAGTAAAAATCATCGTTCTGCAGTATAATAATTTTAGGCAAGGAGATTTAACAGGTGCTAAAATAAAATGAGGGATCGTGGTTATCGGGAAACAGGATATTCATGGGACGTCACAGTGTAGCTGCAAAGGGAAAATTCCCTTACGGAGATCTGAGCCAAATGACCAAGCTCCACTTACCGACAGCGGGACATCAAACCCTAGGGGCTCTGGAGAAGGTGTGCATGACGTACACAGATCTGACAAGAAGCATTCTAGCCCCCAAATATTAACCTGATCTAATCATGTCTCAGATCTGATCAGTTTCCAGTTTATAGACAATACAGTTAAGGAAACAGAATGTTAGGCAATTCATAGGACAACCGGCCTGAACACTAGAAAATGTGAAAGTCACGGGGTGCCTGGGTGGCTCAGTTGGTTAAGCGACTACCTTCGGCTCAGGTCATGATCCTGGAGACCCGGGACTGAGCCCCACCTCGGGCTCCCTGCTCGGCATGAAGCCTGCTTCTCCCTCTCTCAGTCCCTCTGCTTGTGTTCCCTTTCTAGCTGTGTTTCACTCTGTCAAATAAATAAATAAAATCTTAAAAAAAAAAAAGTGAAAGTCACATGAAAAAGAAAGAAAACAAGGCGAGGAATAAGGAACTACCTGGTCTCATTAAGACAGGACTATACCTTTAGAGAGACGACTCTAGTGTGGAATCATTTGTGTGAATCTTGGTTGAATCACGGTGTAAAAGCAAATCAACACCTATCAAAGTTACGCTGTGACAACCGGGGAATGTGACCACGGACTCCGGATGAGACAGGAGACCACTGTTACTTGCTACGTGGTGATGCAACTACACGAACGCAGAGAAGCGTCTTATTCTTACAAGATGCGTGATTCTGCATTTAAGTCCTGATGCCTGCAAGAGCCTCAAACGGTTCAGCAAAACACTGAACTCTCTATCCACAGAGAAAACCAAGACAGTAAATGCTAGCTGTTGAATCTAAGTGGAAAGTGTATGGGGTATTCGATGTTTTAACCATATTTTAAGCGCATTTGAAAAATGTTCTTCATCCAAACTTGTAAACAAAGCTAGCATTTGATTAGCAGCCTGCTCCTTACACTCATCTCATTATTATGCACTTCTGGTTGCATATGTAGGCTGCTAGGTCAGAAAGCCGTGGACATCTACTGGGACTCATCACCGTCAGACAGGCAGACTGGGCTCCAGCTCTGCGTTCACGGAGCTTACTGGACCGACAGCCAGATGGTTCGACAGGAAACACTGCAACTCTCCCGAAAGTGTGAGGACTCAGAAGGGGCAGGGTGTCAGGGAGCTCAGGGCAGAGACAGATGACCCGATGTGAGCCTGGGGCAGAACGGCAGGGGAAGAGAAGAGCTTGTTCACCCGTGTGAAAACCTGTGAGGACAGTCTCAAGAAGAACAAAGTTTGATGGGCTGGGAACAGAGAGGAGGCTGTGAGGGGAGGGTCCACGTCACCTCTGGGCCATGCAGGGGGGTCTGGGGGATAGCACTGAGAAAGACGGCACAGTGCAGGCCAGGGACACCTGTGGCCCTTGAGGGAGAGGCATCGCGGATGGCCGTCAGCGGACGGAGTTGGTGTCGTCTGCTCACTAACGGGACCATGGAGGTCGGGGGAGGACAGAGAATTTAGAGATGATGATGCAAGAGCCCCCGAGCCCCCGAAGCACCTCTAGCACCTCCAAGGGCACAGGGCCAAGCCGCTGCGCAGACCCACAGGGCAGCACCACGCCGGCGCGCAGCAGACTCCCGGGAAAGCCGATGAGAGCCCG
Organism: Spilogale gracilis; assembly: GCA_004023965.1. Taxonomy (NCBI): domain Eukaryota; kingdom Metazoa; phylum Chordata; class Mammalia; order Carnivora; family Mephitidae; genus Spilogale; species Spilogale gracilis. The sequence continues at coordinate 134,302 of PITA01001632.1, read as the reverse complement.
CGCAGGAGACAGAAGACAGGCCGTGGGGGAATCCCAGCTGTTCATGTCAAAGATTTTCTGAAAGTCTCAGAATTTAAAACTAAAAAAGGCAACTTGATAACATTACCACAATCACTTAGCTCAATCTCAGTTTTAGAATGTAAAACTGCAACCATATATTGAGTGTAATTTTTTTAAAGTCATCACCATACCCAACTCTAAAGTTCACACTGCATGTTTACTTAGATCTTAGAGATGAATTCCTGAATCTTCAACAGACATCAAATTCAGAGCATCTAAAACCAAATACTCAGTTTTATTGACTCTGAAAACCCTATTTTCATTTTATGTTATATATTTTTTAAGACTTTATTTATTTATGACAGCGAGAGAGGGAACAGAAGCACAGTGGAGTGGAAGAGGAAGAAGGCTCCCTGCTGATCAGGGAGTCTAATATGGGACTCGATCCCAGGACCCTGAGATCATGACTGGAGCCGAAGGCAGACGCTTGATGACTGAGCCACCCAGATGCCTCCCATTTTAAAGTTAATATAAGTGTTTCTAGAAACTCAAAACTATACATCTTAGTATCAACCCGCACAAAAGGCCAAAAAATGCACACATGGCAGAGCCGTGGACACTGGTGTGCAGTGCTGAGGAAGGGACAGTCCCCTTTGTTCTTGGGATATGCTCTAGGACATAGGATGGGAAATGCTTACCAAGTGATAAGTGGGGTGCAGAGTCCACCAAATCATTCAATAATTTTTAAATCATTTGTTGGTTTTTAGACACTGTTAGTATGACAACAGTTTTTTTGTTTTTGTTTTTGAGAGAGAGAGAACACAAATCAAGTAGGAGGAGGGTTACATGGAGAGGCAGAGAGAATCTGATGTTGCCTCCACGCTGAGCCAGGAGCCTGACACGGAGCTGGATCTCGCGACCCCGAGATCGTGACCTGAGCCGAAACCAGGAGTGGGACACTCAACCCACTGAGTCACCCAGGCACCCCTGTGTGATTGTTTTCTTTCTTTTAATACGACACAACTTCAAAAGTCAAATAAAATCCCTGTCGGCCCGTTCCTCTGACATGGGCACACACAGGCCCTCTCCTCCAACTGCCCCGTCACACTGATGGAGGTTAAGTGGCCTTGCAGCCTCAATGAGCACACTTTCTCTCGATTCTGTGTACGGCCTTCTCACAGCTTCTCATGAGTCAACACGAATAAAAACTCCCTAGTTTTTTGATACTCCTGAGATTTTTACATATCCAATATTTCCGAACTGCCTTTACCAACACAATACAGAGTTAGGTCAAACCTGCTGTTTGAGGGGCAGCTCAGTGGCTCAGTCGATTAAGTGTCTTCCTTCGGCTCGGGTCATGATCCCGGAGTCCTGGGATCGAGCCCCGCATTGGGCTTCCTGCTCGGCAAGGAGCCTGCTTCTCCGTCTCCCACTCCCCCTATGTTCCCTCTCTTGCTGTGTCTCTCCCTATGTCAAATAAATAAAATCTTTTTTTTTTTTTTGACAGAGAGAAACACAGCCAGAGAGGGAACACAAGCAGGGGGAGTGAGAGAGGGAGAAGCAGGCTTCCCACCGAGCAGGGAGCCCGATGTGGGACTCCATCCCGGGTCTCCGGGATCATGACCCGAGCCAAAGGCAGTCGCTTAACTGACTGAGCCACCCAGGCGCCCCAAATAAATAAAATCTTAAAACAAAACAAAACAAAAACCCGTGCTGTTTGAAGTCAGACACAGAAAGGTGTGGCAATGACAGTTAAGGACATGTCTCTCTGCCAGGTCCCGGCTTCAAAATCACACTCTTAAGTTGAAGTGTGAATGAGTCCACGTGCCTCAGTTTCCTCACACCTGAGTACAATGATGAGGAGAGTCAGTGTAGTTCTGAAATGCAGTTAATACACATGACGACACTGCCTGTCACAGAGCAGCCCTACATTAGCATTCATGTCTATTTTTTTAAGTGTATTTTTTTTTAATAATCTGTACGCCCAATGTGGGGCTCAAACTCACAACCCTGAGATTAAGAGTTGCATGCCCTTCCAACTGAGAAAGCCAGGCACCTCCTCATTTGCGCTTATTTTTATTAATAAAATGGAAGCTGTGAATGCCGTGACAGATAGCCATGCAAGAAATTCATCCCATTAAATGGAGGAGCAAAGAGAAGGGAGACCCACACTGGAGGCATCTGTCTCTAACCTGCCTCTGCAGCCCCATCTGTCTCCATCTCAGGAGAGCCCCGGGAATACATTAGGGCTGGCAGGGGCACCTGCGGACCACCAGGAGCTCTCGGAGCCAGTGCTGTGGGCTGCAGTTCCCATCACAGCCACTTGAGGGCATCTCCGAGGGAACACAGCTAGATGCCAGTCTGAGTGCTAGAGGCTGCTAGAGTAGCCCCCCTTACCCCCAACAGTGTCCACTCATTGCCTGGAGGGAGCCAAGTGCAAGGCCTGGAAAGCAAGACTTTTGCGAATCTGACTGGCAAAGGTAATGACCCATCAGAACAGAGGTCGGCAACAGCACCGGAAAGAGGGCTGGCTCTGGTGGTATTGGAGGGGAGAATCTGGGTTGGTGACTTTTTAATACATGGCATGGCCACACTAGGGCACATGTTTACTGATGAGGTTAGCCAAGAAACAACTGTCATCTCTAAATAACACTGATGACTGTGCCCACAATATCACAGTGCTCAAATGTGTGCTTAAGCTGCACCTGCGTGTCATTACAGGCACACAAAGAACCGACCACTTACCTTGGGCCGCATATCTACAAGAACCATCCTCCACCAGAACATTATAGAAAGGCTGATGATGGCCATGAGGCAGGCTATGGACGTTCATGTTTCGGATCCACTCATGTCCCATCATGCAGGTGGGGTCCCAACCATAGATCACACAGTTATAGCCATACCTAATTAACACAAGAGCAACGGCAAATCAGTTCCCTCGGACCCTGTCATGGCGACCACGGGATATATAAATAAGGGCTGAGTTCAACTCTTCAGCTCATGTCCTTACAAACTTACCTGTGTTTATCCCTGTTAATAAGCATTTTTTAGGACACTCTTGGCCCCCTTTATAAGCCCCTCTTATTATCAACATAGCACCTCAGTTGGAAAAGAATGAACTTCGACCAGCCGTCATGGGACAACTGGTTACCCAAATGGAAAGGGTATCAAGACTCACGGCGGAGAGCAATGCACAGCATTAGTGGGACAAAGGCCTAGATATAAAATGTAGAATTCCTAACATACCTTCATGACACAGGGCAGGTTTAAGATTCCTTAAACCAGGTATGAAAAATTCAGTCCCAAAAGGCAAAGAGGACTGAGTCGATTCAACAGTTCTACGGGAGCCAAATCCACGCAGCCAGGGGAACATCCAGGGCCAGCGGGCAACACAGCTCTGACTAGACTGGCGTGACCAGGTGAAGGACTTAGTCTTTCCTTAGAGACGACCAGAGGATGGTGAATGTCCCTCTAAACAACAGCTACAGAGGGAATGATGTCTGGTACGGGCTTGGGGGGGGGGGCAGTGCAGGCTAACTCTCGCAGTGCCTGAAGCAGGGTACGGGGGCACCCCCTGGTTTGCTACACTCATCTCGTGATGTATGTCTGAAATTTCCATAATGAAGTTGGAAAAAAAGAGAATGCAATAAAAGAATGAAGAAACTAGCCACACACCGGGCAAACTATCTGCAGTGTATACGCATACGGACACTCGCAGCAGGCCACACGGCTACGACCAACAAGACAGACAAAGGACTCAGGTGAAAATAAGAACACTTGAAGAGGTGCTTCATAAAAGGAAAGTTAAAGGAACTTCTTTTTGTACATTTACTAGTCAATCTGCATAATCAGACTGCAATCTGGGAAATGCAAACGAAAACCGCAGTGAAATACTACTTGCCATTTATTGCATAAGTGCATTCTCCAAGGTCTGGCAAGAACACAGGTCAGTGAGAACAGGAACCCTCCCCTCCCAGCCTGCTCCCGGCCTGCCCGTCTGTGGGGTGGGACATTCCCCACAGCTGCCGGGGAGACAGCTGCATTTCACCTAGCAATCATGCACGCGCATGCCCTACTACCCAGCAAACCTGACCCACAACTCAGGTGCAAGGGGATGGAGATGAAAAGCAGCATGAGGACAATGAGGAAATGAGAGGGAAAAACCCCACTGCTTACAGATCCTCCGTTAGGAGACTCGCAGCTAGGAAAGCGAGTCCCTTCTGACAGAACAAAAAGGGTAGATCCGGTTCAGACCAGTTCAGCCTTCCCTGTTTCTGTGGTGGACGCTCAGATGCGGTGGCTCCTGAGAAGCGCGCTTGGGGGCTCGCTGCGCATCCTCCGCAGCCGCATCCTCCGCAGCCGCGTGGGGACAGGCACCGCAGGCACTCACCTCTTATGCTTCATGATGAGCCCAATGGAGTAGCAGACATCTCTGTGCTTCTCATGGGAGCGCAGCTTCACCTCTACACCCACCTCCTCCTTCTTGCGCTCAATGTGCTCTAACGTGTGCTGCACCAGATAGCCCACCGCCCCGTGCTGCCCGGGGTCTAGGGTCTGAATGTGCTGGAGGATGTCAAGCACCTTCAAGACAAGACAGAAAGACTGGGAGATAATATTTTCATTTGGGCCTTTTCTTTTTCACAGCACGGGATTTAGACCTACATAACCTGGTAAGGACGGCAAGGCAGGGCTGTGCTGATGGCCCAGGGGTCCGCGAGCTGGTGGCACTGGCCCCAGACCTTCAATTCTGACCAGCGGGAACAGAGGAGTTACTCAGAAACTCAGTATGCTGCAATAAGCATGGGGTGAGGAGGCCAGGGCTGGCCACCCATGCGCACGTCTGGATTAGGGAACTCTAAAAGGTTCTAACACTCGGTCAGGGTAGGGATTCCATTTTTCATACACCAAAAGGAGACGATTTTAATCTGCCACTCGTCAACTGGGAGGTAAAGGAACCGCAGAGCTGCTTCGGTCCAGCTCAAGGGGACATTTGACAGAGCTGCCCCTGCTGCACGAGGTGGAGGACAGAGAAGCTACCCGAGTGGTGCGAATTAGCTGAGCTGATGAAGACGTGTCTTGGGTTTTGAAAGCGTACTCATCGTTTCAATGACTGTAACTCCCAGTGGAGTGCTGTACTCAAGTGAGCAAGGAGAAACAACTTCACTGGGGAGTGGAAATGACTAAGCCACTAGCAGAACTGTCTGACTCCGAGGTCACGATCTTGCCTACTGTACACAGTGCCTCTAAGGAAAACTGCAAATTCAAATACAGTTTTACACACACACACAACCATCCAGTGCCTGTTTTATTACAGCATTCGGCAGAGGCTCTCAGATGTGCTCCTCCTTGGGGAACAGGATCTCTTCCTCTCTATAGTCCTACGGCAGAGCATGCGAGCAGACAGAATGACCTGGATTCTAATCCCAGATCCATCAAACTGGCTGTTTTTACCTTTATTCACTTTATGAAAAGATGATTAATAACTGCCCTATTTCCTGATATATTTTGACCCAATAAAAGTGTTGTGAACACTAGTTTTTCGCAATGTAAGATGCTATTCCAAAACCTAACCTTGTCTTCAAGATGGAGACCTGCAGGATCTCAGTACTTACTGAATACTGCTTCTCCGCTAATCACTGGGCCCAGCCCATCACATCTGACTTCATTTACTCCTCCCAAGCTGAAGGTTGGCAGTACCACCAAGGCCCCTCAGGCACTGTGAAGCTGAAAGACTTGCCTGAGGTCCCAAGGCAGTGAGGGTAGGGAACTGTGGACCCCAGGCTGACTCTCAAGCTCTGGTCTCAACCACCATCTTATCAAAGCGAGAGGAGGAGCGTTTTAACTCACTGTGAGGAAAATGGACCACATGGTATAACCCGAAGTGCCTCAAACCCAGTTTTAACCAGTAGCAACTGAGAGCCTGTTTCCTCCCACATCCCACCTCTAGTAGTATGCTTCACTTAGGGGACACAGACAATATAGTATACTTTTTAGTTAAAAGCAAGTAGATCTGAATGGTGGGCTTCTATTTGCTCTGCATGCATATGGCTTCTCTTGTGTTCCCATATGCAGTTCCAAGTACAGCAGACCCTTAGGTTTCAACTGTGTGGGTCCACCGACATAAGGACTATTTCTAGTACAGGGCTGTAAACCTATTTTCTTTGTGATTTTTCTTAGTAACATTTTCTTTCCTCTAGCCTACTTTATTATAAGAATACAGGACATTTTCATTTACCATGCATAATGTGTTCATCCACTATTTACGATCAGTAAGGCTTCTAGTCAACAGCAGGCTGCTAGTTAAGTTCTGGGAGAGTCAAGCTTACGTGGATTCTTAACTGCATTGGCAGCCAGCACCCCAACTCCCGGGGTCACACCGGGTCAACTATAGCGACTTTTAGCCGCACTTCCGTGACATCTGCACACACAGTGCTCCCCCCACCCCGGCACATGAATGGAACAGATATAACTCTTCTAGGCACAGAGGAAGTCTTGGAGTATCAGGAGACAAGGTTCAGGGGTAATTATGGCCTCTTCTCCTGATGTGTGGATGACAGGGTGAAGGGAGAGGGCAGAAACTGAAAAGACACCAGGATAGGGCCCTGGTGTGCTCCTGAAGGCCGGCACTTGACGGTGGGGTGCCATGATCTCTCCAACCAAATGTCTAGGACAATAATTCCAGGAGCTCAGTTTTGGGGACAGAGATCTTAGAATGGGGGCTGGGGGTGTCTAGCACTCATGTTTGGCAACCCTCACCATAAAGAGCCAGAGAATAAATACTTCAGGTTTTGTGGGCCATATGGTCTCCAACCCAATTGTTCTCTGTCCTTTGTGGCTGGAAAGCAGCCAGAGACAAAAGTAAACAAACGGGCCTTATTCGAGATATGCCTTCGATGAAATACGACAAAGCCAGGTGGTAGAGTCTGCAGGCCCTAATCTGTTCAAACTACAGGTTTCCACTGTTGCTCTCTATGATGTGCACAGCTCTAGGCTTCAGATATCCATTTGTCTGTGGCCTCTGCTGCTTTTGGGGCTTCAGCCACCGGGTGCCGATGTGAGGGGCCCCTGCCGAATGCCCTCAGCTGCTCTCGATGGCCCCAGGTCATATCAAATCCAACACATCCCAAACTGAACACTTTCTTCTGCCTCTGAAACAAGTCCGTTCTCCACTCACTTACTCTTAATGTGGCCCAAGTCTTCCTCTCCCTCATTATCTACGCAGGGCTCGATCCCAAGACTCGGAGATCATGACCTAAGCTGAAAGCAATCGATTAAGTGACTGAGCCACCCAGGCGTCCCAAAGTTGTCCCTTCTGAGCCATTCATTCCAGTACCTTTATAAGCACCTACCATGCTGTGGGAATAGTGTTCAGAGCAAGGATAGCAGCTACAGTGAAGAACAAAGCAAATGTGGGCCTTGTCCTTAGAGAGTTTAGTCCACAGTGAAGGAGCAGTAAACCAGCAGCCATAGTACCCTTACAGAAAGGTCTTCACAGTGGGTGGGCCAGAAGATGCTGACCAACATGGAGGGGCCAAGGAAGGGCTTTCAGAGGCAAAGCTGAAGCTGCAGCTCAGCAAAAGGCAGCCGGCACATGGGACCGATGGCCAAGGAAAGGTTTTAGGCAGTGCTGCAGGCCACACCCAGGACCAAGGCGAGAAGAGGATGAATGGAGGACGTGGCCGGGCAGGGGGGCAGTGGAGCGCCAAAAGGGCAATTGTGAGAGTTGAGGAAGCTCAGGCTGGCAGAGCCAGACCCCCGAGAAACTACTTAGGCAGACTGAAGACAATGAGCCGAACCTACAAGGCACTGGGGGAGACAATCAGAGGGCTCTGAGCACTTTAGGAAGGAAGACGCTGGCAACAGTGTGTAAAATGGGTTCAGAGGGTCTAAGGGTGCAGGGAAGAGCAGGCAGGCAGCCTCTGCAGAACTCTCGGAGAGAGAGCCGTGTGCAGAAGTACAGTGGACAGGAGGGAGTGTTGGTCTGGAGCCCAGGGTCCAGGCAGGACGTCAGGCAGGAGGTGGCAGCCTAGAGATGGTTGCTGAAGCAGCGAGGCCTGGCGGCATCACCTCAGGGAAAGGTGCAGAGTCAACAGAAGTCTAAGAAACTACCCCGCAGCGCGGAGCCTCTAAGGAAGAAACCAAGACAAGGATCCAGCAAGAACCTAAGAACCACGGGCGACACAGTCAAAGAACAGAGCGTTCTGAGCAGCAAGCAGCCCCAGTGATCAAGAGAGAGAAGGAAAGACAAGTATCTATGGATCTGGCAACGAGAATGGTTTCAGTAAAAAGGGGTCACTGGCTCCCTTGGCAAGAGTAGCGTGTGGAGGGGGAGTGATCGCCATGTTCCGGGGCTTGCGTGGGAGGCAAGGCGGGCGGCCAACACACCGCACGGGCGCACGTAGGCACAGCAGGCCAGGCCTGAGCCCTGCAGGGGAGGAGAGAGATAAGGAGGCGGCCACAGGGGAAAGCCAGCAGGGCTGTCACAAGAGTGCCTTTGTTTTCTTCCCCAAAGATGAGAGATACCCGAGTCAGTAGAATGCTGATGGCGGATAGCAGAAACAGGGAGTTGGAGACAGAGGAAAACGGAGAAGAATCCAGAGCACAGAGGGTTGCCTTGGAAAACTGGAAGGACATCTTTTCTAGCGGATGTAGAGGAGGAAAGGGGAGGGCAGGGCCAGAGGTCAAAACAAGGAGGGAGGTCCGGCAGCAGGGAGCAGAACACGCCTGGGCATAAGCTTCACCATCGCCCCGGAGCCTGCTGGCCCACAGAGGTGAGGTATGAGGGTGTGCTTGGGCGCCAAACTGCCCTCCCGCAACTCCTGAGCCATCAATGTCCGTGCCGGTGGCCTCAGCAGGCGACCTGGCCTCTGCTGCCTCAGTTTCGTTATTTATACAATGGCAAAAACCCAGCATGCACCCCACAGGGCTGGAAGGAGGTGTCCGATAAGTGCCAGCAACTTTTCAAAATGTGACCATCCTACACTCTCTCTTTCCATCACGGCCACAGTAGCCCTGGACTTTGGCCACAGTAACCCAGTGGACCTGTGTTTCTTAGCACTTCCTGACTTACTTCAATTGCAAGCAAGGGGACTTTCCCATCTTCCCAGTTTGGAAATGTTTCCCTTTTACCTAATAAGGCCAAACTAATTGCAAGCCATCCAGAAACTGACCCAAAAAATACTTTACACACACACACAGACATTTATAGGCCTATGTGTGTGTGTGTATATATATAGCACCGAGCTGGCTGACCTTTGTGCCATAGATAGGTAGGAATAACATACTTTTCTGTCCTCTGAAATGGTTTCCACCCTCCAAGGTCCAACTCAAACCCCTGTTCTGGAGAGGAGCCTTCTCTAACTGCTTCAGTGTCCCCTGGATTCTTCCTCCTCAGGAGTCCCAGTCTTGCTGCTCTGTCTCAGGTCGCTCCCCTAGCTCAAGGACACACATACAGAGGGGAGTCACCGGAACACTGGGAATGAGCCATTTTGCATTCATGATTCATAAATGAGGGGGCCATCTAGGTGCTCAATTCCTGAAGCAAATGAATGGCCATGGTGAGAAAAAATGTTCTGTGCATAAGCTATTTGGAACTCATTTTAGTGACATTTGCCTGGCAGGATTGCATTCCTGGACCGTCCAAGGGGGATATGAAGGTACCTCCCTAGTAGGCAGCGTGAGCACTACACCGAGTCCGTGACCAAAGGTGAGCACTCCTGCAGACTTTCCCCCAGAGTCGAGTTTTACCTTGCCCCTTTAAGGCTGACGTGTAATTAAACTATGAAATTTACTTATAAAAAACCATGCTTTGAGAGGGCCTCTGCATTCTACAAATTATCACAAGATTCCTTAAAGAAAAAAGTGACAGGAATGAGTCACATAGACCCCAGTATCAAAAATAAAGTGAAAAACTAAAATCAAACAATTGAACTCTGGACAAGCGGGTTCTGGTAAGTAGACGGTCGCGTCAATAGAGAATCTCGTTCTACCAGATCACAAGATGTTCTGGGAGGACATTTGCTACCTGGACGACATGGCATCTTTAGACAGATCCCTCGGGATTTTCCTACTCATGTGCCCTTTCTTAGAACTATGTTAGATCTCTGAAGTGGGGAATAAAGGAGCCAATTTAAATCTATGCAATGTGGAGTTGGACTGTTTATCCCTAATACCGTGAGCTGATGATTTTACGGTGACGTCCCTGTGAGCACTCAGAACGAAAATTCTCTCAGCAGGCTGCTCTAAACAAACAGAATGGATCACTAACACATTCCCACGGCAAAGCCAGGGCACAGTGGAAATGCACGGCTGCTCCCACACTGCGGCCGCCGACGCTGCACCCCCGGCTCGCTGAGGAGCGTGTCCGATGGCAGACAGCACGGTCCTCTCCAAGTGCTTGCCACCAGCCACAGGGGCCCTTAGACCACGGAGAGACCCAAGTGGGGCTCAGAATTCCACAGCTTTCAGAGACACAGCCAGTCCTTCAAGGCCAGCAGCCAGACCCGAATGCACGGAAGATCCATTTTTCCCTTGTCAAACAGGGGTGTTTATCCACGGTCCTTTTCTGGGCTACTAGCATAGCTGGATAGGGAACATTTAAAGTTTTGCTCCCGGATCTGGGGCAAACACATGTTTGGGTAACAGCAGGTGAGTTGCAGCTCAGGCCTAGTGGTTCTAGGTGTTTAAGACACAGACTACAAAGAGAACGGGCAACTCCTGGCAGTATAACCAATTGTTTTAAAATAAAGGAGACCAAAAAAACATTTAACCGATGGGTGAAGATTAGGAGAGTGAACCAACTTATGTTTATCCCTCAGGCTGATACAAAGATAAACTTCCAAGAGCCGCCTTTCAAGCTAGAATTTCCCTCTCTAAGGCAAGAGCAAAGCAGCAAAGTAAAATAATTACCTTCTCTGGCCAGATTCCCAGGTGGAAGTAGAGCCTGGCCTGGAGGAGGAGGAGCTGCACCTGGTCCGGGTACATGGCCAAATACAGATCCAACGAGTCTCTCAGGAGCTGGTATGACTGGTCGATGCCTTCCCTGGCAGGGGAAATAAACCACTGTCTTACTCTGCTTGATTCTGAGCTGAGACCCCCTTTATCAAGGCCCAAGTTGTAAAGTAATGGACACAAATGCCAATTCTGGTAGTTCCTTTCTGTTCATCAAGTAGCCACAATGATTTTAATGATAATGATAAATCCCAGAAAAAACAGAACTTCTGCTCCCTGCTCTGGTGATGGGCATTAAACTAAACTCATAAACACTTTCACTACGCGGTCACCTCAGTAACACTGGACGTAATTAAAAATAAATTCTCAATAGATGGAGCACAGAGGAGGAGTCTTACAGGGCAGGAAAACGGTTCTGTACAATACCACAATGGTGGATACATGTCATCATGCACTTATTTAAAACCCAGAAATGCACACCACTGAGAGGGAAGCCAAATGTGAACTGCAGACCCCATTAATGACCCGGCCTTGGAGGTTCATCGACCGTAACTAACATCCCGCTCTGATGGGGGGCGGTGAGAGTGGGGGAGTCTGTGGGGGGCAATATGAGAACTCTCTGTCCTTTCTGCTCCGTTTCGTCACGTACCTAAAATTGTTCTAAAAAAATAAAATCTATTTAAAAAGAAACAAAGAATTCCACCATGAGGCAGAAAACTATGACTCCGACATACAACCTTCTCTCTTCTCCGTAAGACAAATTTCCTTTGGCTCAGAAGCAAAATAGTTTCATACTTTTGTTTCTTATCTAAGTGATAAAAATGTATAAATCAGGAGATGACAAAGCACTGGGACATGAGAACACCCTGCCCCTAACAAATAACCTTTACCCACCGAAAATACTCTCGTTACTAAAGAATGTTTCAGTGTTACGGAGAGCTTGCGGGACTGCACTGCGAAGCTGTCAGAGAAGTCACTTAGCACGTCTTAAACTGGATGGCACTGTGTCCGGGCATGAGCTTCTTCCCGCAGTGGGTCGAGAGCTGTAGAGAATCCCAACTGCACCCCACAGCACCCACGGCTTCGCCAAATCCAGCATTCACGCATCGAGTAAAATCCTGTGAGGCCATCTATGCCTCCGACCACATGCACGAGGCACAAGTGCTGGAACACCAAGAAAACCTTACCGCTTTCCCAGGCTTAGCAGGTTTCCCACCATTCGCTGTAACACCTTCTTCACGTTGACCACCCCGTACAGCGCCGCTGTCACGTGCTGGCCAATCAAGTATTCACACTCCTTCACCGTCAGCTGCTTCCCCTTCCCAAAGGCATCTATGTAGATGTAGTCAAAGATGTCCAGGCTTGCCCTATGCGAATAGCATACGTAATCAGCCAGATCTTGGGTCAGAGCTGAACAAGGCAATATCTAACCAAACCCCCCCCCCCACACCAATAAGTAGCTCAAATTAGAGCATGGATATGCATTTCTACTTAAACTATTAAAGCCTCGTCTAAAGTTCAAAATCTGACCCTTTACATGTGCCCTGTTGCATTAAGACTGCAAGACACAGATGTTTAAGGAACAGCACTGATATATGCCTTTAAATACAGTTCTGAGGGGAGATTACACCAAGTTTGAGAACAAACTAGATTTTATTGACATGGTCTACAAGACCCTCAATCCGAAGTTCGGCTGACAGCAATACGGACAAAAGGCCCGAGGCCCTCCACGCCCTCCGCGGCTAGCACAGCTAGTGTCCACAACCCTGGGGCTGTGCGGAAAGTTATGGGGCCCTGCCCTGTAGTGCTCTGCCCTCAAGTCTGCAGACACGCTCAGGTGGCCAGCCAGGGCTCAGCCTGGGAGCCTGCGCCAGACCCGAGCGCAGAGCCCCTGCATTCGACCACGCCACCCTCCCATGAACTGTGCTCTCAAACAAGGTGGTGGCCCACGCTGAGTGGAGTGGTGGGAGGAGATCACACAAAACAAGTCCTCACTACATTACCAAGAACATTCTATGAGGATTCCTGAGGGATCTGGTAGGTCTTTCTTTCAGGGATAGTTGATTTGTTTTTTTTTTCTTGCGTCACTGTCACACTTTGATCTTATGCCCACTGCAAGCCTTGTGACAGATTTTTTCTTTCTTTCTTTCTTTAAGGTTTTATTTATTTATTTGACAGAGAGAGAAACACAAAAGAGAAGGAACACAAGCAGAGGGCGTGGGAGAGGGAGAAACAGGCTTCCCACCCAGCAAGGAGCCCGATGTGGGGCTTGATCCCAGGACTCCAGGATCATGACCCGAGTCGAAGACAGATACTTAACGATTGAGCCATCCAGGCATCCCTCCTTCAGCTTCTTAAAAAAGCCCAATCAGATTTCTTCCTAGAGTCCTGTGAATATCCTTTCTGTGGCAAGACATATGGAATGTTTCAGAAATAAGGGATGCTCTTCAACTGAAATACCCCAAACGTCATGCTTAATGATGAAATTTTAAAAGCATCCCACCTAGGGGTGCCTGGGTGGTTCAGTCAATTAAGAATCTGCTGCCTTTGGCTCGGGTCATGATCCCAGGGTCCTGATCCCATCAGGTTCCCTGCTCAGCGGGGGGTCTGCTTTTCTTTCTCCCTCTGCTGTTCCCCCTGCTTGTGCTCGCTCTCTCTCTCTCTAATGAATAGATAAAATCTTTTCTTTAAAGCTTTTATTTATCTGTCAGAGAGAGCACAAGCAGGGGAGCAGCAGACAGAGGGAGAAACAGGCAAAGGCAGAAGCAGGTTCCAGGCCAAGCAAGGACCCCAATGAAGGACTCAATCCCAGGACCCCAGGATCACCACTGGAGCCGAAGGCAGACACCTAACCGAGTCACCCAGGCACCCCTGGATGGATATAATCTTTTAAAATAAATAAATAAATAAATAAATAAATAAATAAATAAATAAATAATAAATAAATAGGTACCCGCAACCACTGTTTCTACTTAACTTTGTACAAGAGGACCCAGTCAACACAATAAGTAGAAGAAACAGAAACAAGGGCTAGAAAAGAAACAAAACCATCATGATTCACAGGCAATATGATGCTCTAATAATTTATTCAGCAAAGGGATTATCAGATCTATATTTAAATACCAATCATATCCTATACATCAACACTTAGTAGATGTAATTTTAAAAACTATCACAACAGCAACAAAAACTTAAGGTTCTTAATGAATAAAACTAGCAAAAAGCCAAAGAATTCCACAAAAAATACAATAAAATCTTTCTAAGGGGGCTCCTGGGTGACTCATTCAGTTAAGAGTCTAATTTGATTTCAGCTCAGGTCTTGATCTCAGGGTCATGAGACTGAGCCCTGCACTGGGCTCTGAGCTGAGCAGTCTGCTTAAGATTCTCTCCCTCCCCCACCCTTCCCTCTCTATAAATAAATAAACAAACAAATGAATAAGTAAATAAATACAGTCTTCTAAAGGACATTAAAGACAAACGCTTAGGGAGGAATCCCATTCACAGACAGACTCAGTGGTGAAGCACTGATGATACTGCTTATAATCATCTATGAATCCAATCCAAGGTAAGCTCTGGTGCCAGTTAACCCCCCTATGGGCTTCTGCAGGAGCCTGGCAAGTGGATTCTAAATCTATAGAAAAGCAAAAGGCTAAGAACAGCCACGGGAATTTTGAAGAACTTGATGGCAATCTGACCAACAGGTACTAGTTACTGATAAAGCTACAGTAAGTCAGACAGTAAGGTCTTGGTGCAGGGACCAAAGGCACGAGGAACATGGGGGGAAGTGAGGACCCGGAGGGCCTGCAGCCCCACAGATGCCTCACAGGCGGTGCACCCCTCACTACTCTCACCAGCTTCCCCTCCTTCTTGAGGACACAGCCAGGAGGCTCACTCAGTGTTTACTTCTGCTAGGTGCCTGGCGTGCTAACAAATTACTTCACTGCTCAGCTGCATTGCTAGCATACATTCGCTATGTAGCCTAAGGAAAATGATAATTACCACGCACAACTGTACCCAGCAATAAGTTACTACAGCAAATAATATGGCGTTTTAAATGCTTTATATCATGCTGAGATCCTCAGTGGATTATTACATGGCCATTTAAGAATATTTTTGAGGTATCTGGGTTTGGGTTATTTAGGGAGAGAGAATGGGCTGGAAAAGCATACTTCCCATTTACAATAACAAAAAATGGGTGTCTGCTATCCAAAAAAGAAACAATGCAACACATTTTTAGAAATAGATATTTAAAAAAAAGGAAGCCCATACACACCATTTAAGGAAATATACATATGTGATGAACTATAAAAATTTGCAGGGAAATAACAAAACTTTCAGGTAACTGGTGATATCTTTACAGAGCAGAGGGGGAAGAAAGGGATGAATAAGGATACCCAGGAGGTTCCAACAATATATGTCTTCGTCTTTCCCTCCTCCCTTCCTTTCTTTCTTAAAGATTTTATTTACTTGACAGACAGAAACACAGATAGAGAGGGAACACAAGCAGGGGAGTGAAAGATGGAGAAGCAGGCTTCCCACTAAGCAGGGAGCCCAGTGCGGGGCTCGATCCTGGGACTTCGGGATCATGACCTGGGCTGAAGGCAGACACTTAAGGACTGAGCCACCCAGGCACCCCACTTGTTTTATTTCTTGAACGAGGTGCAGAAACATAGAGATGAGTGGGGCACCCAGTGGCTCAACTGACTGAGCGGATGCCTTGACTCTTGATTTCGGCTCAGGTCATGATCTCAGGGTCCTGGGATGGAGCTCTACACTGAGTGTGGAGTCTGCGTGAGATTCTCTCTCTCCCTTGCCTTCTGCCACTCCCCAAACTGACGCGTGCATACTCTCTAAAAAAAAAACCTTTAAAAGAAAAAACCTCCAAAATACAGAGATAAGTTATACCTTTCTTCTAGGTATGTGTCACAAATTCTACTAGGTGTGTAAAGCACTGGGTCATCTCAATCCTCCAAACCACTTGAAAAACACATGCCCCATTTTCACAGAGTAAAAAACCGAGACTCAGAGGAAGCAGAGTTCTGAACCCTGCCCGACTTTGAAGCTCAGGTATTTTCTATTATTCCACTCACCAAAGGCTCTCAAGGTCATCCAAAGAACAGGATATCTCAGTCATCCAAAGAACAGGATATAATTAAATAACATTGTTTCTTTTTCCTGGACACGGTACATTTAATGAGAAGATAGTTCTGCCTATTTGATGAACTGTTTCTTTCAGAAAAACTAAGCTCTGGCTGATAAGAAATCAAGCATTTGCTCTGCATATGAGTGAGAACGTGGCCACCTTGTGCTCTCCCCTACCTCCCTCTGAGCCCCCCTCCAGGAGGAGGGGGGAGATTTTATGGAAGACTACAAAGTAAGACCTTCTTTAAGAGCCCTTTGATCTAGATGGACTTCACAGATATATTCAGAACATTTCATCCTAAAACGGCAGAATACACATTCTTTTCAAGTACCCAAGGGACATTCTCTAGAATTTATCACATTCTGGGTTACAAATCAGGCCTCAACAAATACAAAGAGACTGAGATCATACCATGCATCTTTTCTGACCACAACGCTATGAAACTTGAAGTCAACAAGAAAAAATTTGGAGACCACAAATATGGGGGGAGTAAATAACATGTTATTAAACAATGAATGGGTCAACCAGGAAATCAAATAAGAAATTTAAAAAATACATGGAAATAAATTAAAATGAAAACACAACCGTCCAAAACCTCTGGGTTGCAGCAAAGGTGGTCATAAGAGGGAAGTATATAGCAATACAGTGATACAATACATTAGAAGCAAGAAAAATTCTCAAACAATCCAGCCTTACTCCAAAAGGAGTTGGAAAAAGAACAAGAAATGAAACCTTAAGTCATCAGAAGAAGGGAAATATGAAAGATTACAGCAGAAGTACATGATATAGAAAAAAAGCAAAAACTAAAAACCCCCAATAGAACAGATTAATGAAAGCAGGTACCAATTCTTTGACAAAATTAATAAAATTGATAAACCTCTAGCCAGACTTATCAAAAAGAAAAAAGAAAGGACCCAAATAAATAAAGTCACAAACGAGATAGGAGAAATAACAACCAACACCACAGAAATACATACAGTTATAATAGGAGAATATTATGAGGGGCGCCTGGGTGGCTCAGAGAGTTAAGCCTCTGCCTTCGCCTCAGGTCATGATCTCAGGGTCCTGGGATCGAGGCCCGCATCGGGCTCTCTGTTCAGCAGGGAGCCTGCTTCCTCCTATCTTTCTGCCTGCCTCTCTGCCTACTTGTGATCTCTCTCTGTCAAATAAATAAATAAATCTTAAAAAAGAGAGTATTATGAAAAATTGTATGTCACCAAATCAGACAATATGGAAGAAATGGATAAATTCCTAGAAACATACAAACTACCAAAACAAACACAAAGAAATAGAAAATGTGAACAGAGCAATAACCAGCAAAGAAACTGAATCAGTAACAAAAATAAATCTCCCAACAAACAAAAGTCCAGGACTGGATGGCTTCACAGGTAAATTCCACCAAACATTTAAAGAGGAATTACAATCTACTCTCTCTAAACTGTTCCAAAAAATAGAAAAAGAAGGAAAACTTCCAAACTCCTTCTATGAGGCCAGCATTGCCTTTATTCGAAAACCAGACAAAAACTCCACTAAAGGAGCACTTGGGTGGCTCAGCTGTTAAGCATCTGCCTTCGGCTCGGGTCATGATCCCAGAGTCCTGGGATCAAACCCCACATTGGGCTCTGTGCTCTGCGGGAGGCCTGCTTCTCCCTCTTTTGCTCCCTCTGCTTGTGTTCCCTGTCTAGCTGTATTTCTCTCTGTCAGATAAGTAAATAAAATGTTTATTAAAAAAAAAAAGGGAGTGCCTGGGTGGCTCAATGGGTTAAAGCCTCTCTCTGCCTTCAGCTCAGGTCATGATCTCAGGGTCCTGGGATTGAGGCCCACGTCAGGCTCTCTGCTCAGCAGGGAGCCTGCTTCCTCCTCTCTCTCTACTTGGGATCTCTCTCTGTAAAATAAATAAAATCTTTAAAAGAAAAAAAACAAAAACTCCACTAAAAAAAGAACTACAGGGGTGCCTGGGTGGCTCAGTCAGTTGAGCATCAGACTCAATTTTGGCGGGGGTCGTGACCACAGGGTTGTGAGACTGAGCCCTGAGTTGGGCTCCACACTCAGCAGGGAGTGTGCTCGTCCATCTCCCACTCCTTCTGCCCCTCCCCACACTGTTGCACACATGTACACCCTCTGTCTCAAATAAAATCTTAAAACAAAAACAAAAACAGAACTACAAGCCAATATCCCTGATGAACATGCATGCAAAAATTCCCAACAAAATACGACAAGACTGAATCTAACAACAGATTAAAATAATCATTCACCATGATCAAGAGGGATTTATTCCTGGGTTGCAAGGATGGTTCAATATTTATAAATCAATCAATATGATACATCATATTAAAAAAGAACAGAACCAGATGATCAGTTCAATAGATGCAGAAAAAAACATTTGACAAAGTACAGCATCCACTCATGATAAAAACACTCAACATGGGGCGCCTGGGTGGCTCAGTTGCTTGAGCGACTGCCTTCGGCCCGGGTCATGATCTCAGGGACCCGGGATCGAGTCCCACATCGGGCTCCAGCCCCACATCCACTCCAGCCCCACATCGGGCTCCCTGCTCGGTGGGAGGCCTGCTTCTCCCTCTCTCACTCCCCCTGCTTGTGTTCCCTCTCTGGCTGTGTTTCTCTCTGTCAAATAAATAAAATCTTTTAAAAAAACAAACAAACAACACTCAACAGGGCACCTGAGTGGCTCAGTGGGTTAAATCCTCTACCTTCGGCTCAGGTCATGATCTCGGGGTCCTGGGAGGGAGGCCCCTGTCGGGCTCTCTGCTCAGCAGGGAGCCTGATTCCCCCTCTCTCTCGGCCTGCCTCTCTGTCTGCCTACTTGTGATCTCTCCCTCTCTGTCAAATAAAGAAAATCTTTAAAAAAAAAAACAACTCAACAAAGTAGGTTTAGAGGAAACATATCACAACAATAATATAAAGGCCATACACAAAAAACTCACAGCTAATATCATCCTCAATGGGGAGAAACAGAGAGCTTTTCCTCGATGGGCAGGAACAAGACAAGGATGTCCACTCTCAGCACTGTCATTTAACACAGTACTAAAGTCCCAACCATAGCAATCAGACAACAAAAATAAAAGGCATCCAAACAGGCAAGAAGTCAAACTTCTACTATCAGCAGATGACACAATACTCTACATAGAAAACCCAAGAGATCCCACAAAAATAACTTTTAGAACTGATACATGAGTTCAGTAAAGTCACAGGATATAAAATCCACCTACAGAAATCTGCTGTGTTTCTACAGACCAAAAATGAAGCAGGAGAAAGGGAAAATAAAGAATCAATTTCATTTACAATTGCACAAAACCCAGTAAGATACCTAGGAATAAACTTAACCAAAGAAGTGAAAAACCTGTACTCTGAAAACTATAAAACACTAATGAAAGAAATCAAAAAGGACACAAAGAAATGAAAAGACATTCCATGCTCATGCACTGGAAGAACAAATAGTGTTAAAACGTCTACACTACCCAAAGCAATCTACATATTTAATACAATCCCTATGAAAATACCAACAGCATTTTTCACAGAGCTAGAACAAATAATCTTAAAAATTATATGGAACCACAAAAGACCCCGACTAGCCAAAGCAACTGTGAAAAAGCAAAGCAAATCCGGAGGCATCAAGATTCTGGACCAAGTGTGTTATAAAGCTGTAGTGTATCAAAACAGCATGGCACCGGCCCAAAAGCAGACACATGGATCGATAGAACACAGAAGAAAACCCAGAAATAAACCCACAATTATGGTCAGTTAAACTCTGACAAAGCAGGAGAGAATATCCAGTGGGGAAAAGACAGTCTCTTCATCAAATAGTGTTGCCAAAACTGGACAGCAACATGCAAAAGAACCAAACACAAAAATAAACTCAAAATGGATGAAAGACTTTAATGTGAGACATGATACCATTAAAATCTTAGAGAACACAGGCAGTAACCTCTCTGACATCAGCCACAGCAACTTCTTTTTAGAACACGTCTCCTGAGGCAAAGGAAACAAAAACAAAAATATACTACTGGGATTTCGTTAAAATAAAAAGCTTCTGTGCAGTGAAGGAAACAATCAACAAACCCAAAAGGGAACCTAAGGAATGGAAGATATTTGCAAATAACAAATCCAATAATGGGTTAAGATCCAAAACCTATAAAGAACTCATACTGGGGTGCCTGGGTGGCTTAGTGAAGTGTGCAACTCTTGATCTCAGGGTTGTGAGTCTGAGCCCCACTTTGGGTATAGAGATTATTGAGCAAACAAACAAACAAAATCTTATGAAACTCAGCACCAAAAAACCTGGAATGATCCAGGGAGCCTAGGTCTTTGGCTTAGGTCATGATCTCAGGGTCCTGGGATCGAGGCCTGCATTGGGCTCTCTGCTCAGCAGGGAGCCTGCTTCCTCCTCTCTCTCTCTGCCTGCCTCTCTGCCTACTTGTGATCTCTCTCTCTCTCTGTCAATTAAATAAAGATTTGAAAAAAAAACCAACCAAACAACCCTGGAATGATCCAGTGAAACAACAGGCAGAAGACATGAACAGGCATTTTCCCAAATAAGACATCCAGATGGTCAACAGACACATGACGAGATCCTCACTCATTATCAGAGAAATGTAAATCAAACCTGTAACGAGCTATCACCTCCCACCTGTCAGACTGGCTAAACTCAGTAACACAGGAAACAGGTATTCATAAGGATGTGGAAAAAGGGGAGACCCTCATGTACTGTTGGTGGGAATGCAAACTGGTGCAGCCACTGTGGGAAACAATATGGCAGTTCCTCAAAAAATTAAAAATAGAACTAACCTATGACCCAGTCATTCCATTAGTACAGAATTTATACAAAAAAACTAATTAAAAGGATATGTACACTCTGATGGTTATAGAAGCATTACCTACGATAGCCAAACTATGGAAACAGTCCAAGTGTTCATCAACAGATAAATGGAAAAAGAAGTAGCAGGATGCCTGGGTGGCTCAGAAGGTTGAGCCTCTGCCTACAGCTCAGGTCATGATCTCAGGGTCCTGGGATGGAGTCCCACACCGGGCTCTCTGTTCAGTGGGGAGCCTGCTTCCTCTTCTTTCTCTGCCTGCCTCTCTGCCTACTTGCGATCTCTCTCTGTCAAATAAATAAATAAAATCTTTAAAAAAAGTAGTATACTTATACACACTGGAATACTACTCAGCCACAAAAAAGAATGAAATCTTGCCATTTGTAACAACACAGATAGGTCTAGAGAGTATAAAGCTAAGCAAAATAAGTCAGAAAGAGAAAGACAAGTACCTGACAATTTCACTCATATGTGGAATTTTAGAAAAAGAAGAGCAAAGGGCAGGGGAGGCGTAAACCAAGAAACAGACTATTAACTACAGAGAACACGCCTATGGTTACCCGAGGGGAGGGGAGTGGGGCATGGTGGGAAGGGTGACATAGGTGATGGGGATTAAGGTGTGCGCTTGTGGTGATGAGCTCTGGATATTCTGCGGAAGTGCTAAATCACCTAAACTAACATTATGCTGTATGTTAACTAACTGGAATTTAAATAAAAGCTTAAAACAAAAAAGCAAAATTTCTTAAAACAAAACAAAACCTCTTTGCTCTATTGTGCTTTGCAACAAGGGACTTAGAGATCCACCTAAACCCGAACTCCTAGCCCTACTCTTTATATATACTTACTCTGAGAGAACTGTAAATTCACAGGCAGCTTTAAGAAATAATGCAGAAAGATCCAGAGTGCCCTTCTCCCAGAACCAGAATCCCAACACTGCTGGCCAAGGAACCAGACAGCTGGCCCACCCCCAGAGCTCTGGTGAACCTCTGTTGGGTTCCTGCACTTCCTCCTCTCAGCACCGCGGGAGGAAGTCCTGAGACCCAATCACGACGCGGCATCGTTGGCTCACCCTTCTGCTCCTTGGCACCACCTTAATAAGAAGTGACTGGGGAAGTTGACAGGTTCCAGTGGGACCCCCAACTGCCGGGCAATTGTCAAGTAGAGCAGAGACATGCTGATCGGGATTCCTGTTCTGCGAATCAAAACCTAAAGGAGAAAAAAAATCCTTCAGCTTCACAGAAAGGAACCACACTCATCACTCCTGCAAAGTTATGTTCTTACGAGGCACCCGCTGTGCACTGGGAATGACACTAGGCCTTTGTGGCTTAAGTGGATGAATATCTGATTTCTTTATATCAGGGGTCTGCAAACTGCAGTCTATGAGCCAGATCAACTCCACTGCCTATTTTTTTACGGTGTGCATAAGAGTTTCACCATTTTTTAGTGTTCAAAAAAAATAGTCAAAACAATACTATTTCGTGACACATAAAAAGTACATGAAATTCAAATTTCCATATCTGCATGGAAGGTTTCACGGGAATACACCCACACTGCTTTTGCATCGTCTGTGACTCCTTTCAACATCAATGGCAGACCTGAGCATTGAGGACACACAGCCTATGGCCTGCAGAACCAAAATCTCAGGCCCTTGACAGAGACGTTTGCAGACCTGTGATTGAGGGTATTCTTCTTCCAAAAAGAATGAAAGGCCATTTCAAGGAAAGTGTGTAAAAAATGATAGAAAAAAATTAACGTAGCATAGAGGGCAACATTATAGATTTGAAAACGGTGCCCAGAAGGAAGCATATAAAAACTCAGTATCAATGATCTGGCCAGCCAAATTGCCTCTAACCCTTCTAGAGGCCACAGTGCAGAACAAAGACCTGATTAGTTTCACAGTTTCCTGTTTGTAAGACACAAACCAAGCAAACAGAAATACGTATTTCTAGACAGGAAATTACCTCAAAGGTTTTCACACAGAGAGTAAGGAAATAAAAATCCATAGCAATATTCTGATGCTAGAGGCAAAAGTGAGTTTCCCTGGGCATTAAGAGATGCAAAGACAATGCATTTGCCTTCAAATATGATACAATTGCTCAGAAATGAGGTTACAAAATACATATCATTCTGTTTTAATTCACCCGCGTTTACCTGGTGCATGTACAAGTTGAGGGCATTATAATAATCCATCCGGTTCCCCTTAAACTTGAGTTGGTCGTAAAGGACATAGTTCATGGCATCCAACACCTGGCTCTGGAGTTCTATCTCCATTATCATGGAGGATTCACCTGAAACACAAAGATCTACTCTGAGGACACAAGCACGCCCCAAGGCGTGACCAGCGTCCCAAAGAACTCGAACCGCACAGACACCAGCTGTGTCCCAACAGGACCCAGCAGGTGCTGCCAGTACAGGGGGGAGAGACGAATACGAACTTAGTCTTTCACATTTTCAGGTGAACATGTGGTAGTGTCACTGCTTTTCTGGTGACGAAACAAGCACCCTGCAGGGTTTCTCAAATCCACCAATTGCTCTACTAGGTTTTCTTTTGCAAACATAGTTGGATCCAAAGCAATTCCACACCTGCCTTGAAGGCCAAGCTGGGGTGTCGACTGTTGATTCCCCGGAGGGTTTTGCAAACAAGCTCCACGATGCTGTCAATCTGGGCCTGGATATCTTTGAGGCTGATGTCAGAGAGAGGATTGCAGTACTGGTCAATATATACAGCACCTGAAAATGAAGAGGAATTACTGAATGAGTTCCTATTTTTACCCTTTTTCTCTCAGTTGCCCATTTAGCCCAAACACGTGGGGCCAAGTTCTTTGCACCATCTTACCAGTAAGCTTCATTTGTGGATGACAGACCTTACTGCTAATACACGGACAAGGGGCCACATTCTCAAAACAAAGGAGTTTAAGCACTTTATTTTTAAAAAATAAAGCAAATCCTCTGTCAAAAATTATGGACTCAAAAAAACCAGCATGATACACAGCCTATTCCCATATTCTATTACAAAGAAAAATATATGCAATAAAGAAGCTCCTTCTGGAAGTCTGAAAACATAACGGCACCAGACAGTCCCTTTACGAGAAAGAGGGAAAGAAAGAAAGAGAGAAAGAAAGAGAGAAAGAAAGAAAGAGAGAAAGAAAGAAAGAAAGAAAGAAAGAAAGAAAGAAAGAAAGAAAGAAAGAAAGTTAGTTAGTTAGTTGGTTGAGGGGTGCCTGGCTCAGATGGTTAAGCATCAGCCTTCGGCTTGGGTCACGATCTTGGGGTCTTGGGATCGAGCCCCAAGTCAGACTCCCAGCTCAGCGGGGAGTCTGCTTCTCCCTCTCCCCTTGCTTGTGTGTTCTCTCCCTCTCTCTCAAATGAATAAAATCTTAAAAAAAAAAAAAAGAGTTGAAAACCTCAGTGAGAGATTTCTACAAACCGTACGCCCCTCAAAGGTGAAACAGTAAATGAACTCTGGAGAGAACTGTACTTCTGAATTAGAGAAATAGTGACACTCAGGGAACCTGCAGCTAAAGACCTATATAAAGTACAAAGCATGAGAGACTTTGGACTCTGAGAAACAAACTGAGGGTGTTGGAAGGGAGGGGGATGGGGGGGATTAGTGAGAATGGTGGTGGGTATTGAGGGCACGTATTGCATGGAGCACTGGGTGTAGCGCATGAACAATGAATCTTGGAACACTGAAAATATTAAAAAAAAAAAAAGTACACTGGAGACACTGTCCCTGCAATCCAGCTTGGCTCTTTACTGCCTTAGGCCATATTCCAACCAGATGCCAAAGGGCTAACCTGATGTTTGGTTATAAGATATTTTCACTTGAGAAGCTGTAGTTATGATTTTTTTTTGGAGTCATTTAAATTCAAGATGTCAGATTCTTGACCCCCTAACTCATACTGCAAAGAGCTGAAAGCAGGCCTTAAGAGACCCAGACTCCAGTCGCAATTTTGCCCCTTAGCTCCTGGGCTTTCTTGGGATGGTTTTCTCAACTGTTGTCTGAAGTCCATTCCATCCTAATGCTATGATTCCTAGACTTCATTACAGATCAAAACCCTGGAGCCAACTTCCACTTGTTCAGCTACTTGCTCAAAACCCTTCAATGGCTACTCCGTGCCTATAGCACTGATTTAAATGAGTTACTGAAAATCATAATATCACTTTATATTTATAAGATGAAAAAGTCATCGTCTTCGTAAATAAGTTACAGAAAACAAAGCCTGTCAAATTATTCCTGACTGTGGAATAAACAGATAGGGTGACTCTCCACTCCAGGATGCATAGTAGAAGATTCCAGGGCAGTGAGGCTGTCTGAGTTTAATCAATTGAGACAGGTTTTTCACTTCCTTCTGGATAATGAGACTTGAACACAATCAACAAAAATCCGCACTAGGCACTGGGGAGTATGCTGTGGTCATAACAACATTAAGGTCAAGGGACACAAGAAACTTAATGATCAGTTGGAGAACAAAATGCACGCATGAAACAGACACTACGCCGTGGTTTACTCGTCAATACAACTGCACGTACACCTCCCGAGGCAAGTAAAATCTGCAAGCATTGCAGCAGTCAGCAGAAACTCAATGGAAGTTAAATCTGAACAGCACTTTTGTGGGCGGGCAGGATTAAGATAGAATTCTAAGAAAACGGGATACCACTAATGAAGATACGAGGCCAGAAGGGAAGACAATGACCCGCTGGAGTAATAAGGATTTCAGGAGAGTAACAGGCAAAGGTCTAGGCTTTGGCAGGGCGGGCAGAGGTGTGTGTGGAGAGGGCAGATTATGGCAGGCATTGAAAAGCAGGCAGAGATAATTAAAAAAAAAAAATGGGGCGCCTGGGTGGCTCAGTTGGTTAAGCGACTGCCTTCGGCTTAGGTCATGATCCCGGAGACGGGGGATCGAGTCCCACATCGGGCTCTCTGCTCGGCAGGAAGCCTGCTTCTCCCTCTCTCACTCCCCCTGCTTGTGTTCCCTCTCTGGCTGTGTTTCTCTGTCAAATAAATAAAATCTTAAAAAAAAAAAAAAAGGGAATCAGCTGGCCACATGGAATGGTGAAAAGCCAGGTGCTAGGTGTCAGCGGCCCTGAGGCTCAGGAAAGCAAGTGCCACTTAGAAAGCAGCTGCCGGGAGAGGTGGTGAAAGCCTGCACAACCACGGGAATAGAATGGAGACACAACCATGCCAACACTGGAAAGGAAGAAAACTGAACAGGGTAAGTCATAGGGAGCAGGGAATAAAAGTGAATGAACAGTTGTATCCACACTTCATAACCATAATTTATGATAGGCCTTATGCAATACGCTAGGAATTTAAATTAGTTTAAAAAAGTGAAATCACATTTTGTCCTTGTCGGACTTGGCAGTTACTGTGTTCATCGTGTCTGTCCACTGAACTTCTTTCTCCTCACTTCTCATCATGGACAAGCAGACTCACTGATGCACCAACACTTGGTACGCATTAAACTCCAACCAGGGAGGGGAGCTGGAGGGATCTGCCCAAGGTCACATGGAGACAAAACTGGATAAATTTATTTCTGATTTGGAAATGATGCTTCAAAGCTTAGAAAAAGGGAATTTAACCTCATTAGCTCAATTATCAGCCTCATGCTTTGAACTGACAGTACATCTCTAGAAAACTGGCTCTTCAGCTGACAGCCGAACACTCCGGCAAAATCTTAGTTCCAGGATTTCTGCCTGCCTAACCGATCAGCCCGCATAATCCCGCCTCCAGAAGGCCAGGTGCGCAAGTTCACTTGTTGGCTGCTCCACCCGCGGGGACGGTCCCCACTACTGTTCTGAGGGACCACTTAGCTGCCGGTCTCACCGTCAGAGCCTCACCTTCAAGATAGGATTCATAGTCATCAGGCTGCTGAAGAAATGCCTTAAGGTTATTTAAAATTTTCTGTTGGCGCAGGTAGTAGAGAATTTTTTTAGCGTAGTATTTCCAAGTCAAAGCTTTTCTGAAAAACAAACAAAAATAAGTCAATGAGAATCAAGATACTAAAACCTCGATGACCTTATTTTTTACTTTACACTGATCATAGGATATAAAGAGCCTACTTAACAAGAAAAATATAACTGGCTCGTGATCACGTAGCACTTGTTATCACGGAAGCAGACAGCACAATTTACGACTTTGCATTTGTAACTAACACTAGATCATCCAAGCTGAAATCCAACAAACACTGACCTGTTTGGTTTCAGATTTACTAAAAGGAAATCCATGAGAAACCTGAAAAGCCAGGGCAGCTGACTGAGGCTCAGGAACCAGGGGTGTGTCTGCAATCCTTTGCTGGCACCTGGGCACCTGCCTTAGAAAACTCAGGCCTTGAGCTAACGCTTTTCTCTTTCTACATTTATTCCATGGTGATCTCATCCCATTCATTAGGCTGAAAACCTTGGAGTTCTCCTGGCCTCCTTGCTCACTTGCTCTCAGAGGCCATTTAACCCATCCACCCGTGCCATCCGTTCTATCTTCAAAGTCTACTGGACAAGTGAACACTTCTCACTCCCTCATCTAAGTCCCCATCATCTTTGGCCTGTGTTAGAACAGCACCTGACCTGAGCTCCCAGCTTCAACCCTGCCAATCAACAGTGTCCCCTCCACATGGCAGCCCGAGCGCCTCAGTTAGCATGGGAAGTCACAGCACAGGTCATAGCACGGGGTTTCCACCTTGCTCAAAGTAAAAGCCCCAGCACTAACGATGACCTAGGAGGTCCTTTAAACTCTCCCCCGGTGACCCCTCTGACCTCAATTCCTGCTCTTCCCTGCCTCCACCAGGCCTCCGGCCACACCGGCTTCCCTGCTGCTCCTTCACCATGCCTGGTGATGCTTACCTTGGGCCTCAGCACTCTCAGCTCCGAGACCATAACATTCCTTCCCTGGGGATCTGCAATCCCTGCCCTCGCCTACTTTCAAGTTTTCATTCAAATGTCATCTTGAATAAGGCCTTCTCCCTTCACCCCCAAATACCGATCCCTGATTACTGTCTGTTTACAGCAATTCGCATCCTCTAATGTAATAAATCATTTTAACTTGGTTAGTAACTATCTCCCCCACTAGAATGCAGCCCAGTGAAGACAAGGCTTTTTGTGCTGTTCACTAGTGTGTTCTCAGTGCCTGCGACAGTGTCTGGCACACAGCCGATGCTCAATAAATACTTGCTGAGTGAATGAAATGCTTCACCAGATATTCCTGGGACCCAAGACCCACACTGGGCTCCCTACTCAGCAGAGAGCCTGCTTCTCCCTGTCCCTCTGTACTGCCCACCCCAACTTGTGCTTTCTCTCTGATTCGATGAAATCTTTACCAAAAAAAAAAAAAAAAAAAAAAAAAAAAGGACTCTCACTCTTCAGTTAGTAAATGAAAATCAACAGAGCTAGGTTCTACCAGGCTTTTAACCTTTGAGTTGTAAAGTATGTCAGTCTAGAAAATTGCATGGGGGTGCCTGGGTGGCTCAGTCGTTAGGTGTCTGCCTTCAGCTCAGGTCATGGTCCCAGAGTCCCGGGATCAAGCCCTGCATCAGGCTTCCTGCTCAGGGGAAAGTCTGCTTCTTCTTCTCTCACTCCCTCTGCTTGTGGTCCCTCTCTAGCTATGTTTCTCTCTGTCAAATAAATAAATCTTAAAAAAAAAAAAAAAAAAGAAAACTGCATAAAACAAGCAGCTTCATGAATTAAGCTTAATGCATGATTATAAGACAAACATCCTCATATCCACCGATCAGGCTGGGAAATACTTCACAGACACCCCAGAGCCCTCCAGGGCCCTCTCTCCCAACTGCAGTCATCAAAACCTACACCTCCATGCTCATCACTGCCTCACCAAATGTACATCCCCAAACACTCTTGTCTAGCCCATTCTGAGGTCATTCAAGTCTCTTAATGCACAGGATCCCCCTCCATTTTTTCTTTCCCTTGCACTTATTTGTTGAAGAAACCTGGTTATGTGACCTGCAGTTTCCCACAGTCTGGAATTTGTTGATTGCATCCACAAGGTATGGTTTCACATGTTCTTCTGTCTTCTGAATTTCCTGTAAATTGGATGTAGATGCTTGATCAGATTCAGATTCCACTTATTTGGCAAGACTACTTCACGTGGTAGTGAAGTCCTTCCATTCAGGAGGCAATCATGCCTTGGCTGTCCCTTTCGGTGATGTTAGCAGCCACGGCTCCTCAATGCCCAGGTCCATTAACTCATTCGAGGTTGCAAAGTGGTGATATTCTAATTCCACCATCCTTTCTTCATTTATTAGCTGGAGCATTTCTATAAGGAATAATTTCCTCGCATCTACTATTTGATTCCCCCAACAGCACAATATTTCGGAAAGGAAGGATAAATGCTTATGTCTTTCCTTTTGTTTTTCAAAATAATAATAATTTAAATTCTTATTATCCTCCAAAGGTGAACAATTAGTTGTTCCTGAGTATTATTATGAACTAACAGAGCAATACAAGGTTGGTATGTTTCAACCCATCCCAGTTCTCAGTCACACTGATGCTCAAATCACATCTCTGGCCCATGGAAGCCTCTCCACGTTGGGCCCTGAACACTCACAACGTGAAATATTGGTACTTTTCCTGATATCTGGTTCCAGATTTCCAAAGTGCTCCAGCCTCATCTTTTTATAATTCCTGTATCAGACTTAGAATCAGCTGTTTCCCCCAAACTGTGGCTTCTTTTGATGGGAAAGGGTGTATCAAGACCACCATCTGGGTACTAGGGATCCTCATTTCCATTAGACTGGTTATTATTTGGAGGCCTTTTCAACGGACAGAAATAGTAAGTGTCATGTATCTATGTGTGTGTGTCCACACACATCCCTACATATTTTTCAATGTATCTAAGGAATTCATACTGGCACTTCTAAATCAAATTCAGAACTAAACAGTTTTTACCATCTTCTATTTTGTGTCTTTGTAGTTCCTCTTCTGGGAATATCCCATTTCTCCAGAATACCAGAGATAAATTGAGTATCACCCAGGTACTCGTCTCAGTACTCGGTACTAAGGTACACCTTAGAAACACACACATGCCCAGCCTCAGAATAATAAGACCAGTATTTTCATTACCTTGATGAGTATTAAAAACAGCTAAATATTTGTTTACATTCTTCCTTATTCTTTGCTCATTTCTTTAAACAACCATACTAGATTTACATACAATACTTTCTACCCTAGTAACTGTTCCTTGAATTCTACAAGTAAATACATATTTAATGCTCACCATTAGTCCTTGTGTTAGTGTCTTTCTGGTTGTTTTGGTTGTTTGAAGCTCATTTTCTAGCACATTTCTCACAAAGGGCTCAGAAGTCCCCTAATCCCCACAGGTTGGTAAGCTTGTCTGCAGCCTTTATACTCAGAAGTCACTTTGGCTGAATATAAAAATCCTTGGCTGACATTTCTGATTCTTGAGCATCCTAAATATATTCCTTTCTTTTCCTCTGACATAGAGCAACTGTTGAAAAGTCTGATGATATTCGACTCTCTTAACCTTCTAAGTGACTTCATTTTGGGGGGTTGGATGCCCCAAAAGACTTTCTGTCTTTAAAATCCAGTAGTTGGGCGCCTGGGTGGCTCAGTGGGTTAAAGCCTCTGCCTTCGGCTCAGGTCATGATCTCAGGGTCCTGGGATCGAGGCCCGTATCGGGCTCTCTGCTGTTTCCTCCTCTCTCTCTGCCTGCCTCTCTGCCTACCTGTGATCTGTTGAATAAATAAATAAAATCTAAAAAAAATAAAATAAAATTATTTGGGAGCCTGTTTCCTCCTCTCTCTCTGCCTGCCTCTCTGCCTACCTGTGATCTGTTGAATAAATAAATAAAATCTAAAAAAAATAAAATAAAATCCAGTAGTTTACTGAAATATGTCTCAGTTACAGTCACTCTTTTTTCTCAGGTACAGTGTATGCCATTTTTGATATGTTGTTTCAAATCTTTATTGTAGATTTACTCTTTTTAAAGACCACACAAAACATCATAAATGCAAATTGTTTTCAAATATTGAGATTCGTGCTTCAGCATTTATGGAAAACTATCCTTCCTTCCTTTGCTTTCCGTATTTGCACAATAAGCATTTGCCAGGAATGAATGCAAACAGCGTCCTTCAACAACACCAGCATTCCAAAATATTTACAAATATGAGTATTCCTTCTTTTAAAAATAACCCTGTTTTAGACTCAAAATATGTCAGGCCAAGAAGTGACATTATCTATGACACTCACTTCTAAAAATACTGTAACTGTACTTTTTAACTGGCTGTGCATATTGTCATGTTTGTCAATCTAAGTAAAAAAATCAGTATTTCGTTGTTATTTAACATGTCTTTGCAGAGTGAATTTAAAAATCTACAGGATTCTCAGATCTTTGGATATGCTCTTCTTTGACTGTCCTCTTTTGTACCTTTTTCAATTTCTTCTTAGAAATTTTAAGATTCTGGGGCACCTGCATGGCTCAGTCATTAAGCGTCTGCCTTCAGCTCAGGTCATGATCCCGGAGTTCTGGGATTGAGTCCCGCATCAGCTCCCTGCTCAGGAGGAAGCCTGCTTCTCCCTCTCCCACTCCCCCTGCTTGTATTCCCTCTCTCTGTCAAATAAACAAAATCTTTAAAAAAGAAAGAAAGAAAGGAAGGAAGGAAGGAAGGAAGGAAGGAAGGAAGGAAGATAGATTGATTTTAAGAATTCTATTGACATTCTTTATAGTTTCTTTGGTCAAAAGGAAGTTTATTTTTTATTGCAAAACTCTGTCTATATTGTTGCACTGCTTCTGTATCATCGATCTTAAGTAGGTCTTCCTAGATTAGACACAAAGTCTGATATTTTATTGACGTATTTTCATGGTGATAATTTTTAAATTTAGGTTATTTAATCTTTCAGAACTTAAGTTTTGTATATGATGCCAGTTTTACTTTCTTCCAGAGAATATTTAGTTATTTCCAATAACAATGATTAAGTATGTCACCTTTTCCCCCTCTAACTTTAAATACGTTAAATTATCTTTTATGCTGGAACATGTTTCTGAATTCTTGTCACTGATATAGCTCTCAACTTCTACTTAAACATTGTTTTGGTTACAGACAACTAGCTTCATCTATGTCCTATTACCTAGTGATGCAAGTTTTACAATGTGATTATTAAAAATTGTTTTTTTCTGGCTTGTCTAGTGAATTTATTCTTCTCGACATACTATCCAGTTAAAACAAACCAACAAACAAAAAACGCCTGTCCCAAAACTCCTTTTGGATCCTAACTGGAATGGCACCACGGTTATGTGTTAATTTTAGAAGAACTGTCATTTTTTAATGCTAAGTCTCCCTAGTCAAGTACATGCTACCTTTTCTTTTATGTTTTTCAATAACATTCTATAGTCTGACCTCAGACACTCATTCTCAGGAACCTATTACTTAGAAATGAGACCACAAAAGACATCACCCTCCACAATAACATAAGTTGGAGAAGAAAGTGTTTGCTCACCAACAGTGGGATAGTTAAATAAATTACAGTCTGTACTATAAAACAGTATACAGCCATTAATAAAATGAATTTGACCTTTTATCACTGATTAGATTTCAACAGGTAATGCTGAATGAGAAAAAAAAAAGATACAGAAAAGCACCTATTTTATGATCACAATTCTGTGAAATAAATAATCTCCCTCCATCCCCACATACATTGATTTGTATCAGCACGTTAGAACATAGGCTAAGATGTCATCATTAATTACAGGGGTGGGACAGGGAAAGCCAATGCAAATGGAGGGAGTGGGGAGGAAGGGAGAAACAGCACAAGCAAGAAAAAACAAAGTCTGCACTCAACATCAAATAAAAACCAAAACAACCAATAAACTTAGTATATAACATTACGTTTATGTTATTTGAAAGTATACTCACACATATGTAAAAAAGACAGGTCAGCTTTTATTTTTAAGGCTGCACAATACTGACTATTAGATCACACTTCAATTCATTTATAAATAAACCAAAACAGAAACGGGAAAATGACCTCTGCATCTGAACTCATCCAAAGCCTAGAACAGTGGTGCATCTTACCTCACCCCTACAGTTGTTCCACTGATAGTTCTCTCTCCTAAATCCCTCTAAAAACAACAAAAAAAATAGCCTACGACTTGTTTGTGAGATATTGCACAATAAGCTCTAAGGAAGATGCTCAGCTAGCCTTCTTACCGCTTATCACCGGTATTTCCAGAACTTTTAGAGCAGAAAATCTTTTTCATAGGTATGTTAAACTGGAAACCAAGTCGTCTTTTAGGTAAACTGGAAATAACCTTCACCACAGAAAATAGGAGGCATAAAAAATTTTAAACATCTCCAAACAGGAGATGATGGATTCTTCTTGATCAGGAGAGATAAAGATTCAATCAGATACCAAAAATGCTCATAGCCAAAGTAAGATTACTTCTGAATAAAATAAAATTCAGAAATCGTAAGAAAAGTCCTCCATTAAATTAAAACATGCCTAAGAAATTAAGAAAAAATCCATAACAGACAAATGTGGTGATGGCAGGTGCAGAGGTCATAAAGGAAGGGCAGTTTATGTTACTAAATGACGTAACAGATACCGGTGTCGAGCACAGTATTTAACCTGTAGTAGGAATAAATACTACTTCTCTTTTCTTTCCAAAATGATTTTTGCAAGGTTTCTTTATATATCAACAGTTTCAGTGTATTTACATTATTTACGCAGAATTTTTCAAAAATATAATACAGCAAGACATGAAATATTTGGAAAACATATCCCAGGGTCAGCCACAAGCAAATTACTGCAGTTAATTCTGGGCATTATTAGAATGAACAAACAAAAAACAATCCCTGCTAAAAACTATGACTTACCTTCCTTCCATATTTAGGATACACACCAACTCATCCTCAAAAAATATCTCAGGTCCCTCAAGATTCTCAATGTCACTAAAGCCATTACAAGGGACCTATGAAGAAGACATACAAACAGACCTCAATAACAGGCGATAATCTGTCACTCTCACACACAACTCTGAGTTGCAAACATGCTCAGTGCACCGACCACCACAGGGGGAAAATAACATGCGGAGTAACGATAATTTGTTCAGATCTTACTGCCAGTTGTAAATTAACTGTATTTTTACAGTGTGGAATTTCTGAAATTACTCAGAATACTAATGTGAAGAAAAAGAGCTCTGAAACAAGGATTAGAAATACAAAATATATAATTTACAACAGTGATTTCATGCAATCTATGTTGTACTCAAGTGGGAGCAGAGGGCCAGAGAGAAGCCTAGGACTTTGGGCAATTCACTTAACCCACTGGGTCTATTTTCTCCTAGGTAAATTTAGGTGGTGGTACCAATGAGCTTTAAAATTCTATTACTTCTCCCACTTTGTTTTGAAAGTAGCCAGGAAATTTCATGTCAACCTGTGTGCATGCAGAAAACACAAGAATATAAGGGTCCTGAGCCAAAGTAATCCTCCGCCCACAGATCAATCTTAAGTTTATTCCTGCTATGTTCAAAGTCCTTGACATATTTCTAATTAGGCAGTGGTATAAGGAATGAGGGAGCTAAGGAAAAAACACAATAATCCATCATTATTAGACAAACACACAGGCTGTTAAAAATGCACACAAAACCAGCTGGACTAGAAGAAGATGCAAATAAGTAGCTCATGGTCAAGTGCATGAAATACATCTAGCACCCAGATATATGTGTGTGCAAACCTATCTGTATCAGTTTTAAAATTTGATACAAATGCTTTTGGCCAGGGCATGGCTTATCCAGAATAGAACATAAATTCTGTCCATCTTTTTTTTTTTTAAGGTTTTATTTATTTTTTTGACAGAAACACAGCGAGAGAGGGAACACAAGCAGGGGGGAGTGAGAGAGGGAAAAGCAGGCTTCCCGCCGAGCAGGGAGCCCTATGTGGGGCTCGATCCCAGATCTCCGGGATCATGACCTGAGCCGAAGGCAGTCGCTTAACCAACTGAGCCACCCAGGTGCCCCAAATTCTGTCCATCTTAATATCAATGAACATTTCTTTATAAAAATGAATCTCAACCGGGGCACCTCAGTCAGTTAAGAGTCCCACTCTTGACTTTGGCTCAGGTCATGATCTCAGGGTCCTGATCGTCCGGCTCCATACCTAGCACAGAATCAGCTTACATCATCCCTACCGCCACACCAACAGCCGCTTGCTCTCTCTGGCTTCTGCTTTCTCTTTCTCTCTCAAATAAATAAATAAAATCTTTTTTTTTTTTTTTTAAGGTTTTCTTTATTGGGGCGCCTGGGTGGCTCAGTTGGTTAAGCGACTACCTTCGGCTCACGTCATGATCCCAGAGACCCGGGATCGAGTCCCGCATCTGGCTCTCTGCTCGGCGGAAGCCTGCTTCTCCCCCTCTCAGTCCCTCCGCTTGTGTTCCCTCTCTGGCTGTGTTTCTCTCTGTCAAATAAATAAAATCTTTAAAAAACATAAAAAAAAAAAAAAAGATTTTATTTATTTATTTGACAGAGATCACAAGTAGGCAGAGAGGCAGGCAGAGAGAGAGAAGGAAGCAGGCTCTTCACCGAGCAGAGAGCCCGACGCGGGCCTCAATCCCAGAACCCTGAGATGATGACCTGAGCCGAAAGTAGAGGCTTTAACCCACTGAGCCACCCAGGCACCCTCAATAAATACATAAAATCTTAAAAAAGAAAAGGAAAAAAGGAAAGAAGGACGGATGGATTTACACTGGGGGATACCTAGTTTTATTCTCCACAGGGGAATAAGTTCAAATTTCTCCAAAGTTCAAATTTTCCCTTTCAAAACTTGAAAAGTCTTGAAAATATTTCACATGTACAAACTCCATTTAGTAATACTGATTAAAATTAGAAAATAGGAATTAATCAGGATGCATCGCTAGCCCAGTCAGGAGAGCATGCAACTCTTGATCTCAGGGTTACAAGCTGAAGCCCCATGTTGAGTGTAGAAACGACTTAAAAATAAAATCTTAAAGGAGTGCCTGGGTGGCTCAGTTGGTTAAGCGACTGCCTTCGGCTCAGGTCATGATCCCAGAGTTCTGGGATCAAGCCCCGCATCGGACTCCCTGCTCAGCAGGGGGCCTGCTTCTCCCTCTCTCACTCCCCCCCCACTTCTGTTCCCTCTCTAGTTGTGTTTCTCTCTGTCAAATAAATAAAATCTTTAAAAAAAATCTTAAAAAAGGATGAAAGTAAGAAAAGAGGAATTGATCTCCAGCAAACCAGGATAGTAAAATAAATCAAGGGCACCTGGCTGGCTCACTCAGTAGAACCTGCAAACTCTAGATCTCAGGGTCCTGAGTTCAAGCCCCAAACTGGGCGTCCTGTTTACTTAAACAAACAAAAAATCCCAAAACCAATAAATAAATAAGTCAGACCGGCTCTAC
Source organism: Spilogale gracilis (assembly GCA_004023965.1). Taxonomy (NCBI): domain Eukaryota; kingdom Metazoa; phylum Chordata; class Mammalia; order Carnivora; family Mephitidae; genus Spilogale; species Spilogale gracilis. The sequence continues at coordinate 97,996 of PITA01001632.1, read as the reverse complement.
TTTTAGACTCTCATTCAGAAATAAATTTAAGTGGTGCCTGCGTGGCTCAGTCTGTTAAGCCTCTGCCTTCAGCTCAGGTGACGATCCCAGGGTCCTGGGATCGAGTTCCACAGTGAGCTCCCTGCTCAGTGGTGAGCCTGCTTCTCCCTCACCCTCTGCCATTCAACCACTTGTGCTCCCTGGCTCTGTCAAATAAATACATAAAATCTTTTTAAAAATGAATAAATAGGGCGTTTGGGTGGCTCAGTGGGTTAATGCCTCTGCCTTCAACTCAAGTCATGATCTCAGGGTCCTGGGATCCAGGCCCGTGAGGCTCTCTGCTCAGCAGGGAGCCAGCTTCCTCCTCTCTCTCTGCCTGCCTCTCTGCCTACTTGTGATCTCTCTCTCTCTCTGTCAAATAAATAAAGAAAATATTTTTTTTAAAGATTTTATTTATTTGACAGAGAGAAACACAGCGAGAGAGGGAACACAAGCAGGGGGAGTGAGAGAGGGAGAAGCAGGCTTCCCGCCAAGCAAGAAGTCCGATGTGGGACTCGATTCCCGGTCTCCGGGATCATGACCTGAGCCGAAGGCAGTCGCTTAACCAACTGAGCCAGCCACCCAGGCGCCCCAATAAAGAAAATCTTTTAAAAAGAATGAATAAATAAGTTTAAAGTATTAGTGTGAACCACTTCCCAGAATTACAAAAAGAATCATGACCTAATACAGAAACTTCTGAGATACTTTGAGGCAAAACAAAAACAACTACAAAAACCCAGGCATTTCAGCAATACTAAAAACAAAAAACAAAAAACTTTTCAGGGATAATGAATACAAGATAATTTAACCGAGGGAGTACTAATACCGATTTACAGATAGCTTCTGATCCTCTTGTTACCTTAAGAAACAATGCTATTCATTACTGGTGAGAACATGCAAAGCCAGAGAAGAAAAACCGTATATATAATTTCATCAACCCTTCTGGGAAACCAGCTGGGCAAAATCTATAATGTTCGATCACTGATAATCCCCTAACTCAAGCGGGGGCTGTGAAAAATGTTTAACCTCAGAGGAGAAATAATGCTGATCTGGATTCCCTCTACATTGTGCTGTGGGTCCCTCCCTCCCTCTCCACCCCCTTTCTCTCTCTGGCTTTAGAAAAGTAAAGCTGGCAGGGACAAATGGCTTCGTGTTGTTGGATGGGAGGGAAAGGACACAATGACTCTTGCGGCCATCTAAGTGAGTCAGGGATTGTGAGAGAACTGAGAAAGGAATATCAGAAAGAGCTGGATGAGCTAATGCCTACAAAACCCAGACACATACACCACTAGCAGGCAAAAGCGGGGAGCTACATCAACGGATCCTTACGTGCTCTGAAAAGAACCTCTTTGAGAATGAGGCTACAATCTTCCGGGCTTCTAACCCAGCTTTTTGTCGAACTTTATACTCCTCCAACCAATTGACGTAGTCGGTGGGGCTGTAGTGTTTCATAAGGGAAGGCCACCTACAAGGAGAGAAACACCCTCTCAGCTTAACAGAGACTCAAAGGAAGACACACGAATCAAAGAAAGACACACGAATCAAAGACAGCCTTGAGCAACAGGGAAATCAGTATGGTTTAGTGGCACCAGGGGCCCTGGCGGTGGTCCTCGTTCAAATCTCCACGCGGCGTGACCTTGGCGTAGCAGTAGCAACCCTCTGTCTCTACTCCCCATCTATAAAATGGGGACAGTTGCAGCAACAATAATAGTGACAAGCGCTGCTAACATTGACCGCGCGCCTCCCAAGGGCCAGGCCCTTTGTAATGTTCCTTACACATCATCTCATTTAATGACCACAGTGAAAAAAAGGTCTAATTATCACCGTGTAAACTCGATGAATGAGGCTCAAAAGACAGAGAAGTCGCTAACCCGCCCCCCCCCCCCGCCAAGGTCATACAGCAAGTGTGATAGGGCCAGATTTATCCGGGGTCCCACACCGAAATCTGTGCTCTCGGTCCGCAACCGGGGAACACTGCGTCCACTTCCTCCCAGCGCTGTTAGGATCACCGCATCGTCGGATCCTTGTAAACATTTTAGCTCGGAGTCGGGCACAAAGAAGCGCGCAGGATGGGTTAGCAGCGATCCTATCGTCGTCACCCTCCATGGCGGGGCCCCGGCTGCCGGGCGCTTCCCGATGCGCAATTTGGGCAGCGGCAGGTCCGCGCGGCGTGGACCCCAGGGGCCCGGGGAGCCGGCGGCCTGGAGGCCTTTGTCTGTCGGTCCGCGGGCAGGGGTCCGGGGGTGGCGTCCGGGAACGGGGTCCGAGCGCGGGCAGGGAGGCGGCGGCGCGGGCCGGTCAGGCCCGGGCCCGGGGGGCGCCGGGCGGGGGCGCGGGCGGCGGGCTCACCTCACCCGGAACTGCTCCTTCCACACCTTCCCGCTACTCTGGCACAGCTCGCGCAGCCGCCGGCAGGTGCTGGACACGCGGCCGATGTCGGCGGCCGTCAGCGAGCCGCTACACAGGATGTACTCCAGCACCTCGCCGGGCAGGTTGACGAGGCAGCTGAGGCCCGCCGCCTCGGGCGCGGCCTCCTCTACCAACGCCGGCACCACCTCCATTGCGCTGTCGACCGCTGCTGTCGCCATCTTGTCCGCGTACCTGGGCCTGCCGCGCGCGCGCTCGCGCGCGCGCGCGCGCGTCAGGGCGCCCCTCGTTGCCGCGCCCACCCGCCTTGTGGGGCGTACCCACGGATCGCCCCGCCTACGCCCGTAGCCACACCCTCTCGGCCCCTGCTGCGGCCGTCAGAAATAAATTCGTTCTTGCCAACTGTGCGGTGGGTCCGGGAGCTACGAACCGGGGGTCGTAGCAGCCTCCACCTTTCTTGTATATCCGTAGGGCTTCCCGTGCATGAGCTCCGCGGTCCTTCTCAATAATCCTATCAACTCTTATCTTCCCGAGTTACGTGGGGAAACTGAGATTCAGGGAGCTAAACGGACTTGCTCAGAATCCCGTGTGCTCGATGTTAATTCAGAGCCACTTGACTCGGGGCGCCTGGGTGGCTCAAGTCGTAATCTCCGGGTCCTGGAATCAAGCCCCACATCGGGCTCCCTGCTCAGCGGGGAACCTACTCTTTCTCTGCCTGCCTCTCTGCCTACTTGTGATCTCTCTGTCAAATTAATAAAATCTTAAAAAAAAAAAAAAAAAAGAGCCGCTTGACTTTGGCTTGACTGCTCTAAACCAGTATGCCGTAGTAACAGCTAATTTAATATTTTTGAGCGGATGCTCTGCCAAGCATTTTACATTTCTTTCTCCTCTATTAGAGCCCTCTATGTTGCGTGCTGTTATTATAACTATTCTACGAATCCGGAAAGCAAGGCTCATAAAGGTGGGAGTCACTAGTTCAAAGCCAGAAGACACAAAGTGGTAGAGCCTGGCTTTGAATCCTTAAAGCTGGAATTACCAGGTAATTCAGTGCCTGCACCAATAATAATAATAATAATAATTATGGTTTTATTATAAATATCAAATAAATATTATTTTTAACTAGGGTCCTGTGGATACAGATGTAAGACGGTGTCCTTGCCTCACAGGAGCTCAAAGTCCAGTTGGGGAGGGGGCACGTAGGTATGGAATGATCTGCTGGCAGTACATGGAGGCTCAAAATGGCACCCACCCCAACCTGGAGATCAGAATGCCCTGAAAATATTGAAGTTGTAAAGTTAAAGTCCTCATGGATGGTGTTAAGCCATCCATGGCTCCCTATTGCCCTTAGAAATGAATCTGAAATCCAACAAGTCTCCAGTTTACCTCTCCTTATCTATCTGAAGCCATTCTTTCCTTCACTAGGCACACCCCAGCCAGCCTGGTCTCCTTCCTTCTACTTCTGGCCTACACATGCATGCTGGTCCTACTGCCTGGAATGTACTTTGGGCTAAAATGTCCTCCTTCTAGCTACTCCCCCTCTTCTTCCAGGCCTTAGTTTAACCTCTCCAGATGACCTTCCCCTCACCTCAGCCCCACTGCTCCATCCAGGATTCCTGCCCAGCACTTTTCAGTCTTGCCATTACTTACTGAATTAACTTAGAACAGTTCAGCCTTCGTCTTTCCTGCTACCTCGGAAGCAACTTCAGCATTGGGACTGTGTTGGAGTCATGGGTGGGTGTCCTGTGACTCAGCTAGGCCCCATACACAGTAGATCCTCCGCAGTAACTATTATTTGCGATTGTCCAACCAGCCGCTTAGCTAGAGCAGGTCAAACTTTGAGGGACAGCTTCTCATCTGTAAAAGGTGGGTAATAAATGGAATGCTGGCCTCCTGGGATTGTCATGAGAATTCAGTGAGTACATGGAGGTAAAGTACATAGAACAGACCCTGACATGGAGAAAGTACCAGATAAAAGTAGATAAAAGTGTATCACAGGGGACTAGGGAGATACTGCTTCATGGGTACAGGTTTTATTTTGGAGAGATGGCAATATTTTTGGAACTAGATGGAGGTGGTGATTGCACGATATTGTGAATGTACAAAATGGCACCAAATAGTTCATTTGAAAATGGTTAATTTTAGGAGCACCTGGTAGGTTTAGTCAGAAGAGCGTGGGACTCTTGGTCTCTGGGTTGTGAGTTTGAGCCCTGTGTTGGATGTAGAGCTTACTTTAAAAAAAATAAAGAAAACGTTTCATTGAATGTCGTATGAATTTCCTCTCAATACGTTGCCTGCTAGCACACCAGAACAAAGCACCCCACACTGGCTTGACAAAAACATATCTTTCCACAGTTCTAGAGGCTAGAAGTCTGGGATCAGGGTGTGGGCAGGGTTGCTTTCTTCTGAGGCCGGTCTCCATGGCTTGTAGTTGGCCACCTTCTCCCTGTGTCCCCACATGGACTTCCCTGTGTCCTCCTCTCCATTTAGAAGGATACCAGTCAGGGGCCTGGGTGGCTCAGTGGGTTAAAGCCTCTGCCTTCAGCTCAGGTCATGATCCCAGGGTCCTGGGATCGAGGCCCACATCAGGGCTCTCTGCTCAGCAGGGAGCCTGCTTCCTCCTCTTTCTCTGCCTGCCTCTCTGCCTACTTGTGATCTTTCTCTGTCAAATAAATAAATAAATCTTTAAAGAAAAAATAGAAGGATACCAGTCCTGTTAGATTGGGGCCACCCTAATGACTTTGTTTTAGCTTAATTACCTCTTTAAAGACCCTCCCTTTATTAATTTTTTAATTAAAAGTGGCTTTATTATTATTATTGTAAAGTCATCTCTACACACAACATGGGGCTTGAACTTACAACCCTGAGATCAAGAGTCATATGCTCTACGTACTGAGCCAGCCAGGCGCCCCGAAGATATAGTGGTCATCTGAGGTCTTGGAGGGGGTTAGGGCTTCAACATAGGAATCTGGGGGTAGGGGCCACTGCAGCTCCTGCTGCTACCACAGTCATGAACACAGAAAGGTTTAGAGCAGCCCCTGGAGCGTGGCAAATCGGGGACAGAGTCTGGGCCTTCCTTCCTGAAATTCCAGTGGCACCAGTGGACACTGTTGACCAAGCCTCTTCAAGAGAGGCTAGCTCCTCACCTTCTCCTGGTTCTCCCTCTGGGTGGTTCCCTGTTGCGGGGGGGGGGGGAAGGGGGTGCCTTAGGAGCTCAGCCACAGGCCCTTCTTTCACTCTCTCACCTTGTCTATACCTTGAGTGACGATCCAAACCCACTTTAAATGTCCACAACTCTCTCTGCAGCCCAGCTGACTCCTCTGAGGTCAAGACTTACTTAGCTACCTGCTCACCCGACATTCCCTTTAGATCCTTAAAACTCAATGTGTCCAGGAGAAAACACATCCTCCAGCAACTTCACCGTGTCCTCTCCTGGCGGTTCCTGCGGCCGCCCAGCCACCCGTTTCTGCAAAACTAGAACTTGTGACTATCCTTGGCACCTCTTTCTCCCTCACCATCTACATCTGGATTCCTAACAGAAGTTAGTTTCTCTGTGCCTTGGTTTCCTCCTCAACAAAAGGGGGATAACAACAGATCTTCCTAGCAAATGAAACGATGCATATTTTTCAATTACTTTTACTGCATAACCAATAAACCCAACACATAGCAGTGTAAAACAGCCTTGTTTTTGTGCTCTTGATTTTGTGGACCAGGAACAGGGAGGGTCTTAGCTGGGCCGCTCTGAATTGGGAATGGCGTGGGAACGGCGTGGGAACGGCGTGGAAGCTCCAGATTCCATGCTCTCCAACACTAAATGGACTTACCTCTGTCAGATCTTACAGTGCATGGAAAAAGGGTTGGGATCTTAAGTGTGCTGGGAAACACTGTCCATACTCAAATGCCCAAACAGAGGTTATGTTCTCTCTGCCTCGGTTTCTTTGAGAAAAAAATTTTTTTTTTTTTTTTTTTTTTTTTTAAGAATAAGGAAACATTTTTCTTCTCTAAAAGATCACTCCTAATAGTCATCCATCTGTCTCTCTCCATTTCCTTAGCCACAGTCCCAGTCCATGTCCCCAGCATGGCTCCTAAATGGTCCCCTGGCTTTCACCCTGGCTCAGAGAATGTGAAATCAGCCCCAGCGACACTCAGACTTTGGTAACCAAAGGTTTCCGCCCTTAGGTGGAAGGCAGACTCCACAGCTGCACAGGCGATTGGTAAGCTGTTCTGATGAACAATTATTGTTTTCTTATCTTCCTCCTTTTTTTTTTTTTTAAAGTATGCTTCATAGCCAGTGCAGAGCCCAGTGCGGGGCTCAATCCCACCACCCTGAGATCAAGACCTGAGCTGAGATCAGGAGTTGGATTCTTAACCAGCTGAGCCTCCCAGGCACCCCTCCTTTAACCCATTTCTGATCAAAGATGACCAAGATACTGTCAGGGGAAAAAAATTAAAATCTCCTGCCAATCCAGAACCGTCTCTCCACAATTCTAGAGAAGAATAGTTTTACTCGTGAATAAGCATTACACTAGACTTGAGGCACAGGATAGGTCATCTGCTAAAGAGATTGCAAAGACAGAGAGAAAATCCCACCCTTTTCATATAGAGCCAGGAACCGCATCCCGCACATGCTCTCGAGATTTAATGCTAACTTGTCCTCAGTTAGGTGGAAGGGCCTGACTGCATCTTTTCTAATTCATCCTAAACTCACTTGGCAACCAGGGTACACATTGTGCTAGTTAATTACCTTTGTCTCAAGGAAATAATAAAACTTCTCATCTTTAAGGTAAGCAGGTGGTTACAGCTTGGAACATGTTGCTTAGGCTAAACCCCCCAAGGTCCCAGGGAGTGAGGGACCAGATTTTGATATTTACATTTCAAAGAGATGTTTCTCAGGCCCCTTCGGAAAACATTCCTGGGTTGTACTTAACTGGCAGGAGGCTTGATGAACTCTTAAAAAAGATCTGCAGGGACACCTGGGTGGTTCAGTCAGTTAAGCACCTGCCTTCAGCTCAGGTCATGATCCCAGGGTCCTTGCATTGAGCTCCACATCAGGCTCCCTGTTCATCAGGTTTGTCTCTGCTTCTCTCTCCACCCCTCACTCTCTCTCAAATAAATAAATAAAATCTTTTTTTTTTTTTTAAAGAAAATATGGTGCTAAGTGAAAGAAGCCAACCACAAAAGGACAAATATTGTATAATCCCACTTATGTGAAATATCTAGACTCGGTAAATTCAGAGTTGGAAAGCAGAGTAGTGGGAGGGAGGAGGCAATGGGGAGTTATTGCTAAATGGTTACAGAGTTTCTGTTTAGGGTGATAGAAAATGTTCTGAATGCTCCGGAAATAGATACTGGGGACAGTTATACATCATTGTCCTTCATTTTTTAATTAAAAATTTTATTTATTTATTTGAGAGAGAGAGAGAGAAAGTACGTGGCCGGAGGGAGGAGCAGAGAGAGAGGACAGAATCCTGAGCGGATTTCCCTCTGAGCATGGACCCCAGTGGGGCTCAAACTCACGACTCCTAGATCATAACCTAAGCTGAAACCAAGAGGCAGAGGCTCAACTGACTGAGCCAGCCAGGCGCCTCCACCGTTGCCCTTTATACCATCGGACTGTATACTTACAAATAGCTAAATGGTAAAGTTTGTTACATACAATTTACCATGTTGAAAAAACAGCAAAAGATTTACATACGAAACAAAGCGACAGAGAAAGATTTACACACACATATTTTCTCAAGGAAATGCTCTAAGAAGGGACAAAGAAAAGGAGTCTCTTTCTCCTTAGGCAACAGGGAAATTTCTGAATTTTACAACTTACCCTCTTGCCAAACTGCTTAAAATTACTGAATACAAGTCCAAAGCCTAGACTAACCCCGTCTAGCCCCTCTTACCTGGTAACCCCAGGCCCACCCCAGGGTTCCCTCTTCCTGCTCCAGCAAAAAGCATCTTTGCGGGTTATCAGCATATGGTGTAGGTCTGGTTATCTTTGAGGGTTTCAATATTCCTCTCCCAAGAGATCTCTCGGACCTAACTAGAGAGACCATTTCCAAAATATCTTTAATGGCTTCACAATAAATATACAAACTCTTTCTCTTCTGATGATCTCCCCAGGCTCTGTCCCACTTGAGGGCATTTGCTAATTCCGTTCTTTTTTTTTCCTAGAGGGCTGGCTTCCCAGGTCCTAACTCCTCACCCTTTAGATGTCTAACTTAAGCACCGTATCCGTAGAAACACACTGCAGGAGTGTGCCCTCAAGGGGTCCCGTTCCATTCATTAAACACTCCCGAATTGTCATAGTACACACACTGGCGAGATGATTGGATTCACTCATCGGCATGGGCAGAGGTAGGTTCCGTGCGGCCTGAAGTTTCTACTGTTTGGGGGCCCGATTTTAGAAAAGGAAGGCAGAAAGATGAACTCCTAAGTGAACAGGGGCGTAATTGGGTAGAATGAGAAAAGAAGGGGCCGTGAAAGGGTCTTTCCACGGTAAGGCAGCCCCGGAGTTAGGAGTTAAGCTTCATTAGCTCCACGGGAAACACATCTCTTCCTGTAAAATGATGACCTCATGACAGCAGGGCCTCTGCCCGATTTTGCTCAGATAGTCATTGAATGTGTGGCTAGGATATGTGAGAGGGTGTAATCCTAGACTACAGACATTTCTTCAGACCAAAGAGCCCCTCACCCCATCCCCTCCAAGCATGCTGGCTCTCTCTCTTAGGCCGCCTCAGTCACGGGCTTGATGATATCTTCCCTAACCACCTTTCTGTAAACTCGCTGTCACTCTGTTTTTCTCCAAAATTACTTATCACCATCTATCATTATGACATACGCCTTCAAAAAAATTACCGTCTTGGGGCACCTGGATGGCTCAGTCATTAAGCATCTGCCTTCGTCTCAGGTCATGATCTCAGGGTCCTGGGATCAAGCCCGGCATCGCGCTCCTGGCTCGGCGGGAAGCCTGCTTCTCCCTCTCCTACTCCCCTGCTTGTGTTCCGTCTCTAGCTGTGCATCTCTCTGTCAAATAAATAAAATATTAAAAAAAAAACTGCCTAGGGGCACCTGGGTGGCCTTCGGCTCAGGTCATGGTCCCGGAGTCCTGGGATCAAGCCCCGCATTGGGCTCCCTGCTTGGCGGGAAGCCTGCTTCTCCCTCTCTCACTCCCCCTGCTTGTGTTCCCTCTCTCGCTGTGTTTCTCTCTGTTAAATAAATAACATCTTTTTTTTTTTTTTAAGATTTTATTTATTTATTTGACAGAGAGAGATCACAAGTAGGCAGAGAGGCAGGCAGAGAGAGAGGAGGAAGCAGGCTCCCTGCTGAGCAGAGAGCCCAATGCGGGCCTCGATCCCAGGACCCTGAGATCATGACCTGAGCTGAAGGCAGAGGCTTTAACCCACTGAGCCACCCAGGCGCCAAATAAATAAAATCTTAAAAAAAAAAATACTGTCTCTCTCCTTCCAACAGAATGTGAGCCCTCTTTGTTGGCCTCCAGTGTCTACAAAAGGGCCTACCACATTCTAGGTCTTCTCTATATTTCTAGCGGCTGAGGGATTCATCCTGTAAGTGCAAGTCAGTGGAGCTGGTTGTGAATCGCACGGGGAGTGGACTTGACCCTTGAAGGCCAGAGGGCAGACAACGGCAGGCTGAGTAACGTCCCCCAAACACGTTCCCATTCTCACATCCCTGGCGCCTCTGATGGTACTAGGAGGTGTGTGTTTCCTCCAACACCACCAAGCAATCCTCCAACACTAGCTGGGTGGGCTACAATTCAACCCAGTTCTGACGCTGTCTACCTGGAGACGGCATCAGACCCCACAAATTCAGGGCTCAGACAAGACCGAGCCCCTCCCCCAACTCGAGTCGACACTTAGAAGTGGAGGTTGTTACCTGTGTTCTCAAGTGTCCGTGACCCCTCCGCCAGTTTAATTTCGTAGAATGACTCACAGAACTCAGAAACATTTTACTTCCTAGATCACCGGCTTATTACAAAAGGCTGTAACTCAGGAACAGCCGGAAGGATGAGATGCATAAGGTTAAGATTCGGGGACCAGGCCTCAGAGCTCCCGTGCTTTCTGGGCATGTCACTCTCCCCAAATCCCCACATGTTCACTAACCTGGATGCTCCGAGTCCTGTCCTTTTGGGTTTTTATGGAGGCTTCCATTACAAAGGCCAGATTGATCGACGCATTGGCCATTGGCGATTGAGTCCACCTCCTGCGCAGGTCAGGAAGGGTGGGATGGAGGGGGAAGTTCCAACCCTTTGATCATGTTGTTGGTTCCCCTGGCAACCAGCCCCCATCCCCATAAGTCAATCCAAGCACATAAACTCAGGTGTGGTGAGTGGGGTTGTTAGGAACAAGGAGAATTTATCGTTCCTATCACTTAAGAAATTCCAAGGATTTTAGGAACTCTGTGCTAGAAACGGGGGTAAAGACCAAATATGTATTTCTTATTGTAAATAACAGTACCTACAGTTACCTTTACATGGTGAAAGGGATTTTGCAGTTGCAATTAGGTTAGGAATCTTGAGATGGGGAAATTTTCCTGGGCAACCTGAGTGAGCCCAATGGAATCACAGAGGTCCTTAGATGAGGGGACAGCAGGGTCAGAGGCAGAAAGGGGAGGCTGACAATGAAGGCAGAGCAGGGAGTGATGGTCATAAGCCAAAGGAGGCAGGCAGCTTCTAGAAGCTGGAGGAGGCAAGGAAAGGCCTAGAGCAGGGGCGAATCAGAAACTAAGGCATATTAAAGGCACACTTTGTATCAGTTTTCCATTGCTGCTGTAAGAAATTACACAATCCACTGTCTTAAAACAGGGCAAATATGTGATCTCCCTGTGCGGGGCGCCAGAAGTGTCTGTGGGTTTTATGAAGCTAAAATAAAGGGGTTAGCAGAACCGCTGGTCATAGCCTCGTGACCCCAACCTCTGCTGCAGTAATGCGGTAAGCTGGGGAGGTGATGTGGTTGCTTGTTACTCAGAGTTCAGCGGCAGGAGGTAACAGATACAGGAGGCAGATGAAACAGGAGCATGCACACACACACAGCTCCTGCAAACTATACCTCCAGTATGCAAGCCATTAGTGCAGACAGCTGAAGAGGCGACTTTGAATCTAACCCTCAGCAAGAGAAATGGAATTAGCCTTGGGGGAGAAGGGGGGTGAGCTTTCCAGGTAAGGGGAGTAGCAGAAATAAAGCCTAGGCAGAAGAGAAGTAAAAGCTGCCTTTAGACCCATCAGGGTGAACCCACAGATGGGAAGCCTGCGTGGAGCCGTGGAGGTCACGGTCATCGAGAAGGCTGCCGGCCTCTGGCCAGAACATGCGCTGAGTGCTGGTGGGAGGAGTTAGCCCTCCTCCTGGGGTCCCAGGTGGCACTGGTCCGCTCATACATAGAAAATGCATGACGGTTAAAAAGAGGGGTTTCAAGAGGGCAATCTGGGGGCAGTGTGTGTTTTTCAAGAAGGGCAAAGCCACCAGCTTGGAGGAAAAAGGAACAGGTGTCTCTCTCCCCACAGATTTGCCTGCAGCTTTTCTGCTAATAATTGCATTTCCATTAGCGACTCTTCAGAGCCTTCACCCCAAACTGATTCAATTGCTGCATACTGTTTAACTAAGGGCACAGATCTTACACCTGTATTTACGGTGAGTCTCAGGGCCCTTCCTGTGCTTCGGGTCTTTTCCCCACTGTTTCCCTGGGAGACCAGGAATGGGAGCAGAGAAGAGAAGGGCTCATAACTCTTAAAGATCTCAAATTCTGGGACACTAGAAGGAAAAGCAAGGAGAGCGAGGCTTCTGGTATCAGCTGCGAGTTCTGGAGGAGGAAAACACTGAGAGGCGGAGAGACCTGGAGACCGGTCACCCCTGTGCACCCCCATCCCCAAGTCAAGCAGTACAAAAAGATTTGTTTTTGTTTTAATCACTTTACTAATTACTCAGGCCTAATTGTCTTCTATTTGATTAACTTAATCTTATTTTCCTCCAGAGGCCACTGCTAAAGTGATTTCCTTTCAGTGATGGGGGTTCCAAGCTCTCTACCGAAAAATCATCTGTAAATTTTTCCCCTGGTTTTATTCTCTTGGCGATTTTGCCAAGGGTACAGTGAAGAAAAAAAAAGGGCATTTTTGCTCTTTAGTTGACGGTGAGGCCCATATTCTATAATGACTTGCAGTCTCTGAAAAATCCGTTCTTCCCCTTCCCCCCACTCATTTCCCACCCCTTCTCCTTCGGATTTGTGATGAGAAGGTTCCGTTCTGGTGTAAACTGGGATCCCCCCTCCCCAACCTGGTTGCCAGGCAACAGCAGTTACCCCAATCAGGATGCATAAAAATGTTAAATTGTTTTTGGCCACCTCTGGAGGCTTGGCCTGTCAAAAACATGGTGGGCCCTCAGGGGGAGGTGCTGGTTAAAAATTCTGAAGTTAGGCCTTATCCCCAGTAAGCACTAATGGGCAGGTAGAGGGAGAAGCCCAGGAATTGGCTTTTAAAATTAGTGTCCTCTGTGATGACAGGTGGTCCGAGGGGGCCTAAGCATCCCAGGGCTGAATAGCAAATGGTAAATTACATCCAGAGGGAGCTGTTTGAGTTACAGTAAGAGAAAAAAGCTGAGGACATTTGAAGCTGGATGTTAGTTTATTCACTCATACACTGGATGATTTTATCCCATCCTATTCTATCCTGTCCTATGTGTGTTGAATGCATTAATTCATTTAATCCTATTGCAATGCCATGAAGTTAAAACAATCACAGCCTCCTTGACGTGTAGAAACAGAGAGGTTGAGTAACTCATCCCAAATTGCACAGCGAGGAAGTAGAAGGGCCAGACCTTGAACTTCAACAGTCTAGGAGTCTTAGCAGCCTCCCCACGAGGTGGCGAGGTAGGCTGATTCTTGAGCTGCACAGTCTGAGTTCGAATTCTACCTCTAACATGGACTAGTTATGTTCACCTTGCACAGACTGCCTGATTGCCTTGTGCCTCAGTTTCCCCATTTTAAATTGGAGAGAGTAATGATACCTGTCCAAGTATTCTTATGAAGACTGGCATTTAATTACTCTTAGCCATTATTTTAGTTAATTTCTGTGTGGCAGGCTAGAGTCAGATGCTGATGGGGGTTACCTGGTCTTACCCCATCTCTGACCCGCATCTCACATTAGAACTTGGACCTGAGGCTCTGGGATGCAGGAACCATACATGGGGATGCAGGAACCATACATGGGGAGTGTCTGATATTGGGTAAATTATTTTGTAATTTAAAGGCTATCTGGTGGTTTGTGCTCTTTGGCCAGGAAACAGGTGTGAATGTCAAAGTGGTCACAGCATCCAAATGGCCATGTCCAGAAGGACATGACAAAGCCTTGGGGGCTCCCACCCCTCCTTGTACTCACCACATTTGGGGTCAGCTCCTCTTCATCTGTCCTGCTAGCACTTTTGAGGTCAGCAAGAAATTAAGCTTTAGGATTCTCAGGGTTGTGTAGCTAGGGAGGCAGGCCTGGGAATGAAGGTGGTACAGTTTCTCTGGGACCCAACCAATGGATGCAGCTGTGACAGGAGCAAAGGTATTGTGGGCAGGGTGCAGAGGAAGCGGAGATGCTCTGCCAGAATTGGCACGAGGACTCAAGAACTGATCCCCAGCTGCTGGGAGCCGCAGAGAGTGGGCTGGTCCAGGACGAACTGATGGAAGAGTATGAAACCCGGCCTTCTGGCCCCAAATCACAGACACAGCTCTGGAAGGTCACCTTCAGAATTCCCCTGACGGTTGGCTGAGATTTCTGTTGCAACAGTATGGTGGCTCTGGCTTTGCCTCCCATCAGGGGGACTGCTCTCCTTCCCCTCCCCTTCCCCAGGGCACTCCCGATCAATCTCTGCCACCTGACTCAGGGTGGGCTTCCTGGGGGCACCTGGGTGGCGACAGTGGACAAAGATGAGAGAAATTCCTGGCAAAGCAAATGATAGACCACAGCCAATGAAGTCAACTCCACTTTTTAATATTTTAACCATAATGCAAACAGGCATAAGTAGACTTTAGTTGAATTCCATCAAGTGAGAAGATGAGGACAATGCAGAAGGATAGCATGCGCTGAACACAGCTTGGACAACCTCGCGAGGAGCGTGGGGCAGGTGTCAGTCCTTGGAGAAAGGTGCTGGAGCACACAGGACACCGGGTAGACATTAGCAGCATCGAGAGCTCAGAGGTAGGGGGACGTCCGAATTTCTGACTGGGTGTGTGTGTGGTGACATGGGACACCCGCTCTGCCCACCTCTCCAGCTCCTCAGCCCCGAATGGAACCCCACTGGTACAGCAAGGAGGGGACAGCCAACTGCATTCTCTCACTCTCTGCCTTCTGGAAAACCACGGCTGAGCCCCGCGTGGGTCCCAGGGCCACAAGACAGCACAACACAAGGAAAACAGGGAGGGGCAGGGTGCAAAGCACCCAGCCTCCATGGGTCGTCATCAGAGCGATGCGAAGGGCACAGCATCTTACCAAAATGGAACCGTCATCCTTTCTGTCTTGGGAGGGAATTCGGGAAACCCAGATCCTTCTCAGATGACAGAAACAAAGCCGTCAGCCCAGGGCTGCTCTGCTGAGGCCAGAAGACCCATGACAGAAAGGCCTGGGGCCGCCAAGAGAGATTCTTTTGCCCCCAGGGGACATCTGTCACATTTGGTGGGGGTGGGGTGGGGAACAGCCTCCACCACAAAGAAGTCTGTAGCCCCAAATGCCAGTAGTGCTGAGGTTGACTGACCCTGAACCAGAGTCAAGTCTGGGCACTTGGATGTCCTGGAGTCACTTTCTAGAAGACTATGGAAAGCAGCGTCTTCGGGAAGATTTGCTCCTGCCTGTCAGGGCCCCCCTGTGAAGAGCCGTCTGTCCTGGACCAGAGAGACACACCTTGCTTGTTCAGATCTCCCAGGACAAAACAAACTCATAAACAAACTAAGGCATGTTTACCCCAGCCCTCCTCCCTCGCACGACTGCGCATGCCTCTGACAAACAGTAATGAAAAATAGACCCAAGACCCATGTTCCAGGGGTGAGACTTTACCTAGGTCCCCATGCAGGTCTGAGACTCAGTGTTTGGGAAGAGGCACCCTTTGCCACCTGAGGCAGGGACTGGGGGTAGATCAAGGACGGGGTGGCTCAGCGGGTTAAAGCCTCTGCCTTCGGCTCAGGTCATGATCTCAGGGTCCTGGGATCGAGGCCCGCATCGGGCTCTCTGCTCAGCGAGGAGACTGCTTCCTCTTCTCTGCCTGTCTCTCTGCCTACTTGTGATCTCTCTCTCTGTCAAATAAATAAATAAAATCTTAAAAAAAAAAAAAAGGACAGGGTATATATGATAGCAAGAGAAGAGACCAGGTTGGTGTCAGGGTCAGGGTCAGGTGTCAGGGGAACCATCTGGGGGGCAGAATTCTCAGATCTATCTTCCTCCATCCCAGCCCCAGGCCTTAATTCTTGAGTCAAACAGGATATTTGGATACACGAAACTTTACAAGGGTTGGGAGCCGTCAAGGAGTCCGGATAAGCCATATAGGATGTCCAGATGAATATTTCTTTCCCCTTGTCACCTGCAGGCAGTCTCGGGTTAACTTGCCAATTTAGACAGAAGGCTCTGTGGGTAAGGTGGGCACGGTGACATGCTGGAGGTCAGGGCAGTGGAGATGCAAATATATAAGTTAACAGCTGGCTTCACACAAAATCTTAACCCCATAGTTTTCACGACAGCATGAGTGGCCAGTGATCTACGGGCGAAGGGGCCCAGGCATCAGGCTGCCCATTGTGGCTGAGGGACAGTTGGCCAGTGATCTGGGTCAGAAAAATCTCACTTGTTTTGGACTTTAGGGCAAAACCTGACCTCCTTTTGGAAGTCCAAAGCAGGTGGTTGTTGAGAATGTGCGTGGCAAAAAAAAAATCCCATGTTCTAAGGCCAGTGTCTAATTGGCCTGGGGTAGGTTTTCTTTCCATGCATCTAGGTCTGGCCGGACGTTGGAAGGATGCACCCTGTTGGCTCAGGGAGAAGCTGGCTATCATGTCAACACCGGCAAACTCCTGTTCCCTCGAGGCTGTTTTTTTTCCCCTCAGGAGACTCCTTCCTCAGCCTACAGGTAAGACTCTGACTTTCTCATCTGTTCTGCTCCCCGACAGCAGCCAGGTCTCCAGGTCCTGCTGATTTAACCCCTGGAGCGGCTTTGCCACCACATCTGCCTCTTCCTTCCTTTCAGCCTTGGTTACTGCAAAACATTCCACGGCTGGTTCAAAAGACCAGCCGTCCCCACACTGTCCTGCAGCCAGAACATTCTTTTCCAAGCACAAGTCTGGTGGCCTTATTTTTCCCATTTGGAAAGCATTCCTAGGGAGGCCCTGCCCCTGCCAAATAATCTAAAGTCCTGGACATGCGCTCACGTGCCCCTGACACCTGGTCCCTGCTCACCGCCCAGCATCTGGTGCAGCACACTTAGCCTCCCAAAGCTCAGTGTGAAGTCAGCCCCCGTTCACTGCAACATGCTCCCTTCCGCGCCTTTCCTCCCACTCTTCCTACTTCCTGGAAATCTGATCTCCCCAAACCTGCAGGTGGGATCCACCCATTCTTCAAACCCTAGACATTTATGTCGATTCTAAGAGTAGTGCATCTACCTACGAGATTCTCATTGTCTACAAACAGAAACTGTTCTTGGCTCCGTACTCTCCCCTGTGCCTTCTGCAAAAAAAAGTATTGGGGAAATGGAAAAACAAAATCTGAAAGCTTCAGTGGGCCAGACACTGTAACTGGCTATTTTATAGGCATTCTCTCATTTAACCCACTTTGCTATATAAGTGGATATACAGACTCAGAAAGGTTAAATCACCAGCCCAGGGCTGTCTGCGGAAATGGGAGGTGGGGGGAAGCAGAGGGAGATAGGAGGGAAGCACGAGCATTTGGACTCAGGGTTGCTTCCGAAGGATACCTGGCTGTCTCACTCCATAGAAACCCAGCAGGAAAATACTCCTCCTCTCAGGGAGTTTAATTACCTCTGCTTCTTACCTAACACAAGGTGCTGGCTTTGGATTCATAGTGATGAATGGCGGGGGTGTGGGGGGGGTTGAGGGAGGCATGGCCACATCAGCTTCTCTCACGGAGGGGGCGGTCTCCTTCCTCCTGGCCAAACTCACTTTTGTTAAATGGGGTCAGAGCCACTGCAGGCCAGCTCAAGCTCTGTAATCTAGGTAACCCCCAAATACCCAATCAATCCTATATTTCTGCTCCCCTATTGTGAAATCAAATTTGTACCTTGATTTGGCTACTGGGACCGAAGTAAAAACTACCACAAGAGGGCAGCATATACCCACCCTGGATGGGAGCTAAACCCTAAATCAGGGCTCCACACCCTGCCTCTCCATAGGCTCTGTAGAGGGGGGTTTTTCGTAACAGGGATCCTGGCAAATGAGACAAATACATCAGACCAGGCTCCAGTCTCTGGCGGGGAGTCCTGAAGCAGCTTGCGTTGGGTATTGAAAGGTGTTTCCTTTAAAAACAAAAGTCCTTCTTCGGAAGAAAGATGCATCCCAATTCTATAATTACAGCTTCGTACTCCCTGATACATGAGATGTTGCTTCTCTCGGCAAGCCGGTAGTGGAGGGGCAGGGGTGTGTGAAGGGGTGCCCACTACACAGGAAGTGCATGCAAGCACTTATTCCCAGATGGAAAAGCACTGACACACACAGCTCAGTCTGGGGAGGGAAGCACTGACGAGTCCCCCCTTGAATGAGGTCGGACACTGCAGTTCAGGGTCTGGAGAGCAAGGGGGGTCTTAGCAAGTATCTCCAAAGGGCTCAAAGGGTTGAAAGAAAGCCCCTGGTGGGGGAGAAAGCTGCTTGGAGCCAGAATTGTATATATAGTGGGCCTCTGGGGTTCCTGGTCCACAGAGGGAGGGCAGCACGCTGAGTGCTTGGGCTTGGTCTCCTTGCCATGGAAGCCCCAGCCAGAGGAAACAGGACTAAAGGAAGGCCAGGAGGAGGTAAGTGGAGGCAGCCCAGCTCTGCAGGCAAGGGGGATGCGGCCCCAGAGGGAGGAGGGCTGCCGTGGAGGGTGGAAAAAGGTGAAGGCCAGTTTGCCTTTTGCCTTTAAGATTCTTGGAGGTTGCCCCCTCCTGCGGACACCTCTTTGGCACCCAGTGTCCTAAGGCCCTTCCAAAGAGGGCTAGGGCACTTTGTCTTCAGCAGCTACAGAAATACCCATGTGCCATATAGAAAGGCTCCCCTCCACCCCGGGGGGCCCAGGGCAGGCCCCTCCAGCAATTTCTTGGCTCTCTCCAGGGCTTCCGGATTTTGAGCATTTCTGGGAGTGCTCCCAGCCCATTCATCCTGACGGTGGGCAGGTGCAGCAGGTTACCTGCTGAGGGTGGGGGAAGAGGGGAGCTCTACTGACCCTGATTCCCTCTAAAGATTGTGTTGCCTATTTTTGATTGGAATTAAAGTTTATTTATTTGTCAAAATTATTTTATCATGTTAGGAACGTAGGGGATCACTTTTAGAAGGGCAGAAACATGAGGGCCAGGCCACCCTGGTGGTGGTCATGTTGAGGAAGCCACGTGATGCCCCATTATGGCTTCCCTCTCCAACCTATCCACTTTAACAGCTTTCTGTTATTTCCTTCCTAAGGTGGAAGGGCCAGCCCCATTTGGAACAATAAAAAAATAGCAGTGATGTTTTTCCTTGATACTGTTTCCAGTCTCTGCCACTCTCAAGGCTGATCTATTTGTATTTTTTTTTTTAACTTCGTAACATTTTAAGGGGAACCCGAGGACAAGTTACCTTGCCTAAAGCCACCCAGTGGCAAAGATGGGACGATTCTTATTTCCCCCATACTCTCTGAGATATGAATGCCCCATCCTGTGGGTGGGATGGTCTGGGGAGCACCAAATCAGGTGATCCTGACTGGGGAGGAGGTGTGCTTAAAATGGTTAAGGTTGGGTCAGTTTCCCAGGGAGGGCTCCACTAACCGGTACCAGAATCTAAATGTGACCAATTTGCGAGCCCTTTTTGAACGGAGGCTCCCCCTTAATCATCACACTCACTTCCTCTTGCCCTTTGTAACCAGGACAACGAGGGTCCCTTCACATGTTGCAGGGACACGAGCAGAGATAGAAATTATGGACGTGTAGAGAACCAGGGCACGGTTCTTGGCACTGAGGGTCTGCGGGCCACACGCTGCCACAGGCGAGAGGACAGATGGAGACCCAGACCTGTCCCACGCGTGCACACATGTGCACACAGACATACACACGCACATGACCAGGACGTCACCATAAAAAAGGAGAAGGGGAGGGGGCTTCAGCAGCAGAGAGACTGGCTCAGAAGACTCTCCTGGCCAGTCCCTGCAGCTTCTCCGGGGGAACCCCAGAGCTGCGGCCGTGTTCCAGTGATGTCAAGCGCCGGTGATCTGCCCTTGTCAGGAAGAGATGGAGGGGAAACAGTTTTGTAAGAGCCACTGTGGATTATAAAGGCATTGCACTGCAGCAGGACAACTCAAGGAGAAAACCCAAGAGGGCCAAGGAAACCACCGAGGGGTGAGGACCCAGAAGAGGCAAAACCACAGCAGGACGAGAGGGACAGCGGGGGCCACACGGGGTCCCAGAGGGGAGCTGTTCAGTAGTGTCCACACTTAGAAAACCTGCAGCCGCCCCGCCTGGGCACATGGGACGGCCCCCCTTGCCATCCGTCTGGGCAAGAGGATCCAGTTAGGAGCTGAAAACCCTGTGGGAAGATGGGGGAGGGGATTAGCACCACAGAGGCAAAGCTGTGGCGTTTCCTAATGGAGCCGCAGAGAAACCACTAAGCTCCGGGCACGGGGGTTTTTCCCTGTCCCTTCCTCTGCAGGCTCCCTGCCTTGGACAGCACCTGACCCCCAGCTGGGCTCGTCTTGAATAAACAGATGAACTAAAGAAGGAATGAAGGAGTGCCTGCTCACCAACACGCTGGGCCAGGAAGAGGGATAATGAAAGGGGCTTTCTGACAGCCAGAGGATTTGGAATCTTAAAAGTGATAAAGCG
This sequence comes from Spilogale gracilis, assembly GCA_004023965.1. Lineage (NCBI taxonomy): Eukaryota > Metazoa > Chordata > Mammalia > Carnivora > Mephitidae > Spilogale > Spilogale gracilis. The sequence goes on along the minus strand of PITA01001632.1, from coordinate 77,597 downwards.
AGCCTACTGGACACAAAACATGTTTTGTATGTATGGGGAAAAAACGAGACTGCTCAAGAAATGGGGTGCCTTCCCTGTGCCACTGAAAATGAGACCACCCAGTTCCTACTTAATTTAACTAAAGGGCACAGGGGGGTGGTTTGGAGGCAGTCTGTGGGCGGGCATCGGTGAATGCCACTACCATCGTGGTCGAGGGGTCTCAGCCTTGGGTGAGGTTCAACTAGTGAGACCCAGTCCAGTCTTGTGGTGCCTCACACTGTCCCCAATAATTTCTAGAGGGCCGGTGAGGTTGTCAAAATAATACCAATTGGGATCTGCGTGGATGAGAATGGTCTGGGCAATTGGGAGCCATGAGAGGTGGTATAAGAAGGCTGGAGATGTCATTCCACTAGGGGGTGCCCCAGGCAGACTCAGGGATCCAAAGCTAGGGTTCCCACACTTCAGGGGTCCTGGGAATCCCCTGGAGGGCTCCTTAAAAACATAAACCTTGGTTATCACTCCAGTTTCAGAGTCAGTAGGTCTGGGGTGGCCTGGGAATTTGCATTTGTAACCCAGTCTCCACTGTGGGAAAACCAGGGGAAACAGCCAGACATCCCCTCGGAATCAGGACTGGGAAAAGAGGGTTCTGCCCGCCCTCGCCCCTGGGATGGAGCCAGCTTACTCGTCGGTGTCTTTTTTGCTCTCCTCAATGAAGGCAATGGATTCAGATCTAAGGCGGTTGGTCACTTCATACGTTCTCAGGGTGACCCCGAAAATATCCTCATGGTACCGATTGTCATCCTGCGGGACAGAAACAGCCCTCAAATGCCAGGCAAAGGGAGGAGAGGGACAGACACACTGACAACCTGGAATGGAATGTCCTGAAAAAATGGGGGTCCTAAACAAACAACATGTAACCCAGTGTCCTCTGGAGGACCTCTGGGCTCCCAGACAGTGCCCTGGAGGACATGAGGTCTAACCAGCCTGGAGTGGCAGAGAACATTTCAGTTCACACCTGAACTGGCGAAGCTTGGGAAAACTTTTTTGTGCAGTGCTCAACCTGGACAACTGCACAGGACAGAGCTACAGCTTAGTTCTGTGGGCAGGAAGAGTTGGTTTAGGAAGGTTTCTATCCAGCTATCCAGTGGTCCACCCACTTGTTATTTTCACACACCACAGCCCCCACCCATATTTAAAACATGCACTTGCACATCCAACAACCAGTCCTCTTCTTTCTCTCTCATCTACGGTTTGGGACCATGGGTATCCTCTACCCCAAGCCATAAATGGGAAAATGGGAGCAAGTGGGGATGTCAAGGCCCCTCTAATCACTGGGGCAGGCAGAGTGAGGAGGAGAAGACAGGAACCAGATGCTGACAAAGGGATCCAAGAAGCCAGCCTGTTATTCACCCGCAGCCTGCTGATGAACACGCCCGCATCCTCTGCAGAGAGTTTCCCCTGCTGGGTCATGATGCGCTGGATGGCTTTGAGGACATCGGCGGCCATGGTGACGTCCCCGCAGACATAGATGTGGCCCCCTTGTTCTTTCAGAGCTCGGTACACCGGTTCTGCCAACTGCTCCTGGAGGATGTCCTGCACGTACTTCTGCAAGGAGCAGTGACACCCGTGAGAAGGAGCTGGGTTCTGGGCAGGAGCATGCTACCCTCTCAGGAGAGTGCAGCCAGACACAGGGGACCCAGGGGAGCAGGAGGGGTGAGGAGGAGGGGGAAAGCCAACGTGAGGGTGTGTGAATGAGCCACTCCCTGTGTTGGAGCTCAGCGGGGCTGAGGACCCTCGAGAGGGTCGTGCGAAACACACCCCAGAGCTATAACCCAGAGGGCACAGGGTGGGTCGCAATCTACCCGCTCCCTGTCCGACGGCCAGCGGTCCCCCACAGGGCGTTAACCCCTGTACTCCGCTAGGTGTGGGGTTCAGCCTATGCTGAGGTGTCAGAGAAGCCCCAGGGCAGACAGCAGGAGGTGGGGGAGCCGAGGGGCTGTCAGCGTACACCTGCACAAAGCCAGCTGCAGCAAGAGCTGGAGTAGAAGGCGGGCTAAGAGAAATGGGGTGGGCACAGGGGTGTCCAAATCAGCCTCCAGGGGATTTGCCTTATTTGTTCAGGATGCCTTCCATTTGTCTAGGAAACTGCGCCGGGGCGAGGCAGACCCGCAGCTGGCATGTCCTGGCACGGCTGTCCTGCTTCTAAAGACACTGGGGCACTTCTGCACCTGCTCTCGAACAGCCCCGCCCACCCCATCCTGCTCTCCCAGCCCCTTTCCTGGGACCCCCTGGATCTCCCCAAGGTCCCGGAGGAGCACACTCCAGTCCTGTGGCCGGTGTCCATATTCTGACTTTGTGTCTCTTGTGGACTGTTACATTTTCTAAAAGTCATATTTTTAAAGTATTTTTATTTTGGTAAGATGCGCAAAACATTTCATTTACCATTTGGCCATTTCAAAGTGAACAATTCAGTGGCATTTCGTGACCTACCATCCTGGGCAACCATCATCCCATCTGGTTCTAGAACTTACTCATCACCCCAAAAGGAAACTCTGTACCCATGTGCCCATGAGCAGTCACCTCCCATCCCCCTGTCGCCACAGCTGCTGGAAACCCCAGATCTGCTGTCTCTACAGATTCAGCTGTTCTGGATATTTCACATAAGTGGCACCCTATAATGTGGGCTGTGAAATATTTTAAACTGCTATTTCTATGCTCCTGCTTCCTGAAGTACAGAGCAATGTCCCGGAGGAGAATTCAGAATAAGTGAGGGGGTGCCTGGGGTGCAATGCGCATGTGTGTGCATGCGTGCGTGTGCGTGTGTGTGTGCATGTGCATGTGTCTAGGGCTGGGGTGCAGGGGCAGTGCACGGGATGGGGGTTACCTTTGGTTTGTCTGGCTCCCGGGAGTAGGCGGTGTACAGTTCTCTGAAGACCCCCTTGTTCTTGGCCTGGAGAGTCTCCTCCCTGTAGATATGGTCTATCTTGGACTGCCGGCACCCGAACACCAGGACCATGGGGCAGGGGCTCATTCCTGAGGACCAGGAAGATCTCATGTCACTCACAGCTCTGATGTCCAATTTGGGTGGGATGGGTGGTGGTGCCAGGAGAGGGTGCTGGGAACCTTCATGCGTGCCACAGGGATAGAGGCACATGAACACTGGGACGGGTGAGCTGTATGTATTTGCACACATCTACACCCATGTCTACACACGCATGACCTGGGCACACGGAGGGAAGTCGGTGAAGTGTGTTTAGATTTTAGCAGACCTCCTTTCTCTGGGTCTCAATCCTTCCTTCTGTCCCGACGGCTACTTAGCAGCACCCCCGCTGAAAGGCCAGGGTGTGGAGCCACACTACCCGGCTTCGGATCCCAGCTCTGTGCGATGATGACAACTTGACTTTTTATGTGCCCATTTCCGCACACAGGTACGAAACGGAAGTAATAACTGCATGGACCCCCTAGGCTTACTTTGAGACGTAAAACATTAGAACCCAGTGAATATACAGGGAATCCTTCATCGATGTTTAGCTATTCCGCCAGAATGACTGGTCCATGGGAGGGGCTTTCCCCCCCCCCTTTTAAAGCTGTTTCTCTGTCTTGTTTAGTGCTGTCCCTTGGCACCTACAACGGTGCTTGGCATTTATTAGATTCTCAACAAATCCCTGGTTAATGGAGGCCACAGCTGTGGGCTTTTCTTCTCTTTCCTCCCAAAGCTGATCTGTTATGTCTCTCACATAGCAAAGCCTGCTCTTCAATAATAACCTTTGGGACAATCCCATCAACACATATACATTTGATAAGCTTTAATGTTTACTCTCCTAGGGCTGCTTGAATTTTCAGATGGGTCCTTAAGAAATGTCTTCTAGGGAGGAAATTTCAGGCCGTAGGACAAGCTGTGTGGGCGATTGGTTGGGACAGGTCCTTTGAAGTAAAACCATCAACCTCAACCCTGGGTCAGGTCACTATTGTGATCCCCCTGCCCGCCCCCAGGCCATGAGGCAGCGGAAAGAGAACTCCATCACCCTCTGGGTGGTGAGACACTGGCGGTCGGCCCAGGTCCCGGCGGGGCTGCTTAATGGCAACCTACCTTTGTGTTGGATATCAAACTGCCGCTGCTGCCAGAAGCTTCGGAAAGGGGCGATGCCAGTGCCTGGGCCAATGAGGATGCAGGGCACTTGGGGATTTCGGGGCAGGTGGAAGCTGGGTGCTCTGCACAAGAGAGAGAGAATCAGAAGGCTTGCTGATTCAAGACTGATCAAGGGTGGCTGGACCTTTGGTAGACCAAGCGGCCGTCTTGATAATACAGTGGAAATGCACTCTCCAGCTGGGCTCGGGTGCCCCTTATCGGGGTGGGAGGCCCCACAGACTTGGGGAATTCCCAAAACAGGACCTCCTCAGGGTCTGACCACCACTCCAGTCCCCAGTTTTCCTCATTGCTGAGCTAAGCCACAAAGGGCAGCAGAGCAGGATCATTTCAACTCAGGGTTTCCTGATTTCAGCACGGCTGACATTTGGGGTTGCATACTTCTCTGCCATGAAGAGGGGTGTCCTCTGCATTGTAGGATACTGAGCAGCACCCCGGGTCTCTACCTCCTAGATGCCAGGAGCACCCTCCAGCTGTGACAAACAAAAATCTCCATGGGCTTTGCCACAGGTGTCCTGAAGGGGAAGGTCACACCCTGCTGAGAACCACTGATTTAGCCAGCAGTGAGATCTCCCTAAATCAGGGAACAGACTTCAGTGTACAGAAGAATCCCTGGGCAATGTTAAAAGTACAGAGTCCTGGGGTGCCTGGGTGGCTCAGTGGGTTAAGCCTCTGCCTTCAGCTCAGGTCATGGTCTCAGGTTCCTGGGATCGAGGCCCGCATCGGGCTCCCTGCTCAGCAGGGAGCCTGCTTCCTCCTCTCTCTCTGCCTGCCTACTTGTGATCTCTCTCTGTCAAATAGATAAATAAAATCTTTTAAAAAAAAGTGCAGAGTCCAGGGCAGTGTACCAAGTCTGGGCTCAGGATACAGCATTTTTGAAACACCATGGGAGATTCTGATGCTCACGGTAGGTGGACCGTCCTATCAACACTCCATTCTCAACAGCTGAGAAAAATCACTGGTCAAGACCACTGCTGAGGTACAGAAGTCACTGACGGATAAACCAGAACCTCAAGTGGGCCTGTGAGCTCAGCTACAGCCCTCAGGGTGAAAAATGTTTAAGTTGTATTTTTAATCTGATGGAGGTAAGAACACTTCAATGAAATCTACCCTCTTCACAAAATTCTTAAGTGCACAATACAGGACTGTTCCTCATAGGCAGGAAAGTCCTTTAAAACTGAGTGGGGGGGGGGTGCCTGGGTGGCTCAGTCGGTTAAGCATCTGCCTTCAGCTCAGGTCATGATTTTGGAGTCCCGGGTTTGAGCCCTGCATCATGCTCTCTGCTCAGTGGGAAGTCTGTGTCTCCCTCTGCCCCTCACCCCGCTCGTGCTGTCTCCAATAAATAAATAAAATCTTAAAAAAACAAACCCAATCAACTGAGCTTGGGAGGAATAGCTCTGAGTGATGGGAGGAGGGTTGGATTTTCCCCATCTCCGAGATAAGGGGAACAGTGGAGAGAACTTCCCTCAGTCTGCAGATTTCAGGAAAGCTGATACTGCATTTACCGGGTTGTCTACAATAGCTTAACCATCTAGCACACTACATGCACTTGATAAATATTCATTGCACTGACCGGACTTTGACTAGGGGGGCCTTGCTTAGCTGCTGCTTTGTTGCCCCTCCCACGATCCTATTTACTTAACAGAGTGTGGATCTCGATTCCATCTGACTCAGCCATTTCTCTAGAACCTTTGCGGCTGGTTCATCCCGCCCAACTCATGAGTATGCAGCTTTGGGACAATGGCTCGTTTCTCTTGGTTTGCCACTCACCCTCTCACGAAACACGGGACCACTTCGTCAGCCTGTACCCGGTTAAGCCAGGAGGAGCACACGCCGTGGTGAACAGGTCCTTCTCCATCTGGTAGAATAATCCAGGTGGTCTGGTGCGTCTACTGCCCTCAGGGTTCCCCGTCACTGGCCTCCCTCTCCCTCCAGTGCAGAAGCTCAGAGCCCCATGACAAGTTTCTGCCTTGGAATTCCCTGTCCGGATCCCTTCCTCTGAAGGGGAAGAGGGAATGGTGAAACTCTGTGAAACTGCCCAGGATTCCCGTGGGTGATGGTGGGTTGGACTCAGACCCTGCCCACTGCAAAGGTCTTGGTCAACGTGATCCCAGTGACCTTCCAGGATCCCGGTCTTGGAGCGCACTCTCAGGCACCATGCATTTTAATTGCTTTATCAAGGACGGAAAATATGGGAGACAAATGCTAAGGTATCTGAGTGACCCACAACCCGGGGACTTCATGGAGCAGAGAGCTCCCCACTCCAAGGGATGGGTGGGGGGGCCTTAATCCAATTGCTGCTTTGTGGGTGCAGGGATAAGGGGATGAGTAAGTGCTCCTAGGCTTTGGGAGCAGAGAAGCTTTCAAGGGCACATCTTCCCTCCTTCCTGATTCTGCACAGGGATGGCTCTGCCTAAGGGGACAGTTTGCCTGTCCTGCTTCTTCCCCCAGTTCCTGGCCTCGGGGTGGGTCTCCTCCAGGAAATTTGGGATTCGGCAGTCCCGGGGGCAAAAGCAGACCCCGAGGCTCTCCCTGGGCCTCTGCCTACCTCGGGTGTGGTAGGAGACAATGGCCACGGTGAGGTGCACTTCGTCGGGGTACATGTCTGGGGAGGAGCTGATGGAATAGTAGCGGGGCTGCAGCAGGGACAGCTGGGTCAGGAGCAGGGTGGCGGGCATCTGGATGGACGGGAACTCCTCCAGCACCTCCACGATGGTGGGGTTTTTGCCCCATTTCCATTCCTCGTATTCTTGCAAACCCTGTGCCAAGGAGAGAGACGGAGAACTTGCAGCCCACTCTGGACACACATTTCCAGTAAGGGCATCAGGACATCTGGGGAAGAAAGTCAGGAGACATCAGGATACCTAACACTCACTATAGTTATTACTCTAATTCTGTGCCAGGTCTTAATGGTTATGACGACCTTATGAAGTAAGTCTGACTGTTTTCCCTATTTTATAGTGGAGACAACTGACAAGTCAGAGGCTCTTTGGCTTGGAGGCAGTGATTCTGGGTTTTGAACCTAGGTCAGGGGGTGGCAGATGGTCAATGTGGCTTACTACCTATTTGTAGGGCTCATGAGCTAAGAGCCATTTTTACACATTTTAATTGTTGGGGGAAAAGATCAAAAGAAGGATACTATTTCATGACACGACAATGTGATATGAAATTCGAATTTCTGTGCCTACAAGTAAGATCTGATTGGAACCCAGACACATTGACTCACTTGGGTACTGCCTATGCTGCTGGGCTATAATGGCGGAGTTTAAGGGTTGTGATATGGAACTCATGGACCGTGAGCCTAAAATACTTACTATCAGGATCTTTATGGAAAAGGGTTGCTGACCCTGCTCTAGGTGGGGTGGCCCCAGAATTTGTGCGCCTACCCATAATCACTCCTGCCATACGCAAAGGTCAAGAGAGGAGCACCGTGGAGACAGTCATGATTTGCCGGTAAGGAATGCAGACCTGGGACCTGTGAGTTTGCAGGGCTGGAGATGCATCGGCAGAGATGCATAGGTCAAGTTCAAGATAGTGAATGGCAGCCCCAAAGGAACAGGTTAGGTTGTTGAGGACCACATTCAGGGCTTTGTGGACAGCAAAGACCAGCTGCTACTGGGAACAGAGGAACTCTCTGGGGCTCTGGAGTTATGTTTTCCTACTCAGAAGCTGCTTTGGGCAGTTTCTGACTGCAGATAAGAGGCTCCGATTTTGAGCAGTAAAGCCCATTATACGTGCACCGTATAACCATGTCCCTAAAGATCATCCTTGCTTTACTGATAAGGTATGGCATTCTTGAGAACGTGCCTCCCAGACCTCCAGCCTCACTGACCTTAAGCTGCAGGGGTGCAATCAGCCAAGAGCCTCAGGAACCGCTCTCTGAAATGGACATCCACGGGAAACAGACATGGATCACCTTTGCTGGTCCTTCCTAAGGCTCTGGCTGCAGTTCCAGATGTTTCCATTCACACATCCCTCCCTCCCCTTCACTGGGAGTCAGATCGGTTGGAAGTCTGATGGTCCTCTCAGCCTTTTTGGACTCCTGCCCATCTTTCCCTCACACAGGTGTTTCCCTTTAAAAACCCTCGCTCATTTAATCCCACCTTGGAGTTTGTGCTCTTTGGAAGAAACAGGCTAATATGTACAGTTTATCAAATTCTACTTGAAATTGTCCCCTGCAAACAGTGCAATCTCTAGTCCCTCTTAAAGTAACCCCTCCCCATTAATTAAAAATTTAAAGTTACACATGACATGGTGTACAAAGGTAAACAATTTTGCAAAGTTTGTGATGAAAATTAATGCTCTGCTTCTCCAATCTGTTTCCAGCTCCCAAGAGTGAACCACTCGCAACTCTCTAAATGTTCCTTTTCACATTTGTTTTCTCATTTCTAAATACAGCCGACCCTCCAGCAACATGGGTTTGGAATGCGCAGGTCCATTTCTATGTACGTTTTTTTCGATAAATATAATAGAGGACTGTAAATGAATTTTCTCTTCCTTATGATTTCCTTAACATTTTCTTCTCTCTAGCTTACTTTACGGTAAGAATATAGTAATTAATACATAAAACATATAAAGTATGTGTTAAACAACCGTTTATGTTATTGGTAAGGCTTCCAGTCAACAGTAGGCTAAATGGGTGGTTAAGTTTTTGGGGAGTCAAAAGTTATATGTGGATTTTCTGCTGCACAGGGGGTCAGCACCCCAATCCCGACATTGTTCACGGGCCAGGTGTAATATGCATTCTTTGAATGCGCCTCTTCCTGTCTGCCCATTATTCGTCCCTCTCGTAGACAGTAGAAGAAAGCTAAGCCGTCCTTTGCTAATGGCTTGCTTAGTGGGGAGGAGCCCCCGCTGGGAGAAGTCTGGGTGGTCCTCCTGGGTAGGATTCTTACTGAGCAAGATTTTGCCCCACTTGGGACAAGCGAGTCCTAGGTTTTAAAGCAAGAATGGTAGAAATGTTTGGTGCATTTTACCATCAGAGGGCCTCCTCTGTCTTGCAAGTCTTACAATGGCTCCTCAGTGTTGGGAAAGGCCTCGCTCTAAATCAGGGCACTATGGGCTACTTCTCTAAGTATGGGCTGAGATGGAGTTAATGTAAGCTCAAGAGTTCCAAAGGAAGGAGGAACAAGAGTTAGAACAGCAATCTCTACTGGACCAGAGAGCTCTGAGATTCCACAGGGCTACCCTCATTCTGTCAGACCTCAGTTAGAATGAGATGGCGAAGACAAGCCAAAATGGACCAGCCAATATGGTGACCATTTGCAAACTAAAAATCGGCAACTCTTGCTCCACACTGCCATCTTCTGGACAACTGTTGTAACAGCTCTGTGACTCCTCGGACTAGGAGGTGAAAGGTGCCCTGGTGGTTGTCAGAGGCTGGGGACCCACCTTGCTGAGGACCAGCAGACGCTGCTTCTCTTTCTCGCTGGTGGCCAGGGAGGCAAACTGTTGCAGCTGCAGTGGTGTCGGTGGCGTGGTGATGTCCAGGTAGTACTTGAAGGCCTGGAAGATGGTGCAGGGCGGGAGGCGGTGCTCGTCTGTCCAGTTACTGATAACTCCTATGGAGGTACAACGGAGGTGAGGGGTGGTGGGTGGGGGAAGGAGAGTCTTAGCTCCAAGGGCTTGGGTCCAAGTCAGGAAGGCCAGCTTTGCTCCTGGGGCAGAGGTTGGGGCCGGGTGAGCCAAGCAATCCCTTGGCTTGTCACCTTCCGTGTCCGACATCTAGACCCAGAGTTCTGGGGACTATGTGATCACCTCGTGCATGCAAGGAGCATATCCAAATTTATCCAAAATTAGTTCAAAAATTAAACAAATAAAAATTAAACAAAAACTAATTGAAATTAGTTCAAAAATTAGAAAATAAATCAATATTAAAATAGCATAAGACAGTCCGTCCTCTGGCATTCTATGCAGGGAGCCCCCCACTGAGCACGAGCTAGGAGACTATTTTGGCTCTGTCCGCCCTCTCATGGTGTTGGCCTCTCAAACCTGTAAGTGGAATTCCAACATCTAAAATGACAAACATGCCTAGCACTTTGCTAGCACTTTCGATATGCCAAGTGTTATTCTCAGCACTTTGTATTATTAACTCAGTCCGCACAACAACCCTAGGTGGTGGGTGCTATTATTATCCCCACTTTGTAAATGAGAAAAAGGGAAGCACAGAGAGGTCAAGGAATTTGCCCAAGGTCACACAGCTCATAAGTGTAGTCAGGCAGTCCTGACCCAGACGTTGTTCTAACTCATATGCTTGTACTGGTTCTGTGTAGTTTTCCATCAGAGATAGCCCTAAACACAGCGTCTACTTTATCAGGGGCTCAAACCAAGATAAAAATGCTGCGCCAACATGAAGGAAGAACCAGCTGGGTTTGATTTATTAATATAAAGTATTGTCTCTCCAAAGTGGTATCTCCCAGAGGACTTTTTAGTAGGGCTTTGACCTCATGCTTTTTTCACATTGTGGTTACTGGTACTTGAGTCCCGAGCTCACCTGTGCCTCTTGAAACGAAGCCCTGAGACCCATTTGCCTTTAAAATTCTTCAACAAGGAAGTCAAGGATGGTCCCTGAAACAGCCTGGAACTTGATCTGATAATGGTTCAACTTTGAGCATACCATGGAGCTGCATATAATGCCTCTTGATTTTAAGAGGAGGGAGGGTGTCCGTTGCTGTTCCTTCGGTGGGGAGTGAGGCGGGGTGATGAAGGAAAGCAGAAGCCCCTTCCCTCAAGGATGAGCAGTGGATGATGTCCTAGCATCATGGACATTGGTTCAGGCACGAGAAAGGATGTGTCTCCAGTCTCATAAGCTGGAGGTGACAGAGACCCACGCTCCCATCTGGACTGGTGATTGGAAGGATGGGTCTTCTCTTCCCCAGACACCCACTGCCTCTGGAACTCCCTGGAGGGCTCTCGGGAAGGGCCAGGAGGGGTGCCCTGCCCCGCCCTAGTTACCCAGAGCCGTGTTCCGCTCCTCCAGCAGCTCCACCTTCACCAGCTGGTTGACCGGGGGCGCGTCCTCCAGCCGCTCGATCAGGGCATTCACAAGGTCCTCGCGGTTGCCTGGGAAGACGCCCAGGTGGTCCCCAGGCTGGTACTGCAGCTCCTGATTCCCGTTGGTGTGCAGACGCACAAAGATCGTTGAGCGGCTGGAGGGAAAGGTGAGGAACAGTTGGATGAGGGTCACCAGCTACTGCCTCCTTTCTCTACTCCCTTGTGTCTTCTTGTGGCTACAATCCCCCTCCTTTCTGTTCTCCGTGGGGCCCATGCCAGTGAGACCTCTGCCCCCATCATTTCACACCATGGCTTTTAGGATGTCACCCACGAGCCTCTCTGCAGACCCCATGCCAAGTTTGGAGCACTCGTCTTCTCCCGGAACCAGCACTGGCCGCTCACTTCCTCCTCCTCAACTGCCTTCTCCTGGGTTCTAGCACCCCGCGTTGTCCCAATCTTCTCTCTTTTGGCAGTCCCTTCTTATCTCCCCAAGCTGTGGACAGTAGAGCCCCTCAGGGTTCAGTCCTCAGACTCCTTGCTTTTCTATCTTTCCAAACCTGCCTTTCTCCATAGCACTTACGATATCAACCCTCTTGTGGGGTTTACATCATTCTGTGCTTTGTGGTCTGCCCTCCCCTGCCTACCACCCCTCTCCCTCCAGCCTCCAGGACAGTGTAACCTCCAGAGGGCAAGGAATCTCTGTTTTGTCCACTGTTCTAGTCCTGGCAAATAGGACAGTCACAGAACATAGTTGGTACTCAAGAAATATCTATTAGACGAAGGAGCCTCAGACTCCAAGGCTTAACCCGTTGCCAGACAGATTCCGTTCTCAGTACCAAGTGGGGCTCTCCCAGGAATCACGACCCCATTGGAGCCAAGGCAGTGGGGTCCCCAGTCCATATCACACCATCGCTCCTGGGAATCCCAAGCTCTGCCCCCCCTTCCGTGTGTGTGTGTGTGTGTGTGTGTGTGTGTGTGTGTGTGAGGGCTCCTTATATTATCACGTAAGAGAAACATGTTCGGTCTTGGTTGTGCAAAAATCCACCCGTATCAACTTGAGAGATCTAAGGAGAAAACACATAGAGGAACTGATTCATGTCTCCCCAGATCCTCCCCTTTTCCATTGGTTTTTATATTTTAAGAACAGGAGGCCCAAGCTAAGGGAGGGCATCAAGAATGAATTCTCAGACCACAATCATTTGGGTCCTTTAAAAGACTTTAGAATAGACCTACTGCATTTTACACAGTACCTGAGAACTTGGAGGCTGATTACACTTTGGTAAATCAGATTCTTTGTTCTCTTTGGGTTCTGCGGCATTTCAGATCTGCTTTTCTTCACTGCCCACTGGTTCTGGGTAGACACTTCATAGTCAACATGAAGTTTCTACCTTCTCCATGGTATGTAAATCAACTCTTGAATAGATCAATGGGACTCGCTGTATAAAGGAGTCTCTGGCACACCCTAGAGCCCTTTTGTGCTGCAAATAGCCACTGTTATTAAAAATAGTTGTGCTAACACATTTACTTTTTGCAAATTATTTTCTCAAGCAAGGCACCCCAGTCCTGCAGATGGTGGGAAACTGGTAGCTGATATCGTGAATGGTGGTGTCAGGGCCTGGGGTCCCATTCTCCTTTCTTGCACAGATTTTGCTGTCTCTGGGGCACTAATCTTGTCAATTATGCCAACTTGGCACAACTGATTCTGATGGGAGCTCATACGGATTCCTGGTTCCTGGAGAGTGAAGAACCTCCTGCCCGCTCCAAGGTTGGACTCAGCAGAGGCTGATAGCCAGCAGGGGGCACTGTGGGGCTGCTAATTTCCAAGCCTCCTGTGCCAACCACAGGAAGCCTTTGAAAGGGCCCCACATCAATTCCCACTTTCTCCCAGATTATCATGATTTCTTTTAGAAGTATATTTGCCTCCGTTCTTCTGGCCCGTACAAAATAGAAATGTGGAGGCCCCGAACTTGCTGAGCTGGCTCATGCTCACAGCCACTTCCCCCAAGACTCATGAACATGACATAAGGTGGTCAGGCAGACAACGGGCAGGAATGGGGGGCAGGGGCAGCTGGCCGATTACCTAGGTGGCCCAGGCTCTGCTAACCTGGGGACCAGCTGTCTCAGTTCTGCTAGGGGTTTGTAAGTATAGAATTTTATAGTTTTTTTTTTTTTTTTTTAGCTTGGGACTCATAAAGGTCATTGAGAAGTATGGGGGAGGGGAGAAAAGGCAGAAAGGGCATCCTGGGAGGGTAGCAGTCGCTGGGGCCTCTCCATCCCCTCCTCCATACTCCAGAAGCATAACACACACACACACACGCATGTATGCTTGGCAGGGGTTCAATGACAGGTTCACAGATGAAACAAGAAGTCTGCTAACATCCAGCATCAAATGGAAAAAAATAGCTAATGTGCATTCTTTAATGAAAAGAGTAAACATTGTAAGTTTCATTCATTCAGCAAATTTGTACTGAGTGTTGGCACTATTCTAGGAACTGGTGAGACAGTGGTGGGTCTGGGGTCCCACTCACACTGAGCGTCCTATTCTCATTGAGGAGCAACTTAAAGAGGTCCTGGAGGGATGGGTGGGTGTTGACGGGTTGGGGGCAGTGGGGCTAGCAATCATCAGATAGGGATGGTCAGGGAGCCTCTGTGGTGATATGACATTTCAGCAGAGACCTGAACAATGAGAAAAAGGGGACATGCAAAGACCTGTTTGGGAAGAGTGTTTTCAGTGCAAAGGCCCCGGGGTAGGAAAAGGTGTGGCATATTTGGAGAAGGGAAAGAAGGCTGGAATGTTTGGAGAGTGGTCAACACAGATGTGGGGGGGGCTGGAGGAGATCAGAATGCTGGGTAGAGGCTAGATCATGAGGACTTCATCATGACCTGTCACGGGGAGAGGTTTGGAGGTTTCAACCCAGTGGGAAGCCACTGGAGGGCACGAAGCTTTGGAGTGACAGGATTCAATTTACATTTTTCTAAGATTGGGCTAGCTGCTTTTTGGAAATGGGTTTTTAAGAGAAAAGCCAAGACACAAGGAGACGAATTAGTGTCTACTGTAGCCACTCATACCATTGATGAACATGGCTTTGCTCAAAGTGCCAGCTGTAGGTCTGAGATGAAGTTGAAAGTCAAGTCCCAGAAGACCAGGCGAAGGCTGGACATACAGTATAAGGGAGGGAGAGGAGGCAAGGAAGATGCTGGAGGTTTTCACTTAAGCCAAATGTTGATGTTCTGTGTTGAAACGGGGAAGACCGGAGAGAAACGATTTCATCCAAGGAGTGATGAGAATCAAGAGCTCCCTGACCAAAAATATCTCACCACTCTCTACGATGCCCCAGCACTCAGGCTCCCTTCTGCACCTCTATTCCCTCCAGCCTCAGCCTACATGCCCCTCCCCTGTTCTCATTCCCTTTCTAAAGCCTACCATGTACTTCTCTTCCTTCTGACATGTAGGGTTTATGATCACTGCACCCAGGACCGCTCCATTATACTCCCTTCTGTATTGTTTGCTAATTGGTGTACCTAGAAAATGTATTTCCTGGCCAGGCAGTAACTGTGGTCACTTTTCTCTTTAGATGTGCAAGGATCACCCACTGAAGGCTGTTTACTTCCTCTTATGCACTTTGCTTGCAATTAAGGGTCTGGGAGGCGGGGAGTAATTTGGGATATCTTGCTTACGGCTTCCTGGCCCAAAGAGCCTGACTTTGGGCTGACTTCGGCAGGGGAAAATGGGAGAGTATCATGCTTTTTTTACTTGCTTATCCCTTGAAACAAACCAACAACTTATAAAGCTGGAGATGGTAGTAAGCCTGAAAATAGGTCATGCTCCGGACTGTGCTTCTAAAGAGAGAGATACCTACATACAATGTGAGCCTTTTTCTAATTCATGACTGATTTTTAATACGAGGTTCTAGTTCCTAACTTTGCTGAAATCGTCTCTTGTAAGTCACTCAGCATAGAGTCAGCTGCCCTTTCTGGAGGTGAGTGGGGGATATTCTGGGACTTTGGTCCAAGTTAGCATCAGAACATTTGCAAAGGACCTTGCTTTTTATGTACCATGGTTTAGGGAGTAATTTTTGTGATTTGGTCTTTCACAGTTTGTTGCTAAAGGAAATTTCCAATGGATTCTCAGTCTCTTCTCTTCCCTGCTACCAAAGTCATCCATTTCCAGGGGGCAGAGATGGAAATAAGGGTGCATGTTTCAAACACAAGGTCCCCTCTCTGTATCAGAGATCCTTATGCTTCGAATGTTGCATGTAACAAATTATTCAAATGGATTAATTTCCCAACCCATTTCTTTAATGTCTGAGGATCTAAGAGAGTACATGAGAGCTTGGGGGCTTCATCATTCCGCTGATTACTCTATCAGAAGTCTGAAGTCCATGTAGAAAGCATGCATACTAAATTTGCAGGTGTTTGAGGGGGGGCGGATAAGGAAGAGTAACGGGAAGGTAAGATATGCTAGCTGCTTTGTGCACTCGTCGTTAATACAGCAGCCTTACAATGCTCTTGAGGACACCTGGGTAGCCATTCAGCTTGCTGACTTTGCAGGTGGAGAACCACGTCTATATGACCTTGAAAAAGCAACTTGCATTATCTACTTGTCACTTTTCATATTTAAAACATCGATGATGGGGTGCCTGGGTGGGTCAGTCAGTTGAACGTCCGACTCTTGATTTCAGCTCAGGTCATGGTTGTGGGATCAAGCCCCGCGTCCGGCTCCACACTCAATGGGGAGTCTGCTTGAGATTCTCTCTCTCCCTCTCCTTCTGCCCCTCCCTGCCTAAAATAAATAAATAAATCTTTAGGGGAGGGGGGAAACAACCAAAACTTCAATGATAATAGTCCCAACTTCCTGGGCTGGTCCCTCACAGAGAGGACTCAAAACAAAGCTTAGCACGCAGAAAGCACTAGAGAAATGTCAGCAATCTGTAGATCTCCTATTCTCGTTCTGCATAAGGAGATGGGCTCGGAAGACCCGCGTGACTGGCCTACACTCACACAGCCGGTGTGCGGCAGAGCTGGGGTGAGAACCCAGGTCTGTCCAGCTCGCGAGCCCACTCTTCGTACTAAATAATCAAGATGTCAAAAGACTGGCATGGGCGCTAACCGGAAAGTGACAAAAAGATGTCATTCCCTAGGGGATCAATGCAAAGGGGTTCATTAAAACCAAAAATCTTATTTACGTAAGTCGAGGGGCGGACAGGCCTGGCTCGCTCACTTTGACAACAGCAACAAGGGGATAAGCTGAATGGGACAGTGGCTTGGCCGGCAGGACAAAGCCGTGATCTTGGGTGGCATCGGCGTGACTTGCTCAGGTCGGGGGCGGTGGCTATAATGGCCCAGTGCACATGGAACTACGACAGGTCCTCTCCTGCGCTGTGACCAGGTCTGACAGCGACACTGCCAGCAGGACAGAAAGTGTCCTTTTACTAAAGTGAAAGGCTTGGGAAACTGGGTCTCCGGAAGCCCGATTTGAAGGAATCCAAACCCAGGAGAGACTGGCCCAGGTCCTTGGCTACTAGCAGGTTGCTCATTTGGAAGGATGATGTTCATTTTGGGGGTCACCAGAGGATAACTGAGATCAGCACGGAGTGCTAGGAAGAGGTGCTTCGGTTTTAGCAACAGCGAGATCATTTCTAACAGTTAGGACTTCAAAACACAGAGTGGGCTTTTGGGTAAGGTAATGAACCTCCCATCATCCCAAAGGAATTTAAGGAGCGTCCGGGTAGCCAGTTTTCGGGACTCTAGAGAAGAATTACCCACAAGGAGGAAATGTTCTCTGGCTAGGATGCTCCGGTACAATGAACATTAGCAGTTCGACAAGGGTGTGGTCTATATTAAAAATTCCTCATAAAACCTTTCCTTTTCTGCTTTCCACGATGATCATGTCCTCTCTTGGTCCCTCTAAGATCGGAGCTTGGCAAAGGGAAAGTGGGAAAACCTCGATGATGCTATCAGATGAATGGCACTTGGGAGGGTCAGGGGAAGCCAGGGTTCTAGGGCAACCAGGGCTCCTCCCCAAGGGTGGAGGGCATCTGGAGCACAGGTGGGGAACCCCGAGCCAACCAAGGCGTTCCTACCTGGATTTAGGGCTCTGAAGGTTCTGACGGCTGAGGAGTCGAGCAGCTGAGACCCGCTTTTTGTGGACATTGGACAGACCTGCGGTGAGAACAACAGTCTCCCTGAGATGGGGCTAAAGCATGGTCAGTGCAAAGCCTCCAGCTTCTCCCGAGCCTCTCGTCACCTCCCACTGTCCTCGAGTGAGGCGGAGAGATGGAAGAAGACACTGGGTGGGTTCGGGGGGGGGGGGGCTGTGGATAATGGAGAAGGCAAAGCAAATCTGGTTGAGCTGGGCAGAGAAGAGTTTCGGGGTGATGCACCACCCTTTGGAGGGAGAAATGCCCAGGCACGGGTCGACTGGGCATGGGGCGCTGGCCGCGTATTTGTTTTCGGAGGACTGCCCTGAAGACAGATGGAAGCCATGACACCCAGCTTCTCGCAGCACCTTTCGACTCCTGTCTTTCTCCACCCTCACTGTCCCGTGTGCCCCCCGGGAGGGTGGGGAGAGGCACCTTGTGTAAGTTCTGGAGCTTCAGCCACGTAGGTGAGGCGGAACTTGTTCCTCTTCCAGCTGCGGTCGTTGCTGATGAGGGAGTTGTTGGCCTTCTCGATGTTGACGTCATCGCCCACGCAGAACACGTCACAGGCTGCCTGTGGCACACGCAGGGCTCTCGGTGACCTCCCAGGCAGGCGTGTATTCCTCCATCCATCCCTCCTCTCTTCCTTTCCCTCTTTCTTCCTTCCTTATTTCCATCCATCCTTCCATCTACCCTCCCTTCCTTCCCTTCTTCCTTCGTCATCCATCCTTCCATCTAAACTACCTTCCTTTCTTTTTTCTTTTTCTTCTTTCTCTTTTCTCCCTCCCCCTTCTTCCTTCCTTCCCTCCTTCCTTCCTTCCTTCCCTCCTTCCCTCCATCTGTCCATCCGTTCTTCCATCCCGCCATCTAAACCTTTCCTCCCTCCCTCCCTTCCTTCCCATCCACTCACCTATCCATCCACCCATCTATCCATCCCACTACATACCGGCCAGCCATTCATCCATCAATCTATCTGCTAATCCACCTGATATTTTTTGAATGCCTTTGATGTGCTGAATATATCAGATTTACTTTAGGATTAACCTCTATATAATATGTAACTTTTATGTCATTTATTCCTAAAACCAACATTGTACAGGCCTAACATCAAACAAGAAAACAAACACCTTAGGGACACCTGGGTGGCTTAGTTGATAAGCATTTGCCTTTGACTTAGGTCACGATCTCAAGGTCCTGGGAGCAAGTCCAGCATCAGGTTCTGCACTCAGCAGGGGAGTCTGCTTCTCTCTCTCCCTTCCCTCAAGCCCCACTTAAGCTCTCTCTCAAATAAATAATCAAATCGGGGTGCCTGGGTGGCTCAGTCAGTTGAGCACCTGCCTCCTGCTCAGGAGGGAATCTGCTTTTCTCTCTCCTCTTGCCCTTCTCGTCCACTTGTGCTCTCTCTCACGTGCTCTGTCTCTCTTAAATAAAAATCTTTAAAAAATAAATCTTAAAAAAAGAAAATAAACACCTTAGAACTTCCTATCTATCTTCCTCTAAAGATTTAAACACTTACATTAAAACCAGAACATACAGAATGTTTGAACACCTGCCTATGAATTTTGTTTTCTTTCTTTTTTTTTTCTTTCCTTCCTTCCTTCCTTCCTTCCTTCCTTCCTTCCTTCCTTCCTTCCTTCCTTTCCTTCCTTTCTTCTCTCTCTCTCTCTCTCTCTCTCTCTTTCTTTTCTTTTGCTAAGTTCATAAGTTCTCTGACTTCAGTAATCCTAAGAGTTACCATTTGGAATTTAGTTTTTTGGGATAAAAGGTATAGATAATTGAAGAGTATTTTTTGTTTTGTTTTGTTTTTTTTACAGACAGAGCACATGTGCACAAGGCGGGAGGTGCAGAGGGAGATAGAGAGAATCTTAAGCAGACTCTGAGCTGAGCACAGAACTCAATCCCATGACCCTTAGATCATGACCTGAGGCAAAACCAAGAGTCAGGGGTGCCTGGGTGGCTCAGTTGTTGAGTGTCTGCCTTCGGCTCAGGTCATGATCCTGGAGACCCGGGATCGAGTCCCACATCGGGCTCCCTGCTCGGCGGGAAGCCTGCTTCTCCCTCTCTCACTCCCCCTGCTTGTGTTCCCTCTCCGGCTGTGTTTCTCTCTGTCAAATAAATAAATAAAATCTTTAAAAAAAAAAACCCCAAAACAAAAAACCAAGAGTCAGGTGTTTACTGACTGGGCCAGCCAGGTACCCCAATTCAAGAGTTTTTTAAGGGTAGCTTTATCCGTTTTTTGGCCCTGTGCTGATTTTCAGACAATCTAAACATCCATCAATCGATGAGGGGCTAAACCAAATGTGGTCTATGCATATCAAATACAACAGAGTATTGTTCGGTGATAAAAAGCAATGAAGCACTGACATATACTTCAATGTGGATGAACCTTAAAAACATGTGAAATGAGCCAGTTTCAAAAGACCACATACTACATGATTTCATTCATATGAACAGTCCAGGAGAGGCAAATCTATGGAGAGAGAAAGTCAGTTAGTGGTTGTCAGGACTAGGAGTCTGGTGGGAGGATGGGGTGGGGGGTGATAGCTAGAGGATGTGGCTTGGAACAGGCCCTGCTTTTGGGGTGCTCCAAGTTCTTGACTGAAGTCAAGAACCACAGTGATCTATAGTAAGGTCACCAAAGCCAAGTTACAGCAATTTTCCCTGTCTAGGAAGAAATTCCAAGACTACAATTTTTTTTTTTTTAATAGACCAACTCCCTACCCATAATGCAGGGGGTTAGATTCTGGGTGAGCCTGAACAGCCTGATGAGCTCAGGGGCCTCAGTTTCCCTTTTTTTTCCCTCTTTGCTTCGTCATGCAGGATGGGAAGTGCCAAATGAGTGACAGGAGGTTGCATGGTGGCCTTTCTCCTGCGGTTGCTTGAGAGAACGCATTCCAGGTGGAGGAAGGAACAGGTGCAGGTGGGGGGGGTTGGCCTTCATGGCTTTTTGTTTTTCCCAGGATGACCAATCGAATCACATCCCCCATGCAGATAGAAGGCCATTATTCATTATTCTCCTGTGACCTCACATGTCTAGATCACATTGTGCAATAGGATGTTCTACCATGATGGGAATGTTCTGTGCTGTCTCCTGGGGTGACCACTAAGTACATGAAACGTGCAGCCAAGCAATGGACTCTTTAAGTAGAATCTATTTTAACATAGATACAAAAGAGAATTAAAAATCGAATTAAAAATGATTGAAATTTTATACACCCATTATGGTGTATAAAATGTATATGTAATTATTTTATGTAAGATAAAAATATTTTTGCAATTATGTGATATATAATATTTCTGTCATTATAATATACAGTATTTTATAGTATAATTAAACATTTAATTATTTCTATGTATATATACCCAGACATTTTTCATGCAACATAAAATTCAACATTTTAAAATGTACTAAAATGTACAATTCCATGGTTTTTAAAGTGCTGAGTGGTGCAACCACCACTGCTGTCCAGCTCCAGAACATTCTCATCCTCCCAGAAGCAGCCCTGTACCCATCAGCAATCATTCCCATGTTCCCCCCGCCAGATCCTGGGCAACCATGAATCTCCTCTCTGTAGGCATTCGCCTGTCCTGGATATTTCCTATAAAAGGAATCATAGACCTTTTGTGCCTGTCCTCTTTCACTCTGCAGGTTTGCGAGGCTCACCCACGGTGCAGCAGGTGTCAGTGTTTCCTTCTTATAGTGGCTGAATCATATTCCATTATCTAGACATACCATGTTCACTCATTCTTTCATCCTGTTGAATGTGAATTCATTAACACTGACATTTAAATAGCACATGGGGCGAGTGGCTCCTAGACTGGTCAGGGAAGATCTAGCATAAGAGGGAGAAGCTTGTTCAAGTAGACAAAGTGCAGACCTGAGTTCCAGGGTGAGGCACAGCCCCCTGATATGATTAACTAACTTTATGTTTTGGTCTACTTGTCTACCAAATGTCAGGGAAGGATCATTTCCTCCCTGTTCTGATATTCCAAGACTACAATTTTTTTTTTTTAATAGACCAACTCCCTACCCATAATGCAGGGGGTTAGATTCTGGGTGAAGAATGTGAGTTTTAAGACCACCTAAACGCATCTGAGCTGTCGAAAGCTGTATCCTGGCTGGATATATGGGGGAAACACTGGGGATTCTCTTGAGTTTCTTCTATTTCTGATGGTGTAGTTCCTCTGTCTTTGGAGATCTTGAGGGACGTGACTTCTCCCTTTAGGTCTCCGAGATCTGGGTGGGTGGTTACCTTGAAGACCTTCTTGGCCCAGGTCCTGAAAGCCTCTTCTTGCCCACAGAGCTCATCCCCTTCCCTCATCTTCAGGATCCTCTCTCCTCCCAGCTCCTCCAAGAGGGTGTCCACAGCATGTCCGAAGGCGCAGAAGTGAGGGTAAGCCCGGGAGCCAAGGCCAAACACGGAGAACCTGCCAAGGAGACAACAAAAGGTCCGTGCTGGGGGACTGTGGGGCGTGAGGGGATGTCTGGTGTTATGGACTCTAGGAACCCCCCCAAATTCATATGGTGAAATCCTAACCCCCCGTGTGGCTGTATTTGGAGATGGCACCTTTAAGGTGGTAACTGAGGTTAAATGGTGTCATAAGGTCGGGTCCTAGTCCAATGGGACGGCTGTCCTTAGAAGAAGAGGAAGAGGCACAGATAGTACTCTCTCACTCTGCCGGTGCAGAGAGGAGGGGCCATGTAAGGGCACAGCAAGATGGCGGCCATCTACAAACCATCTTGATCTTGGACTTCCAGCTTCTACGACTGTGAGAAAATAAATAGCTGTTGTTGAAGCCACACACTCTGGTATTTTTCTTATGGCAGCCTGAGCAGCCTAAGACATTTGGTTATCTCTTGAAGAGCCGTGTTTAGCCCATGGTGGTCAGATGGCCCTGAGCCCACCTGAGGAAGGCCATTTTAAAATCTGAGAGCCCGTGGGGCCTCCTCTTTCCTTCCAGTCTTTGTTAGCTGTGACTATCCCTAGGAGAAAATTCCTAGTGGTCCCACTAGGGATGAGTTAGGGATAATGATAACTCAGAACCACTGGCTTGTTTCTTGTGTGTCCCTTTCTAAGATGGAGAAATTAGTCTACTTTTTTGGGAAGGACTGAATTCTATCATGGACACAACCACATGAGTTTTAAGCACGAAGACAATGAAAATCATAATACAGCAGTCCTCAGGGACCTATTAACAAGGAGAGCCAGAAGGACTTGTCATTAACACATCAAATGTTACTGTGTGTTAACAAGCTGGAATTAAAAACAAAAACTTAAAAAAAAATTCACATCAAATGTTGGTGGGTAAACAGGTTCTTCGAAAAGGGGATGGTTATAAATATGCTGACTCTACCCCTTGTGATGTCTGTGAAATTAATTTGCTTCATGAACCCTCTTTGCCTAGATATCACCAAGAAAACACAGGTGTTTGAATCAGTGGGGGTCAAGCTAATGAGCTTTTCCTCTCAGTTTAGGTGGGCTGCCTTGACTTGAGTACGAGAAGGGAGGGGCTGTGTCTCAGATGGCCACTCTTGCCAGCTCACTGTCCTAGAGACACTTTATGTCACACATGCAGGGCTCGGTCCTGGGTCTCGACCTCCCTGGGACAGAGTGACAGGTTGTTAAGTGGGCCAGGAACACCGCACCCCACTTCCTTCCTGGGTTGGAGTTTTCTGCCACCAACTGTCATCTCAGACAAGCCCAGTGTGGAGCTGTTCTTCCATGGTGGTGCTGACTCTGTTTCTGAATTTGGTTGAAGGGGTCAATTTGGCCAAGGACTGAGTGGGGGGATGCGGGGAGGAGGGGAAGCAGGGAAGGGACTCCCATTCTCTCTGTCATTGGAGAATACACTTCAGATGGGTCCAGGCATCTCACAGATCACGGGAGGGTTAGCAGAGGTGAACATCTGGTCCTTGGAAACCCACACACATGCTTCCTCACTGAGCCTCTTCTCCTTTCCTGCCCTTTCTTTCCTCTGGGCTTGTAGAACCTTTCCACGGAAAGTACGTGGGATTAGGCAGTGTTTCCCCCCGTCACTCCTTCACCTGTGATCTTCCTGGAGCTGGAGTCCTCTCTTTTCCCTCCAAGGGCAGTGGTGTGACAGGTAGGAGAGCTGGTAACCAGGAATGGACTGGCTGGAGGGGGGCCAGGAAGGAGCACTTTTGCCCCAAGCCATTGCACCTTAGCTTTAGCCCAATGGAGAATGGAAATTCCTAGCACCCGTCATGACTTGTAGGCACTGTTCCTCAACCATGTAATATTTATGTTCAAGGCATCTGCCGTACGTGACTTCCATGGATATTCTTGTTTCCTTATTACTGCTGTTTAATTTGCTTTTAATTTGCACTCGCTAGCTTATCAAACCCACTTGTGTTCACTAACAGATGGCTCGGGCGATTCATTCATTAGTGTATTTCCTGGTACACCTGAAGACTTGAGCCCAGTTACTTCCTAGACTCACATTTCCACCACGATCTTCACCTCATGATTTCAAACTTCCTATTGTAAGTCTTCAAACCAGGAACTAGCAAACTTCTTATACACGGGGTCAGAGAGTAAGTATTTTTAGGTTTCTAGGCCAAGAAGCAGAATCGAAGCTATTATGTAGATACTTACATAATAGACAGAAAACAAATTCCTGCACATTTTTGCTGACAAAATAAAAATTAAAAATTATTGTTGCAGTTATTGAGGAAAATGCTTTAGTACTACGTCTACTTATGAGGAAAGAATTCCCTTTTTGTGGGGAGGGAGAGTGTTTCGCTTAATTGGGATCCAACGGTGATGTTTCCTATCATCAAGTGAGTTGCAAATATTCAACTATAAAAACCATTCCCAGCTCACGGTGATGCAAGAGTACACAGTGGCGAGGCTAAACGCACCTACGGGATGAAGCGTGCCAATGCCTGTCCTAAGCCATGATAATTTCATACGGGAAAAATGGGTCTGGCTGTCAAAGTACAAAACTGATGTTCAATGTCAAAACTAAAATAATGCACTGATGTCAAACCCCACAGAATGGTAACACCGAGGGTGAATCCTAATATAAATTTATAAATTATGCACTTTGTGTTTGTGTGACCATGATGCACCGGTGTGGGTTCACCCACTCTCCGAATGTACCACTGTGGACGGGGATGGTGGCGGTGGGGCAGGCTGTTTCTGTCGGGTGCTGGGAAGGGAGCAGAAGGGAAATCTCTGGATCTTCCTCTCAATTTTGCTGGGCACATAAAGCTGCTCTAAAAAAAAATGAAGTCTATTAAAAAGGGCACCGCTGGGCATAAAACTTCAACATCTAAGACCCCTGTGATGTGAATTCCTCTACCAAGCATTGCTGAAAGCAGGTATGAGAAGGTATGGTGGCAAAGGTCTACAAGATTTGTGGCCAGGCCCCGATACAGTTAACGATTCTGTTCCCCGCTCGCACTAGCCATGTGTGAATTGCTCAGGACCCTCATGCTATGGTGGCTCACATTAGCCTTGTGTTGACTAACTTTAGCAAAACCAAGGATAGGATCCAGTTTTCTTTCTTTCTCAGTGCTCACTGAACTGAATTCACAACTGTTGAAATACAAAATATCTGTCCATGTCCTACCTAAAATGACCTGTTGGTAGGTAACCACTGTACTTTGGTAAGCATGGGGTTGGAACAAAATTTTTTGAATCTTAGAGTCACTTGGGAAAATTAAGAAAATAAAAGGCAATGCTTGGGCCAAATTCTAGACCAATTACATCAGAATCTCTGGAAATGGGGCCTGGTTCTTGGTATATTGCAAACATCTCCAGGTGATTGTGATGTGCATGAAGAGAACCACTGGGGCATGATGGGGAGTCTCCAGAAGCTTCTATTAGGTGTAGAACATATCATCAGGAAGCGTAGCTCATTGAGTAATTTCTAGGGATTAACAGCCTTTAGCACACAAGATGATGGGGTGAGATTTAGACAATGTAGCTCTGACAGCGTGTTTAGGAAGAGGTCACCCGAGAGCCCAGCTGGTGCTTTAGCAGGGTCGGGGCAGGGGATCCCCAGACAATGATAGTGAAGCTGGTTATTCAAGAGATGGATGGGAATAGAAGGGAGACCCCCTAACGAAGAGCTCACTTTGTAGCTGAATCCAGTTCACCAAGATGTCTTTCCTGATGCTCACCTCACGTTTGCCAGGGGTCCAGCACTCTCAAAGTTGTCTCTGCGGTCTGGCCCATCACCCGATGATTTATGGGAGTCAGAATACGAGGAAACGCTATTGAAGCGGACCTTGTAGCTCCTGCCAAAACAGAAGAGAGCCTGTGAGCTCTGGCTTGGAACTCCCTCTTGAGGTCGACACCCCAAAGGATCTTCAAATGACCAGTTCTGCCTCTAGGACTTTCTCTTGTGTGTTGAGACCATAAGTCATGATCAACTTACCTTCATCCACCATGATGATAGCTAGCCATCCGCACATGACACCACTCGAGTTTAAAAGCTTTTTGACTACACTTGACTCAGGAATCTTGAGAGCAAGATGGTCAAAATGCATTAATGGGCAAAAAGTCACAAATAGAACAGACCACCCCCTAGCCATCAGATCACACGTCGTTGCTTCCCAAATCATGACGAGCACATGAGTCATCGTGGGATGCGGTAGATTCTGCATTTCTAAGAAGTATCCAAGAGATGCAAACGCTGCTCGTCCCCGGACCTCAGTAGCTGCCCACCTATGGCAGCTCTGTGTGTCTATTGACACATAAAGTTGAATGGACTGAAAAGAAATACAGTGAACCATTCTGTTCCTCGCTCGCACTAGCCATGTGTCAATTGCCCATGCGGCTAGTGGCTGCCTAGTGGACCATGTACAGCACCCTAGAAAGTTCTCCTGGAGTGTGCCAGACCACTCCCACTCAGTACTCTCTCTCCATCAAGTTATGGACCTTGGACACTTCAAGGAAATGTGGAAAATGTTCTAGCACTGAGGCATGAAAAGAGACTGAATGTCTTACTAAATGTTTTTGAAGGGGAAGGAAGATGTCACTGAGATGCAAACGTCAGCACGAGAGGCTCGGGAGCCTTGAGACTTCAAAGAAAGGCCCAGCTTCCCTGTTCTCCTCCCAAAGTGGGAAGTGTTGTTCTCAGGCAAAGCAAAAAAAAAAAAAAAAAAAAAAAACCAAGACATAAAACAAAAGAAAAACAAGACAACCCTCCCCCGCAAACAAAAGCCCAACACCCAAACCGAAACAAAACGATTCCACAGACGAACCACAAACCCGACTGCAAAAGATGAAAAAAGACATTGCGCGTTCTGGCACGCAGGGCTTCTGAGCTGGACGTTCTTCAAAGTTTTCGTTCCAGCATCAGGAAAGTTCTAAATATATGGAAGTGTATTTTCTGCCCTAAAATAATCTCACATTGAGTCATTCCTGCAAATAAGTCATGCAACATATCAGGGGGCGGCTGTATTGTTAGTGTGGGAGGGATGTGAATGCTTGTGGGTTAAAAATAACAGCACATGTATTTGTATGAGGTCTGAGGTTTTTCTAACCACTTTCCTCTTTGTTTTTATCGTTTGCTCCTCTCAACCACTTCCAGAGGTGGTTGGGGCAGAGATGGGTTCTGCCCATTTAGCAGATGGGAAAGACTGAGGCCCAGAGAGCGCAAATGCCTCGTTCAAGGTTGCTTGGTGAGTTAGTGGCACAGCCTGGGTTAGGACTCTGGTCTCCTGGAGACCCGGATGTGGCCTTGGATGCTTGGCCATTGGGCACACACACGCGCATGCACACACGAACACGGGGCATATCAGTGTACACACGTGTCATGCACAGCCGTACACACAGGCACACACACACACTACCTCTGCTGGCTGTCACGGGCTGCAGCCAGACCTCGGACTCCTGGGTCACCTTGGGGGAGGGGAGGCCCTTTACGGGGAAAGAAACGCAAGGGTTCCGGGTACCTAGAGGGGAGAACGGATGGTGCCCTCTCTCTCCCTGAAGGAGGGGTGAGGGGGAGCCTGTGGTGGTCACCTGGGAAGGAGAGGGGCAGGGAGAGCAAGGACTAGGATGGCTGAGCAGGAGGGATGCAGCTATGCCTTGGGTATGGAGCATATGAGAACTTGGCAGCAGGTGCTCTGCGAAGGAGGAAACCAGGAGAGGTTTTCTGTGGACCACGATCTCTCAACATCAGGTAGCTAGGGCATCTGCTCTGCTCCACGCGGGAGGAGACGCCATGCTGGTCTCCTCGAAAGAGCTCAGCACGTACACACCCGACATTCTCCGCTTTATGCAGGACTTAGGGCTTTGCCGGGGTACCCGTGACTACAGACGACCTTATGAAATACTCTTAGAACCCAACTCTGCTTTGGGATGCAATTTCACCACGAACAAACTGGGCTACCATAAACTTTGGGCTGTATTGTTAGTGTGGGAGGGATGTGAATGCTTGTGGGTTAAAAATAACAGCACATGTATTTGTACGAGGTTTGAGGTTTTTCTAACCACTTTCCTCTTTGTTTTTATCGTTTGCTCCTCTCAACCACTTCCAGAGGTGGTTGGGGCAGAGACGGTTTCTCCCCATTTAGCAGATGAGAAAGACTGAGGCCCGGAGAGCTCAAATGCCTTGTTCAAGGTTGCTTGGTGAGCTAGTGGCACAGCCTCGGTTAGGCTTTGGGCTACAGATATATACATTTTTTTCTTATGAGGTATCTTATTTTCTGAATTCAGTCTCTGTATTAGCTAGAACTCCACCAGGAGCATCCGATGGAACAGTTTTGGGGAAAGAAACTCATTTTCACTGATTTCAAATGTATGTTTCCAAAGAGGAGGGATCACAAGAACTGGTGTCTACCCTTAGGGGCTCCTGAGTTTTCATAAGATGCTTACATCTATTTTCTCCCTTGGTTCTTACAAGAAGTTAAGACAGGCATAACAAGTCCCATTTGATGGAAAAAGAAACTGAGGCACGGGGCAGTGAAGTCACCCGAGGAGCCAAAACATCAGCCCCAGTGGACCCCAGACACCTACCAGCTAAAGCTGCTCCCAAGTGGACCTTAGGTCACAAAAACCAGTCTGCACTCAAATGTGAAACCCAGATGCCAAAAGTCGATCTTCCCTGACCCCCCAAGTGTGTAACATGACCTTGGAGGGCCATTCACTTACTTCCTTTCCTCGTGCACAGAGTTGGGGTGCCTCATTTCCATCAAAGCACAGCCGAATTTCTGGAAGCCAAAAGAGATGAATGAAACATGCAGCAGGGATTTAGGAACTCGGAATAGGGTCAGGTACTAAGCGTCTGGGGTCCTAGTTCGCATATCAGGCACAAGCCTGATGCCTCTGGGGGCCAGGATGCTAGAGACGGTCAGGGGTTCGGGCTGGACGGCAGTGTCTCAGCTGCAGGTGCATGAGGAAGGAGTGGCTGCTGAAGCGACTCGAGGTGTGGGCCCACCGTCCCCAGCACACAAATCCCCACTGCGGCTTTCTCTTTATAAAAACAGCGTCCCCACTTCTCTCATCTGGAGCAGGGGATGCTAAGGTCCTGATCGGGGCATCCATTCCAAAGCTGCGCGGCTCACCCAGGAGAGAGCATTTTCACTCAGGACCGGCTCATCAGCGGACGCCAAGAGACCGAGGTCTTGGAATCGTCCAATCTTTGTGGCACATGGATCCAAATCGAAGTCACAGGCTTTTGAGGCTCTGGGAGGACTTGCTCTTGACTGCAAGATGTAACTGCTGCCCTTCCTCCCCCCTGCATTGGAGAACATGCTAGAACAGATGAAAGCTCATCCTACCTCCCCATTCTCAGGGGGATCTCCATTGCCGAAAGTGCTGGTAACCACCAGGACGAGAGTTTCATGTTCCAGATGTACAATGTCATATTCTTCCATGGACATCACCTAGGCAGTGAGGATGAAGGAATGGTGGGGGGAAAGGAAGGGAGAAGGTGACAAGGAGAAGAGGTAAGAGAGGACAAAATGTAATGGGGGAAGGAGAAGAAGAGAGACAGCAGAAGAAGGTAAGTCATCTTGAGCTATCTCCTTTGGAAGGAGAACCAAAGGTTCTGGGTGTCACCATTTCAATGGGCTTGAGTAGGTAGAACTACAAGTTTTTTGGCAGTGTGGGACCTTTCTACGGACACAGTGGCCTGAAGGACCATAAAGAACGTGGGGGCGATGGTGCAAGGGGTTGGCCACTAATAGAGACGGATCTTGATTGAGATCCTTGAGCTTATACCTAACTAATCCTGGAATCTTCCTGACCACATTTAGGCTGGGAATGGCCCAGCTGGCTCTGACCAGGTCTGCTGAGCCTCCTTGCTAATCCTCCCTCCACCTACATGGGACCTGGGCCAAATTAAGTCTGAGATCCCTGGTATAAGGAAGATTATTACCCTATACCCTAGCATCTCTTGAGCAACATTTCTCCAAGTACGTTCTGGGGAAGCCCAGTGCCCTGAGAGGCTCCTTGAAAATAACTTGAGCCATGAACAACCATGCTTATATTCTAACCCCTTCTCATTTGGAGATGAGAATACAGTAGACCTTGAACCACATGGGTGTGAACTATGTGGGTCCACTCATATGTGGATTTTTCCCAAGAAATACAGTATAGGACTGCCAAGGCATTTTCTCTTCCTTCTGATTTTTTAAAAATAACATTTTCCTTTCTCTAGGTTCCTTTACTGTAAGAATAGAGTATATAATACATATAACATTCAAAATAGGTGTAATCACGGCTAGTGTTATCATTAAGGCTTCTGGTCAACAATAGGCTATTTTAGTAGTTAAGTTTGGGGGGAGTCAAAAGATATATGCAGATTTTCAGCACCCCCGAACCCCATGTTGTACAAGGATCAACTGTATGGACTTGCTTTGGGGGCTCTGAGGTGGAACTGTGTTTAATGGACAGCTTCTCAAACTGACCGCAGAAGGTTTTCTCTAAGATTTGGCTCAGAGATGGGGTTTTCACTTTGTGATTCCTGGACTCTCCTGGAAGGACATGGGAAGACGGGCATCAAAGTCGCCTGCAATTTATATGATATGCACCTGCATGCTGATGGGCACCTTGAGATGTGTTTCCATCCATTCTCAAAGGTTCTTCTCTGTTGACTTCCCCCCTTCCCGTTTTCATCACGAGGGGCCAGCGAGCTGACACTACCCCTACTCACCTTGGCATCAAAGGCGTGTTTGAAGATCTCGCACAAGGTTTTAGCATAGGCCTGTGACTTGCCGGTCTCTGTGGCATAAAGGATGGTTGCCTTGACCCTCTTGGCCATTGCTTGCCCCATGAGCTTGGCCGAGAACTTGACGGCTCTGGGGAGAAGAGGATAGAGAGGAAAATGGGAAATGTAGAAAGAAGGGAAGATGCTAGACTGGGGCTTTTTGGGCAAGAACCATGATTCCTGAAATGTAGTGGGAGAAAACTTATTCTCTTGATCTCTAATAGTTTTAGGGACACTAGAAGCCTGAGTTTAGCCACATATTGACCCCTTTATTAAATCCTTCCACAGCAACTAGTCATGAGCTAGCATGGTTGGTTAGTTTTGTTAGTTTGTTGCTTGGTTGACCAATCCCAGTCTTGAGAACTTTGGTTTGTCAAGCATAGCCCCCAAATATATTCATTCATTCATTCATTCATTCATTCATTCATTCATTCATTCATTCATCCATTCATTCATCAAACGTTTGTGGAGTACTAAATTATGTGCCAGGCATAGTTATAGGAGCTGAAAAATATAGACAGGTAGCTGTCATGAAGCTTTCATTCTAGTGTGACACACACACACACACACACACACACAGAGAGAGAGAGAGAGAGAGAGAGAGAGAGAGAGAGAGAGAGTATCACTAATAAATCACCAGGTATTGAGTTAGAAGGAATTTTAGAGGTTTATAAATCCACAAAGGAAGGACTAAAACCAGGCTTTATCTTCAGGGTCTTGTACAGAGCCTGATAGCTAACAGGGACCAAATAAATATCCATCAAAAGAGGGAATGAATTTTAAAGATGCTGCTCCCACCAAAGCCCTGGGAAGTTTAAATTCAAGTCTAAGCTCTTTCCAGCTAAACGGAGAATTCAGAACCTGGGTTCCTTCCTTCCTGTTGATGAGTGCACAGGCATGGCAGAGGCTCAGGAAGGCCTAGGCTCACCTCCTGAGCCAGCACCCCTGGTCCAACGAGGAACCTCAGAGCAGGCAAATTGCTAATTATCCCCACCTGGGGATTATTGGTGGTAAATTCATTTTTGAGAATCAGGGAAACCACCCACACTGCAGGAACACTCCCGAGCTCAGGGGGAGAAACAGAAAAGAATAAAAGGTGTCTGGAGGATTCCCTTTGAATGATCAGAGCATGAAAAAGCATCTATAATTAACTACCATTGTTTCTACCCCACACTTTATAGTGCAATTAATGTTTTAGATTTCTTCCTCCTTTTTCTTCTCGAAACAGTTGAACTGAACTGAAGCCAAAGGCTGCCCTCCTCAAGAACTCTCGTTAGGGAAAGAATGTGATTCTCTTGTTAGGCAAAGAATGGTTGCTGATGGGTTCTTGTGTGGCCAGAAGACAGGGTTAGGTGGAAGGAGAGAGAGAGGAGGAAAACAGAGGGAGAGGGATGGCATGAACCCTACTAATGGGGCCAGGACCTAGGTCTGGAGTCCCTCCAGGACCCAGCAGTGCCTTGTTTCTGGGGTTCATGAAAAGCATGGCATCTGTTGCCCCGCTATGGATTGCACTCAGAGTTCTGGACCCGAGGGTGCTGATGGAAGAGCTCCTCAATGCATACTCAGCTCCTCTGCCAAAAGGATAACTCCAAACGGGGGTCTCTGGTGAGTGGGTCGGTGGAGTTCGCTTTCTTCATCCCCATCAGATCATCATCTTGGTCAGCCCCACCTCACTCGTCAGTGGGTCCTTTCATTGGCCACACATTCTCCAGGAATTATTACTCTCCAGTGGCTTGGTCCATAACCTCTTTCCCTCCCTCCTTTGCTCAGTTAAGTCTATTCATCTCATTCTTCAGCCCAATTGTCATCATCTGAAGGAAGCCCTCTCTGACCTCTCAAACTCGGTTAGCTCTATTTATGGCACCATGAATCAGCCCTCGATGGCACTTGCAATGTTTACTATATTTCGGTGATTCTTGGAAAACAAAAGCTGTGAGCTTTGACAACATCGATCTGGCTCATGAGGCATTGCTAGAGCCTAGCACAGTGCCTGGCACAGGGCAGACCCTCTGTATTCATTTGTTGGCCAAATGAATGAATGAATGAATGAATGAATGAGTGAGTGAGTGATGTTAGAGTTCAGCCCTGGGTGAGAGCCCTCTTGACTTGGCTCGGCCCAGTTCCTCCCTCATCTGGGTTCAGTGACTTCCTGTTAGTAGCTTGGCCATGGGGGAGTATTTACACCATGGAAATTGGCAAATGTTACAAATCTATTATTATTTTTACTACTACTACTACCACTACTACTACTGCTACTACTACTAGAACTATTGTTGCTATTTTTAGGAGAGCTGGCTATCAATATGCCATTGCCTCTAAGACAAGGATTTAGGACATGGAGGTGAGTAATGTGAGGTTGGGAAGGAAAAAAGTTGAAGCAACACCCACATCTCAGACTCTGAGGCAAAGAAGGCATGAGGGGGTCAGAGAAGACGGAGAAGTCACATCACATGAGGGGTCAGAGGCACAAGCATCTGCCCAGCCTCCTCTTCTGGGGGCTGTCTGAGTTTGGAGGCACTTCTACCCCCCACCGACTTGAGGAGACTTACTCTGCAAGCTTCTTGAAGCCGATGGCTCGCCGCTTTGTAGGGGTCCCGTTGGTACCTTTCCAGACGTGGGTGTTCCAAGGCTCAGGCTGGGAAGAGAAGACTAAGGTCACTGCAGTGAGGAAGTCTAGCTCCCCTTGGGGGATGCTCAGGCTTCCTGGGTGTTGTGGACGCCCAGCTCTGTCCAACCCTCAGTCCTTGAAGGGACTAATCTTGCTGGTCACAGCCACAGAGTGGCTGGTCCAGTCTCCGTGCGCTGTCCTGCTAGACCTTTCCACTCAGCCCCTGATCCCTCTTGAACACTCTCCTGGGGACCACATTAGTCTGTGAGCTGGGGCCGGGCTGGCCAATATGGCAGCCGCCAGCCACACTGGCTGTGGTGCACCCGAGTGCCCAAAGAGTAAGTCTGAATTCAGCCATGCTTGAAGCAAAACATGCATCTCAAATATTGAAGATTTAGCATCAAAGAGGGAGGGAGGGGCAGGACCTGGTATTCGAAGGAGGGGGTGAGCCGGTAGTTGAGCATCTCCTGGTGGAAAACGGGGGTAATGCTGCCGGACATGGGGGGCACAATCCACACCCAGTCAGCGGGACAGCCCCCCCGGCAGCGGTACTCATTCTCCATGTGCTTAATGAAGGACTCGGTGGCAGAGTGGTGGTCAACGATGGTCACTTTGTCACTCTGTAGGAGGAGAGGGGACAGGGAATCAGGAAGGAAAGGAAGCGGGGGCATTTCGGGACTCCCATCCTCATGGAGC
This sequence comes from Spilogale gracilis, assembly GCA_004023965.1. NCBI lineage: Eukaryota > Metazoa > Chordata > Mammalia > Carnivora > Mephitidae > Spilogale > Spilogale gracilis. The sequence continues at coordinate 43,846 of PITA01001632.1, read as the reverse complement.
CGCGTTTCCCAGAGGGTGGTCCTGGAGATGCCGTTAGGCAGTGTAGAGCGGTTCTCAGCACTCCCTCTCGGTTATACCCAGGGGGAGAGTCTCTTTTTGGTGCTAACCCATTTTTAACACCTCTCTTGTCAATTTTCCTCTCTCCTTCCTCCCTCCTCCCGCCCTTTTTCAGCACAGAGAGGAACCTCAGGCAGTACTGAGCTAGAATTTAACAACTCTGTATTGTTTCCCTCGTGTTTATTTGCTTATTAATTTATTTAATACTATAAATACCTTCTATTTACGGCAACTGATAGTGAACCCCCTGATTTATGCTGCTGATATAAAATCCTCTTAAAATAAACATTGTTAAGTACTCAGGAGGAGTTTATTAAAATGAAGACATGGAAATCGCAGAAGAGGTGGGCCCATGCTGCGTACCTGGGGAACCCACCCCGGGGCCCCACGCTGTTCGGCCGGTCTGGATCTGAACCTCGTCTGAAGAGCGCTTTCTCTCTCTGTCCACAAACCCTTGCCCCTTTCTGCATCTTCTTTCCTCAGTCGCTCATCCCGCTCACATCTCTCCCATCTGTGGCTCACCCGCCTTCATGCCAGTCCCCCAGTCCACCGAACTACACTCCATCCTTCTCAATGACTCCCCAAAACCTCACGCCTCCACGCCTGAGATAGAAGAGGGGACTTCCTTCCCCCTCCTCCCATCTCAACCTGTCTCTTCCCTGGGATATTCCTCCGTGTGCCCATTCTCCCTATGCCTGACATGGAGGCCCATGGCCCATATTCACTTCTATCCATAATTTGATCCGTTCATCCTACTGTGTGTACTTTCCATGGATGTTTAGGAGCCTAGCTTCCCAGACTCTCAGGCCCCAGAGGAGAGAGCTAGCTGGTCTCTATTACAGAGAGTGATCTCTGTTCTATAGCAGGGAGGGTGAGAGAAGGAGAAGCAGGCTTTGCCAAGCAGGGAGCCTGATGTGGGGCTCGATCCCTGGACTCTGGGATCATGACCTGAGCTGAAGGCTGATGCTTAATGACTGAGCCACCCAGGCGCCCCTAGATAATAAATTCTACAGCTATCCTAGGTAATACCGCCTACCACAGATCCATGCACTGAGGGGGTCATATGCTTCTGATAATGAAGATGGGTATTCATGTCTGTTACACGATAGTCTGAACCCCGAAGAGGTGGCGAGACACAGAGGATGCCTGCTGTCCCAACTCTCGTACATCATAAGCAACAAGTCCCAATGCTCCTCCCCCATCTTGCCATCTCTTCCTCAAATGGTCTCTACCAAGATCCAAAATGGACATCAAGGTATGTGTGCTGGGAAGCAGAAGTTGCTGGTGAACAGATCCCACCTCCCCCAGCCCCTTCCTGGTAACCAGGTCTCCTGACCTGCTGCTCCAAGCCCCTGGAAGGCTTTAGCCCCCTGGAGACTACCAGCCAGGATGTGTGCCCCGTGTTACCTGGAAGCTATAGAGGACAGCAATGTTGATTTCCACCAGTGCCTGGTCCTTCCACAGGGAGGATGTCTTCCTCATGTCCAAGTTCATCTTCTTGGCCACTTCCTGAAATAGGAAGGAAACACAGACTCACAGGCTGGACCACTGCTGGAGAGACAGGGCTAGCCAGTGTCACCAGAGAACTTCTTTACTGAGTAGTCAACTCATTGCCAGACTGACACACTCACTCAAAAGACTTTTCTACTGAGAACCCACTGATAGTGGAAAACCAGAGAGACTTGGGTGGCCCTTTTATTTTTGAGCTTACCTTCTAGTTGCAGAGAGATACAGTTAATACTGTGATAAGTGCTAATTCCTAGGGAGAAAATAAGACAAGGAAGGGAGATGGAGAGGGATCAGGGGGCCAGACTGAGCCAGGATAGTCAGGGAAGACCCACTGTGGAGGTGGCTTATTAGGTGAGACCTAGATGATGAGAAGCAGTAAGACATCTGCAGGTCTATGGAGGGAAGGTCCTAGGCAGAGAGAACAGCAGGGGCAAAAACCCGGAGGTGGGAGCAGGCTTGTATCATCTGAGATACAGAAAGAAGGCCAGTGCATGTGAGGGGTGGGAGCAGTGAGCCAGGGGAGCTGGGGGGAGAGAGAGGCCGGACTGGATCCTGCAGGATCTGGGATAAGCCTAAGAGTCAGGATTTCATTCCAAATATTAGGGAGAGGGTCTTTGGAGGGTTTTTAGCAGAAGAGGGCATCTGGAAGTGACATCATCTGCTTTCTAGAAGGAAAAGCTCTCCAACGATCCTGCTCTGTGCCTGCAGAGTAGCCATAATTGGGATCTAGATCATGGGTGCTTTGAGCTCAAGGGGGCACCTGCCTAAGTCTACCTGACAGAGAAGGAAACTGAGGCTTAGCGAGGTCCACAGAGCCCAGGCAGAGGCCCAACCTCCAAGACCTGAGAGCAGTTCCTCAGCTAGCCGACTCCATCAGCAAAACCATGGAAACAAACCAACTCCTGACACGTTAAAACTCGAGCTGAACCAGGGGCTGATGTCAGGAGTGGGGAAGACCCAACGGCAAAAACATTAATTAGAGCCTTGTTTTTCCTTCCTCTGTCAACTGCAGTCAGTTGTGGAAGCCCAGGTCTCATTATGGGGCTAGGAGGCAACGATTTCTCAGGTTTGGGGAACTGCCTTCCCAGCCCAGCTGTCAGCGTTTGTACATAACAGACGTTGGACTGGGAGGGCTGGCGTGGGAGGGCGTCTCATTTAAGTTACTCGGGGAGGGCTGCCTGCATTCGAGATGTAAGCAGAGACCACGGAAGCAGATCGCACAGTAACCCGTCCCTCGTGGCTGGGGTGTTAGGGTCTGTTGTGGTCCTCTGGCAGTGACACATCCACAGAAATTTCCCAGTTTACATAAATATATACAAAACTTGAGTTATTTTATGAGAGAGGAAAGTGTGTCTAGCCGTGATGTTACCATTGTTACTTCTATACCATTACTTTGGTTACAAGAATGGAAAGCAGTTGCAGAAAAAAAAAAAAAAAGACTATGATTAAAAAAAAAAAAAGAATCCCCAGGTGCCTGGGTGGCTCAGTGGGGTAAAGCCTCTGCTTTCCACTCAGGTCATGATCTCAGGGTCCTGGAATCGAGGCCCGCATCGGGCTCTCTGCTGGGCAGGGAGCCTGCTTCCTCCTCTCTCTCTGCCTGCCTCTCTGCCTACTTGTGATCTTTCTCCCTATCAAATAAATAAATAAAATCTTAAAAAAAAAAAACCCAAATGTGACTTGAGCCACGTCTATGGAAATTGCCTGAAATGTCTTTTTCTCTCTTGCCAGAAGTTTGCAGATTTCCGTGGCTGCCCAGTAGAATCTTCTGGGGAGCTTTGAAAAATGATGAAGGGAGGCTCTATCCCTGAGCAATTATATCCGAATTCTGGTGAGTGGACTCAGGTATAATACAGTTCCCTAGGTAATTCCAGTGTGTGGTAAGCCTGAGGACCTCTGGCTTCTAATTCTAAGCTAATACCCATGGGCTTTTTAAAAAATGGAGACATCATGAGCACATAAGGTCATGTGAGTTTTAGGTAGGCAAATTTAAAGCGTTGGTTTGATATAGTTAGATATTACAATATGATTACCACTGTTACTTAATACTGCTATCATGTCACATAATTATTATTTCTTTTTCTGTGGTGGGAACAATTAAGACCTAGTCTCTTAGCAACTTTGAAGTTTGTAATTCAGTATTGTTGACTATAATTACTCTGCATTAGATTTCCAGAATTTATTTATCTTTTCGCTACAGGTTTGTACCCTGAAACATCTCTTCTCTAACTCCCCCCCCCCCCCCGGTAACCAGCATTCTACTCTCTTTTTATGAGTTTGGCTTGTTTAGATTCCACATATAAGTGATACCACACAGCATTTGTCTTTCTCTGTCTGACATCTCACTTAGCACAATGTCTTTAAGGTCCATTATTGTGGACATTCATGGATCTTTTCTTCTTATTATTATTTCTAAAGATTTTTACTAACTTATTAAAGGGAGAGAGAGAGAGAACAGACACAGGGAGGGGGAGCCGCAGAGGGAGAGGGAGAAGCAGGCTCCCCACTAAGCAGGGAGCCTGAGGCAGGGCTCCATCCCAGCACCCTGGGATCATGACCTGAGCTGAAGGCAGACACCTAACCGACTGAGCCACCCAGGTGCCCCACATCCATGGATTTTAACAACAGAAACCTAAGGCTCAATTCTGTGTTCCAATCTTGCACTATTTACTGTGTGACACAGGCCCAGTGCTTAGCTTCTCTGTTCCTCATGCCTCCTTTTGAAACACCGTCCGCCACGGCAGACAGTTGTTAGGAATAACACTTGCTGGCAAAAACATAGCTATCCTGAGACATCTGCCAGATCTGAGCTCCAGACTCTACCCTAGCAGCCTTTAGTCGATGAGGATGACTCAGACCCTCCACGGAGAGATGCATATGTGGGCGAACCGCTGCCAACCCTCCTCCCTTGTTTTTCAGGAAAGAGGCAAGAAACGTCCCAAGTTCATGGGTCATTTTCAAACCATTCTAATAAGAGGCTGCACAGCCGGGTGTTTAGGAACTTGGACCGTAAGCCAGACGGAGTTCACATCCCCTCTCTGCCACTGGCTAGCTGGGTGGCCTTGAACTGGTCACTGTAACCTCCGAAAGGCCTCAGCTTCCTCATCTGTGAAATGGGGATTATGGGACGCAGAGGTTCTGTTGGGGATGAAATGAGCACATCATCGATACCCCTAGGCACAGTGCCTAGCCCCCAGCATCTGCACCGTTCCCACTACGGATGCTCTGGGATTGCCGGGGGCTTCACGGGTGGTGCAGCCTCTGTCCCAACCTCTTCCAGCTTCCAAGAGCCGAAGCTGGGCCGCAGGGAAGGAGCACTGGGCCCGCCTGCCCTGCCGCCCGCCCACCACAATGGCCGGGGAGGGACATCACCTCCAGGATGTTGTATCGAGAGTTGTCACAGTAGTCGCGGACGCCAATCTCTGTGCCCATGTACCAGCCGCTGAAGGGACAGGCGCTGAACTCCAGGCCGCCGATCTCCAGCAGCATGTTGGACACGGCGGGGAGGCCATACCACTTCAGGCCCAAGCCCTTGAACCACTCAAACCTGCGGAGAGCAACACGGCCCAGCTCACCATGGGGCTAGGAGTCCCTCAGGCAGACGTGCGGGCCGGGCAGCCGGAGTCCGGGATGTGGAAATGCCAGCAGCCTCCTGGGACTCACTAGGTCAGCCCCTGACCGCTGGGCTCCTTTTCGGATCGGTGGGATGGCAGGCTCCATGGCCAGGTCCAGCGGTACACATTTCTAACGTGTCTCCCAGGTGATGTGGAGGAACATGCAGGCCTGGAAGTCACTGAGCTGGGCTACTGATCTCCTGAACCCGCTCTGAAAGTTAATCCAGGAGGAGGGGAATCTTGCCAAATTCCTTCCTACCCCAGGGCCTTTGCACGGCAGTTCCTTCCTCCTGGGATTCTCTCTCTTACTTCTGTGTCTGTTTGGTCCTTACCTAACCTTTAATTCTCAGCTAAAATGTTGCTGGGAAGCCTTCCCTAAGGTTCAGTTTAGGCTGGGTCAGGCGGCTTGATGCCTCTGGGCACCATAAAGTTTCTTTGGTAGCGCTTTATTAGAATTAAGTGGTTATTTGGGTAATAGTATGTGTGTAAGTTCTTGGAACCAAAACACCGTGGAGGCAGAGACCAACTCAGCTACGGAGGTTCGCACAATGCTGGGCCCAGAGCAGGCATCATAAACCATGTTGAAGGAATGCATGAATCACTGCAGGCCAGGTCTCACCAAGAGGACCAGGTGAGCTCCCAGAGACTGGGCAGTGCCAGGAGCCTCAGGAGACTTGCACCTTCTCCAGGGCTGGACGAAGTCACTAAGGCTCCAGCCAGGGGTGCAAAATTTAAGGGGGGGCTCCAACAAACCCGGTAACCAAGACCAGTACTATTTTTTTTTATATTACATGCTAAATTAACTCCATGTTTTCTGAACAAAATCAGTGTCAAAAAACCCCACAACAAACCCTCAAAACTTTAAATAAAGACAGGTCTGACCTTACAAGGGCGTGGCTCCCCTTGTCTGCTTCACTTGAATCTCAGCCCTGAACTGGATTCTGTCTTTATTTAAAATTTTCATATGAACATCTTTAAATTAAATTTTGATAAAATTTTGATACAAAAATTAATTTTGATAAAAAGACTGCATTAAAATAATATTTTTCTGGATTGCTGAGCTTTTTGGCCACCCTCTCCCACCATTCTGTCTCTAAGGCCAGCATCTTACTATGGATTTCCTTCACTCTCAGAGTGTGGGTTCTGCTCATGCTGCCGGCCCAGCCCTTGCAGTTCCTTCCTGGCTCCAGATTCCTTCTGGATGTGACCCCCATCAGGTCACACAGTTTTAAACAACTCTATTTGAAAGTGAGTGCCCACAGTAAGGAAGTGCTTCTGCCTTTCTGGAAAGCTGGAAAAAGAGCAAGTCCTGGTTGATTGCATAGGAGCAGGGTGAGGAGGGAGATTATGGCTCGGAAGAGATGGTCACCCCCTGGCTGGTCAAGGAGGACTTACTGCTCAGGGGAGGGGGGCCCACTGTGAGCAAGGGACCAAGACGCCCTTTCTGCCTCTGTCTGGGCTGGTGGGAAAGTTAGGGGGTTAGGGAAAGGCAGAGAGGGGTCCTGGGCGAGTCCCTCTCCTCACGTCCCCCCGCACCAGTTCCTCTTACTTGGGGTGCCTGATGGGTACTTCCAACACCAGCTCTGGAGGAATCTGGAAGAGCTCAGGGTCGTTGCCGTTGGCCTGGAGCAGGAGGGGCAGGACATCGAAGCGGCCCCTTGGCGGTTTCCAGCCCTGCTGCACGCAGATCTGCAATCAGAAGTGGCTGGGTCACACCACCACCACTGCTCCCGGGCCGCAGGCCCGCCAGCCACGGGGGCAGCAGGACGCGGCGCAGAGATCCCGGGGCAAGCCCGCCAGCGGCACCTTCCTCTGGGGGCTCTGGGCCACGTTGTTCTTGTCCACAAGGGACGCCCGGAGGGCAAGAGCGGAATCTGACTACTGTATCCTCACTACCGTGGAGCCCAGGGTCTGGTCCGTCCTAGGTACTCGCTCTGGAACTGTGTGCATCGGGTACTCTGAGACAGGGAGAAAGCCTAGCACATGGGATGAGGGCGGATGACGAGAATTTGTGCATGAATGCATCTGCTCAACAGCAGGTATCCAATCAAAATAAAAAGCGAGCCACATAGGTGATCGAACATTTTTTTAGTGGCTACATTTAATTTGATTTTAATTTTAATTTTTTAAAAAGATTTTATTATCTGAGAGAGAGAGGGGGAGGGCACAGAGGGAGAGTGAGTGGGAGAAGCGACTCTCCACTGAGCAGGGAGCCCAGATGTGGCTCCATCCCAGGACTCTGGGACCATGACCTGAGCTGAAGGCAGATGCTTAACTGACTCAGCCAGGTGCCCCTTTAGTAGCTACATTTAAAAAAGTAAAAAAAATAGTCCAAATAAAAAGCAGGTGAAATAATTTAAATAATATGTTCATTTTAAATAATACATTTTAACGTCGGTAATATTTGATTATTAATTACTAATCATTAAAATTATATTTATTATATCGATATTAACTTATTAATATATTAAATTTTTGACAGCAATGTATTTTAATAATATATTTCACATTAAAGTTAAGTATGTAAGTTAACCAATAAATAGATCAAATATATAATATATAACACACAATTAAATGTATTAATCATTAACGTCATGATAAATTCTTAAATACATTATTAATATTACTATAATAAAAGACATTTAATATAAATGTTTATACATTTATTAACTCTATGGGTGCATTAATTTTTAATAAATATAATAGAGTGGTCTAACATTATCTATGATATTATTTCAATATGTAATCAAGATAAGAATTTTTTTTTTTTTTTAAGTTATTTTATTTTTTTTTTTTAAAGATTTTATTTATTTGACAGAGAGAAACACAGCCAGAGAGGGAACACAAGCAGGGGGAGTGAGAGAGGGAGAAGCAGGCCTCCCGCCGAGCAGGGAGCCCGATGTGGGACTCGATCCCGGGTCTCCAGGATCATGACCTGAGCCGAAGGCAGTCGCTCAACCAACTGAGCCACCCAGGTGCCCCAAGATGAGAATTGTTAATGAGTTGTTTTCCACTCTCTGTTTTGTTCTCAGTCTTCCAGATCCGGTGTGTATATTACACTTATGACATACCTCATTTGGATTTTTGCAGTGTTCACTAGCCACACGTGGCCAGGGGCTGCCCCCCTTGACAGCACCGAGAGAGTGGGTTTCAAAAGATAGAGTGATGAGGTTATGTTTGGGGTGATTCTTTCTGCAGTGTCAGTGGGAAGAGGAAGCATGAAATCAGGGGCTCAGGAGAACAGGGGCTGCTCGCGAGGTTTCTGGAGACAGAAGGGAGGAAGAAGCTGCGGCGTCTCTGTTCTGCTGGCCAGGGGGACAAGGTCAGCCAACTACGCAGTTAGCGCTCAGCCAAGTGGAGCGGAGTCTGGCTGAGTCTGAATCGGCACAGGTGCAACTCCTGCTCGCCCTGGTTACAGCCCCTTCTCTCCATAACAGTATTTTAATAAGAAAAGCCACATGCAAATGAAGCCAGCAGTAATGAGGGACTAGAGCAGCCTTTGAGCTTGCCAGCTCCGTCCTGAGGGGTGGCGTCTGAGGAAAGAACTGAGATGGATTTCAAGTGGGGATGAGCGGGGCTGTGTGGCCAAGCTGATTCTAGGCAGGGGTCTGCCACAGCGCCTCCTGCAGGTGCTGCAAGCTACCGAGCATTGCCTCTACTCCCTGTCTGCAACCCCACGATGGGGAGAGGGTGGGGGTACTTTTCCTGGTGGCTTTTATGAACTCATGTGGATGCAGAGACACGCCCAACCAAAGAAGGGCTGGGAAGCTAGAACTGGGTAAACGGATGAAGGAATGATGGGAGTCTGATGTATTACCCAACCGAAAACAGGTACACACGTCAGTTCCTATCAGGAGCGCCGGGGGAGGTAATGGATGAAAAGGACCAAATGGCCAGCTGGAAGGGCACTAGCCAGACTGGGGGCAGCCACAAGGAGCAGGAGGTCTGGGGAGCGGTCAACAGTACCCCACTGGCTGATTTCCCTATGACGACAACATTAAAGTAGGAAAAGCCTATAGACAAAGCCTGTTTGGGGGACTGAGAGCCCGGGGGGGGCCAGGGGGGCACACACCTCTGTGAATTCCACATTGGCAGGGTCCCCTAGGATAGAACCGTCGGGCTGCTTGTAGCCGGCGTAGCGGATGAGCTGCGAGTTCCAGACCCGGAAATCGTGCTTGCCATCAGTCCTCTGTGGAAATATGGTGATGGCCGACCTGCAGCGGGGAAAGGGGGGTGTGTGGTGTCAGGGCGCGGTGTGTACCTTGCGGATCTACTGGAAAAGGGTGTCACCCAGGCCACCCAGTGAGTGAGGCTCAAGGTGGGTGACCTCTGTGCCAAGGTCCCCAAGGGACCACGGAGCTGCTCTTGGAAGGGAGGGAGCAGGCCCCATCCCTCCACTGCAGCACTGCTCTGAAGACCGGTGGGGGATGCGAGGCCCCCTGCCAGACCACCGAGGAACAGAGACTGCTGCTCTAACTGGGGATTCGAGCACTCTCGACGCGGGCCAATTTCCCAGACATCTTTGGCAGCAGGCAATCTCCAGGGAAACAACGCAGTCATCCTCCTTCCCTCCAAGAGCCCACCACCAGTCCCAGTTCCGGTCTTGCTCTTATCGCCATCCTTAACTTCTCTCCCCACCTGCCTACCCCCGGCGGCAGGGCAGCGTAGGGAACTTACAGCTAAGTTCTACACACTTACAGCTAAGAACTCCTAGTGCTTCCCTCGTACTCACATTTATTCACTTTAAAAGAAAGCGGGAGATTGCTACTGGCCTCACCTACCTAAGGAGGCACCTAGGAGACCGTATACCGTTATTACATTGCAGGAAAGCGTTGTGCTTTGCTGAAGGCACCTAGCTGGGGCCCAGCTCGCTCTGCTAATGGGGAGATCAGCAGCATTAGACAGGTGTTAAGGATGTTTTCTCACCAAACTGAGACTTCGTCTCTCTGCCACCATCAGAAGGATGGAAAACAGTGGAAAGGAGAACGACTTCACAACGTGGTTCAACATGAACTCATCCCAGGAGCTCAGGCCACCCCAGCTCGTCAGTGTCATGTGTGGGCTCAATCGCGGGCTCTGGGAGCCAGCACCCCGGTTTGTGCCCACATGACCACGTCGCAGGTCCAGCCCACCGCTTCTAGATGTCCTCTACACATTCTGCCCCTGGAACTTGGCCCTGGTGCCCATGCTGGCAGGAATCCCTCCTGCTGTCACGTACCCAAATTCAAGGCCTGACTCAGATTCACTTCCTCCACAAAGCATCCCCTGTCTTATCTGTTCCCAGGGGCACCTTCCTTTTGAGCACCTGTGGGTCTTAAGCGTGTGCCCAAGACTCTATTCCATATAATACCGCAGGGAGCATGCACTGCACCCGGTAGGGGTGAGTCTGGAACGAGGCTGAAGGTAGGAGTCCCACAGAGCCAAGAGGGCTCTCAAGCTCCCAGCAGAGGCACCATATTGGAGATGAACACAGAATGAGGCAAACTGTCAGCATTTCCTTCAGCAGTAAAACACATGGCCATTTCTTTGGTCGAGCACCAGATAAAGGGTGTCTGTGTAACATATATATTTAAAAAGCATGTTTAGAAACAGCAGAATCACACACAGTGGGTGGAATGCTTACTCTATGTGCAAGAACTGAGACCAACAGAAGAAACAGGTCACATTCATGTCTCCTAAACGTAATTTCACTGAACGGCAAATTGAATGCCTTGCATTTCTCTCTCCCTTCTCCTTTGCCTGCCTTCCTCTGTTATCTCTAGATTATTTCTGTGTATGGTCTACATTCTCTGTTGGCCTTATCATGTCTAGATGTGTGGATGTAAAAAAAAAATCAGCTGAATATTTTCTTTAGGAGAAGATCTCAAGAACCCCCACCATTAATAACTGAAAAAAGGGGAGGTGTCCTGTCTGGCTTTGGTGACCCCTCTTGCCCATACTGCCTTGTAACAGCATCATCTAGAAGCTACCAGAACAGTCCATTAGCTCCTTCAGTGCTGAGACTTTGATCGTGTTCTCCTTTGACCCTCAGGATATACAGCACAGGTCTTGATATTCTCCAAAGGTTTGAGGTCTTTTAGGAAAAGTTCAAAAGACCAATCCCCCAAGCAGCTCTGGGCTTATAACCCAGGCCCCTTCCCTCCTGGTGGGCTGGAACAGTGTTTCCTTCTCAAGGGAGGAAAATGGCCAAGAAAACCCAGGCTTAACGCAAGCAAGCCACAACAGAGATGAGTTCAGTGCAGCCTGGGGCTTGTGGGACTCTCCCTACAGGGGCATGCACGACCCCGCCGTGGGGCTGGTCCTCGGCCCCTGGGCCCAGATACTGGGCCACAACTGATGGCAGGACTGACAAGTGGAACTGCCCAGCTGCAGGGCCCCAGCGGTTCCCTTCCAGCTGCATCTTGCCAGCACGGAAGCCGCCAGCCCACACCGGTGCCTCCCTGCCTCAGCCTGCTTCCCAGGGCTCTGTTCTTTGCAGCAAGAGGAGTCCAAGGCAGGGCTCGGCCTGGTGGAACCTGAAGGCGCCGTGCCCACAGCAGCAGGAAGAGACATTGTCTTTTAAACCCAGGAACATCTGAAGGCAGGTCAAGGCCACGCAGCTGGTAAAAGCAGGTCACCACTGGCACTGCGATCTTCTGAGTCCTGGGAATGGGAAACACCCCTTCCCGCCCTTCCCACGGGTTGATTCTGAACTGTGGGTTGAACATGATTTTGGCCGCTCCAGCTTCGCAAACCATGCAAGAGTCTGTTTCTCCCAGAAGAGACGGGATACGGCAGGTGGACATTGTAGCCAGGCCACCTCTCCCAGCTGGGCGCCTCTCCCCCCGGAGGAGATGGGGAGCATTTCCTTGGCAGGCGAGGCAACCCCACACGCAGGGGCAAGGCTCTGGCGACTTTAGACGCCCCTCCCACAAGCTGGCAGGCTCACCTGAGGTTCCCCTTGTTGGTGGCGTACTTGATGTGGTTACAAATGTAGTTGAACATCCCGTGGGCCGTGGTGCAGTCACGAGCATCGAACACCTGCCGGGGGGCACATGGTGAGAATGGGTGCCTCCTCCTTTCCTCCTCAGTTCCCCCAGGGCGGCCTGCCCGGGGTCGGGGGGAGAACGGGGAGCGCACTCCACCTGCTGCCCCACTCAGGGAGTGAGCACTCTGCTAATGAGACCCGGGCTGGGTTTTATAGTGTGTGCGTGTGTGTGTGTGTGTGTGTGTGTGTGTGTGTGTGTGTGTGTGTGTGTATTTCTATCCTAATAACCACAGTCAATCCAACCAGGAAAAGTCCCTCGAAAGCTGGCATGGTGTATAGGTGCAGGTGGCTACAGGATGATGAGTAAAGGAGAGACTTCAGTGGTCTGGATGTATTTCCTGCTAAGTTACTGGGGATCAGGGATTTAAAAACAAACCAAATAACAATCAAAGAGAACCCCCTTGAACTTGATAACTAATCTACCTGCAACTCCAAACTATTCCTGGGGGGTGGGGTGGGGGCTAGAAATCTTAGCAGGGGACATAGAATCTAATGCTGTCAGGGTGTTGACAGATAATATAAATAAGCAAAGAGAGTAGGTGGAAGACAAAAGGGAACGGTGGGGTCTGTGGTAAACTGGAGAGCATAAACCTTACGAAGAGATGTGCAAACTCCTTTTTTACAGAAAATACTGTGTCGGCTCAGGAAGACATGACTATAAGGCAGATTGAGTCATGATCTGAGAGTCTGGGGCCCCTTGACCACCATCTGCTCTATCACCAGGTCTTCCGGGTGCCCTTGGAAAGAGCTGACCCTTTGTAAGGCTCATCCCTCCCCACCCGCCAAAGAGCTCCATGCCTACCTGCAGCTTGGACCACTGGATCCTGCCCACACAGCGAGACGCGTTCCGCCAGGCGTGCTTCGCTCCGTAGATGAGCTCTGTGTCCTTGAGCTGGTAGGTGCCGGTGGTTTCAATCTCTTTGTTCACCTCGTCCAGCCTCTCCGTGTGGGCTTTGGAGCCAAATCTGAGTGAGGAAGGGAGGGACATGGGAGTGTCACCTTTTCTCCTGACTTAGGGGCTGGTGGACGGGGTGAGCCATTCCAGGAGGGCAGAAGAAATGGCAAGGGCGAGTTGATATGTGGACACAATAGCTCCAGCGTAAGCAGGCTGCGAACTCGGTGCCCATGAAGGCCCAGGAGTGACTGAACTGGCTGGCTGGGGACAGCCTGTGCCCAGTTCTAAGGGGGCAGCTGGCACTCTGCTCCTGCCCGTCATCGCCGGGTAGGAAGGGGGGCCCAGGGATGCAAGGTTTCGTTTCAGAAGAAACTGGAAATCTGATTTTTTTTTTTAAAGATTTTATTTATTTGACAGAGAGAAACACAGCCAGAGAGGGAACACAAGCAGGGGGAGGGAGAGAGGGAGAAGCAGGCTTCCCGCTGAGCAGGGAGCCCGATGCGGGGCTCGATCCTGGGTCTCTGGGATCATGACCTGAGCCGAAGGCAGTTGCTTAACCAACTGAGCCACCCAGGCGCCCCTGGAAATCTGATTTTTAATTTTATTTATCTATTTACTTATTTTTAAAGATTTTATTTTTAAGTAATCTCCACATCCACGGTGGGTCTTGAGGCCAAGAGTCATGTGCTTCACTGACTGAGCCAGCCAGGTGCTCCTGAAAAGCTGCTTTTTATTTTATTTATTTGTTTGTTTGTTTGTTTGTTTATTAATTATTTTTAAAATATTTTATTTATTTATTTGACACACACAGAGAGAGAGATCACAAGTAGGCAGAGAGGCAGGCAGAGGGAGAGGGAGAAGCAGACTCCCCGTTGAGCAGAGAGCCTGATGTGGGGCTCGATCCCAGGACCCTGAGATCATGACCTGAGCCAAAGGCAGAGACTTAACCCTCTGAGCCACCCCAGGCACTCCTATTTATTTATTTTTAAGAGATTTTATTTATTTATTTGACAGAGAGAGAGAGAACACAGCAGGGGGAATGGGAGAGGGAGAAGCAGGCTCCCCACTGAGCACGGAGTCCAATGTGGGGCTTGATCCCAGGGTCCCGGGGTCATGACCCGAGCCAAAGGCAGACACTTAACTAACTGAGCCACCCAGGCATCCCTGGAAATCTGATTTTTAAAGAGAAGCCTTCTAATTTTTAAATGATGACAAGGAAATTCAATTTTAGGCAGTTGAAAATATTGTTATGAAAAATTTCAGACTTACAAAAAGGTATTGAGAATAATATAATGAACACCAGGCCTAAGAAATAATAAATGAGAAATGATATTATAGTTCCTTGGAGACTATATTCCCATTATAACGCACTTTCTTCCCAGAAGTGTCTCATGCATTTCTTTCTTCCTTTCTTTTTTTAAGATTTATCTATCTATCTATCTATCTATCTATCATCTATTTATTTCAGAGAGAGAGCGCGTGTGCGTGTATGTGCACAAGTGGGAGGAGGGGCAGAGGGAGAGAGAATCCCAAGCACACTCTATGCTGAGTGCAGAGCCTGATGGGGGGCTCGATCTCATGACCCTGAGGTCAGACCTGAGCTGAAATCAGGAGTCAGTTGCTCAACCAACTGAGCCACCCAGAGTGCCCCATCTCATGCTTTTCTTTATATATTTGTCACATATGTAAATATTCCCTAAATCATGTACAGTATTACCCTATGTGTTTAGAAAGTTTATATAAATGGTCCTGCCCTGAATGTATTATTTTACAAGCTTATTCTTTCTTCCTTTTGAAGAGTTATCTGTGAGCTTCATTCCCATGAACATGCTGGATGATGAATGACTCGTTTTCTGCAGCTGCATAATATTCCACAACTTGGAAAATACCGCCCCCCCCCCACTCACATATTCTCCTGTGCAGGGAGTTGAGTGGTTTCCAGTGGGTTCTTTGATTTTAATTTTTCCCCCCTGTTACAACAATGTCTTGGCGAACATTTTTATGTATGTTTTCTGGTGCACAAGTGTGAGAGTTTCTTTAAGATAGTATGCCTAGACATGGAACTGCTTGAAATATTTCAAATTTAAAATGCTTTGCAGGCCAAACAAAGACATTTCTGGGGGCCAGATTTGGTGCTTGGGCCACCAGTTTTCAACTTGTACGTATGGAGGGGAGAGCTTTCATGGTCTCAGTTCAGCTGTCGTGGGGTTGAAGCTAAAGTCTGTGTCCTGGTATGCGGTAATTCACGTGAACCCAGGTCCCCAGAGTCAACACACACTTGCCTTTTAATTGATGAGTAGTACTGATCAATGAACTCTTTGGCGAGAGGGAAAAGCTGTTCTTTTGTGCGGATGTCTTCAGGCCTTCGGATTTGCTGAGAAGGGAGCATGATGGAGCCCATACAGATGTGCTCCGTGCACCCTGTTTCCTGGAGGAAAAGAGAGAGTTGGATGATCACTTGGTTTTAGCACAAGTGTGGCTGCGGACCTTCATCTGACATTCATCGTGGAGGGTACCTGGCCTTTAATTCCGAAATGGGATTTCTCGAGGACCAGCTTTAAATCATTGTAGGGTACGGTCATCATCAAGGTGAGGATTACCAGCCAGTGTTCTAAGGCTCTGCTCAACTTGGGGAAGAAGGCTTTCTGACTGGCACTCACTGGGACTGAATCCCCTAAATATTTTTTTGATCCCACGTTGATCAAGAAGGAGCTTGTTGAGTGGTTGCAGTCTCTCACTCGAACACATCTCTGGGACACCGACTACAAAAAGAGCAGCTGCAGTTCTCCTCTATCCTATACTCACACCCTTTGCAATGTGACTTTCTAGCAATTCTCATTGAGAGGTGGAGCCTACACCTTGAACGTGAGCTGGTTTTGGCCAACGGAAAATGGCAGAGGTGAGACTGGGCCCACCCCACACCTAGGCCTGAGAGATCTTGTGTGCTTCTGCTCATTCTCCCTGAAAACCTCACAGGCACCATGGGGGCAAGGCCAGATCAGCTTCCTGGAGGATGAGAGACCACATGAAATAGAGTTGAGTTATCCCAGTCAAGGCCAATCCTAGACCAGCCACCTGCAGCTGGCCCCTCAGATGACTGCAGATGCTTGAGATCAACTGAGACCAGCAGAAATACTGAGCCAATCTGTGGACTTTTGAAAAATAATAAGTGGTGGTTGTTTTTAAGCCTCTGAGTTTTGGGGGATGTTTGTTACACAGCAATAGCTAACTGATACAACGTTCTTCCAAGAGGCTCGTTTTCAACAAAAATGTAAAACATGTTGCTTGGTTGGCTGTCATAAATGTTCAACCAAAACATAGGGAAAGCAAGGGAGGCTTGTTCAATACTTCATCAGTGGTCAGGCTGTGAAAGACAGAGAAAATGTGTTCAGAACCAGAAACTCCTCAGCTTGGATTCTTTTGGGTTCAAAGTACATAAATAAAAAGTATTTCCATGAGGGAGTCAGTAGCCACTAGTGGTTCTCAAAGGGGAGTGGATTTCCTACCCAGGGGACACTGAGTGATATCTAGAGACATCTATGGTTGTCACAACTTCACGGGGTACAGGCCAGGAGTGATGCTAAACGCCCCACAGAGCACAGCACAGTCCCATGACAGAGTCTTAGCCAAGACCAAATGTGCTTAGTGCGAGGTGAGTCTACACCCTGCTGGGATACTCACCAGCGTGCTCTTAAGGTGAAGGGTGTCAGTGAGAACCACGTCAGTCTCCCAGTTCTTGACCTTGAGGAAGCGGGGGCACTTGGAGGGGCTGCCATTTTTTGTGGGAGACTGCTTTCCCGAGGCAGGGGGCTAGAGGAGGAAGGAAAGATGGGATATTAGACAGGGTCCTGAGGGCACTGGAAAACTGTCTCTATGGGGATAGGGAGAAGAGCCACCTTCCCTGGACTCTTGCAGAGTCACCGAGTGCCTGCACAGACGGAAGGACTTAAGTCTCTCAGGGTGACACATGCAAGGGGGCGGGGAGCCTGGTCCCTCTGTCTCTGCAGAAGGAGGCACCTTGAAGATGTCTTTTGGGTTGTGTTCTGCAGGGAGGGGCCAGGAACTCAAAGGTGGCCTCTCTGGTGTCTAGTACAGGTCCCAGCCTAGAGCAGGGACTCGTTGAATATTTGTCGAATGAGTATATAACCTAGGGAGGCTGTCAGTCTCTCTGAATGGTACCAGCTTTCAGGCCTGAGGAATCAAACCTGAAGCTAGGTCAAATTCCTTGGATGTCTAGGCTTTCCTGCTACTGTCCAAACTCACTACTTCTGGTGAGTACTGGGAAAACAGAAAAGATTCAATTAGAAAGTTCTGAAACATAGAATATGCACATTTCAGATTTCTGGCTCTCAAAAGTGCCAAGTGTGTCCCTTCCTCAGGGTCTTTGTACTGACTGGTCCCTCTGTGTTGAACACCTTCAGTCCCCCATTTGTCTTCACGTCCATACACAGAATGCCCAGCTGGTGATGGGAGATAAGTCCTGGGCTCACCAATGCTGGCCCATCCAGGTTTTGACCTCATTAATAAGGATTACATTCCGCCTTGGGTGTTTCTGAGTAATCGTCTACCTGCCCATGCACCAGACGAGCATCAGTCAGTCGGCAGCTGGAAGGGAGGGGCAGCAGGCACACCCTGCCATGTCAGCTGCACTCAGACAGAGGGAAGACAAGCCAGTGTGGAGTGACACTCATGCCAAAGAACAGAGCACTGGTCAGTGACCTGGTCACTGGCAGGGTATTCACACGTTCAACCGGTATTTATTGAGCACCTACTGTGTGCTTGACACTGTTAGGCACTGGAGACACAGTAGTGAAAAGAGACTGCCCTGGCCCTTCTGGGACACTGCTGGGAGAGAAGTAAAGATAAATAATAAGTAAACCCATACCTGAATGACAGACTATCAGTGATAAGGATATATGATGATGAGGGGAGAAAGGCAAGTGCAAAGGCCCTGAGGTCCTGAGGTAGGGATAAGCTTCAAAGGATCAGCAAGGAGGCCAGTGTGGCTGGAGTGTAGGAGTGTGGTTGGTGCCAGGAGATAAAGTTGCGCAGGAGGCAGGGTCCTCATTTTTTAAAAAAAGATTTTACTTATTTATTTGAGAGAGAGAGAGAGGGGAGAATGGCAGAGGGAGAAGCAGACTCTCCATGGAGCTGGGAGCCCGATGGGGGTCTCGATCCTGGGACTCCAGGATCATGACCTGAGCTGAAGGCAGTGGCTTAAGAAAAGAGTCACCCAGGCACCCCCAGGGTCCTCATTTTTATCAGCTGGGAAGAACTCAAGCAGGTGAGGAAGATTATAATTAAGTGGGTTGAGTCCAGGAAAGAACTGATAGACTACACAGAAGGGCTAATACTAAAAACTGGCATTCAAGAAGCACTTACTATATGCCAAGCAAAATCTTATCATGCCTGTTTTACAGATGAGGAAGCTGAAGCACAAGGTGGTTAACGAGGTTGTCGATGGTCACACAGCTAGTACACTGGAGCCAGGAGTCAAATCCTGGCAGTCCACAAACCATGTCCTTAACTGCTAGACTCTGCTGCCTCTTGGCCATTATGCATAATTCATTCATGTGTTCGTTCGTTCACTCATTCACTCAACATGAGTTTATTGAGTATCTCCTACGTTCTGAGCAAGGTTGCCAGGGCTACAGTGACAGAGTAGACAGATGTGATCTCTGTCCTCAGGAAGTTCATACTGCACTGTGGGGGTGAGCGGAGGGACGACAGTTGTTATGATCATTATAACCAAGAGCAATGGCACTCTAACATGGGGTGCCGGCAGTGCAGAAGGGACTGTGGAGGCACACAGGAGAGGCACCTGACCCAGAACATTTGACTTCTAAGTGGAGACCCGAAGGACAGTAGGTGTTAATCAGGCAAAGAGAGAAGAGCAGAGTCTTGCAGGCAGAAAGACCAGCTTATGCAAAGGTCCTGAGGTGAGAGGCATATCATAGCCTCCAGAACCATGCAAGTGATAGCAAAGAACACATGGGAGGTGCCATGACTCAGATCTTCCGCAACTCTCTGATGTGGCCAGATCCAGCCATCCCCAGTGGTTCCCATCTCAGTGCTGGGCATCACCATCCATCCACCTGTGCAAGCCATGAGCAGGAGCTATCCTGGACATCATTCTCTTTATCCCCTGTGCTTGCTCTGTCCCCAAGTCCCACAACTTTAGCTTCTAAATAGCTCTAGAATCCACTGCCTCCTTGTCCTCCCCATCTAGCTGGCCAGCACTCTGGGTGACCAACATCATCTTTCACTTGGATGAATGCAATCACCTCCCAAATGTTAGCCATCGAGTACCACTACTGGTGATATAATGCACACCAGGAGATTAGAGCACTATGATGGATGTAGCCATCTATAGGACACCTGTCAGTCCTATCGGCCCTGCCATCACTACAAGTGTCAGGCCAGTCTGATCACACCAGGAGCAGAAGACGGTGTGGAAGAGTTCTTCCCTTCACTCCCATTTGCACTTTCTGCATGCTAAGCTCTAAGATATTTCCTTCTGTCCCCTCATGAAGCCACATATGGACAGCTCCATTTCCTTCAAAAGCCTGGCCAGCCAGCCCCGATGCTTCGCTAAGATCTGTCTTCCCTGTGGTCTCCTCCAGCACAAATCCAGCACTTCTGCAAAGATGGAAGTCACATCTTTGCAGAAGACTTGGTAGCAACAAATTCCTCCAACCATGCCAACAGCCTGTAGCCACGGGAACCAAAAAATCAGACCTTGGCCAGGTGGGAGGCACCCCGGCCACCCCCTCCAAAGACTGACCATCACTCAGCCAGTCTGCAAACTCTCTTGACCATTCACATGGCTGCCCCAGAGGCTGAGGAGTGGCTGGTTCTGGTGCCAGGGTCAGGCCTGGGATCCATGGGGGGGGGAGGGCAGACGGGTGGGGAGCACTGGGAGGCCGAAGGAGGTGTGGGGTACGGCTGGTGGGTGGGCAGCCAGCAGCCTCGATCGGCAGGGTGCGGCAGGAGTGAGGTAACCGGCATAATGAAAGAGGCCATCTGCTGAGGTTCCAGATGTGTGTGGGGTGGTCATTACGAGCCAAGAAACTGGGGGCCCGGGCGTGAGCCGTGCCTCTCCACCCTGGGCTGCGCTGAACTGCACACTTGAAACCAGGCATTAGGAGGCCCCTGGCAGGGCTGTTGTACTTGGGCTTTGATGTTTTAATTAGCCAGCAGTAATATTAGATGACTCAGGAGGGGACAAATGGGAAGATTAATATAGCAGTCAGGGGCCCTGCATGGGGGGTGCCGATGACTTTTCTGAGTGGGGACAGAAATGTTCTCGCTAAAAATGCAGATTAGGGGCACTTATGAGTTATTAAATTGGGGACAGGGCACAAGTGGGCTTTGGGCAGTGGATACACGTGTCCTTTCCTGGATTTGTGTCTGGGGTGGCCAGCGGAAGCTTTTCAGGTGGTGAGAGACACTGGCTAGGTCCCCAAGGGCTCTGTGGGAGCGCTGCGATGTCTGCTCCTAAGTGGGGCCAGGAGGCTCTGAACTTGTGGGCATTTCAAAGGCTCTGCCAATACTTCGTTGCTTCTGGAGCCTGTGGGGGCCCTGAAGAAATGGAAGGCAAGGGTCTTGCAGCAGAGAGGCGATAGTGAGGCAAGGTCCTATCAGCCTAGAGCCCTGAGTCTGGGATTCAACTTTGAAGTCACCGTGATATCCTCTTACCTTCTGTCCTCTCCGCCCTTCCCTCCTCTCTCTTCTTCAACAAATACCTACTGGGCACCGTGTGCCAGGGACTTATGTTCTTGGCCCTCCTGTAGTCCCCACTCTCATCCCACAAGCTTGTCTGCTGCCTGTCACACAGCCCAGAAAGTAAGAATGACTTTTCCATTCTAGCCTGTTGAATAAAAGTATCAAAAGAAGAGCAATGTTTCATGACACAAATAAGTTACAGGAAGTTCAAATTTCGGTGTCCATAAATAAAGTTTTATTGGCACATGGCCACACTCCTTTGTTTTTGTTTTTTTTTTTAAGTTTTATTTATTTGAGAAGAGAGAGACTGAGCTCACGAGCAGGGGGGAAGGGTAGAGGGAGAATCAAACTCCCCATAGAGCAGGGAGCCCCATACGGGACTCGATCCCAGGACCCCAAGATCACAACCTGAGCTGAAGGCAGATGCTTCACTCACTGAGCCACCCAGACACCCCAAATTTGCAGTCTCTTGACCCAAGGAATTGACTTCCAGTGGTTGAAAGCTTAGATCATTTCACTCATGTCCCCATCTGCTTAAACGGCACCACATTAGAGAACTTTACGGATCACCCTTTAAAACAGTGCCCATCCCTGATGTCCTCTGCTTCCTTAGCATGCTTTATTTTTCTTGAAGGCACTTTTCATGCCTGTAATTTGCAAGTATATGCATATCAGCATGTACGTATAGCTATGTCTCCATGTCTTACAGACCCATATATATAATGTCTACAGGTATTTAAATACAGGCACAATTTTCTGCCTACCCAGTGCCTACTTTGCTCTATGTCCAGCCCCCAGACCAGTGTCTGGCACATGGCACATATGCAAAAAACCCCTGAGGTCTGCCAGGAACTGAACTGTGTCCCTCCTGAATTCATACGTTACAGTCCTAACCTATTGGAGACAGGACCTCAGGAAGTAATTAAGATGAAAAGGGGCTATAACAGGGGTGCCTCGGTGGCTCAGTCAGTTAAGTGTCTGCCTTCAGCTCATGATCCTGGGGTCCTGGGATCGAGCCCTGCGTTGGGTTCCCTGATCAGCGGTGAACCTGCTTCTCCCTCTGCCCCTGCTCCTCTCCCTGCGTATGCTCTTTCTCTCTGTCTCTCTTAAATAAATAAATAAAACCTTTGGGGGGGGGGAGAGGCCATAAGAAGTAGGAGCTAATCTGATAGGATTGGTGGCCTTATAAGAACACGAAGAGAAACCTCTCTCTCTTCCTCCCTCCAGGCACCCACAGACAGGCAGAGTAAGGACACAGTGAAGGCGGCCATCTCCAAGCCAGGAAGGGGGCCCTCGCCCAACGAGACCGTGCTGGCGCCGTGACCTCGGACTGCTAACCACCAGGACCATGAGAAAAAACTTCCTACGTCTATGCCGCCCAGCATGTGGTACTTTGTGATGGCAGCCCAAGCTGATGAACAAAAGGTCTAAGTGCATTTCAAAATGATGCTAAGCCAAAGGCTTTGGTCTTGATTTAGTAGAGAAGGGGGGACCCTGGAAGCTGCCTGATGGAGGGGGGAGTCTTCTCAAAGCTAAGGTTTGGGACACATGACTGCAGGGATTGCCAGAGGGAGAGGGTGAGGGCAGAGAGA
>PITA01001632.1:0-21330 GCA_004023965.1 Spilogale gracilis | reverse complement strand
GCCTTGTAGCAGAAGTGAAGGAAGATGGGGGGGGGGGGCTCGGAAGGCAGGAAGACAGACACAAGATATCTGGAAGATCTGGGAACAGAAGCCAAGTACCCTGCCCTTCCCCAGTTATGGGCTGTCACAGTCAGGGAGCCTCACAGTGGAATGGGGACAAGAGCATGACAACAGGGAGGGAGGTCCCTTGGGAGACACGACGTTTTAGGAACTGTTAGGGGCTTGGACACCTGGGTGGTTCAGTCGTTAATGAAGTATCTACCTTCGGCTCAGGTCACGATCCCGGAGTCCTGAGATCGAGCCCTGCATTGGGCTCCCTGCTTGGTGGGAAGCCTGTTTCTCCTTCTCTCACTCCCCCTGCTTGTGTTCTCTCTCTAGCTGTTTTTCTCTGTCTAATAAATAAAATCTTAAAAAAAAAAAAAAAAAAAAGGAACTTTTAGGGGCCAAACTGTGTCCTTCCCAGATTCCTATGCTGGTCTCCTAACCCCAGGTCCTCGGAATATGGCCTTATTTGGAGTCTGTAGTGAGGTCATTAAGTTAAAATGAGGTCTTTTGGGTGGGCCTTAAGCCAATATGACCGGTGCCCTTATAAAAGGGGATATTTTGAGACAGATACACACATAGAGAGAAGACCGTGTGAACACAAGACGCCATCCAGAAGCCACGAGGAGAGCCCTGGGAGGATTGTCCCTCACGGCCTTACAAGGCACCAATCAACCTGCCAACCCCTTGATTTCAGGAGATCGCCTGCCTCCAGAACGTTTCTGCTCTTTAAACCACCCAGTGTGGGACGCTTCGTTACAGCAGCCCTAGGAAAAATATTCCAGAAACTAGAGCCCAAACCTGTATAAGCAAGAAGCTTCCAACTCTTTGACTACTGGCACCCAGGGACAGTGTCTCCCTTCTAGACCTGCGGCAGCCTGCCCCACCAGGCTTGTCCTAAAATGAGGGCAGCATCCTGGGGCTGAGCTGGGCACCACGCCAGCCACCCCACGGCCCAGAGCCACCCGCATAGCTGCAAGTGTAACCGGGTTGTGAGCTGTGGCCAATCAGGGTTCAGCAGGTAGGCACCCATCTGGGGGATGAAAAAATTGCTACTTAGAAAACTCAACCGTGTTTCGGACCTTCCAGTATAATTTCCTAGTCGTGTATTCAAAGCATTGTTTCTAAAGCGATTCACTCTGTATAATAACTCCAAGGAAGCTCAAAATCACTGATTCTCTGCCCTCCTCTCTCTCCCTCCCATTCAACAGGCTATTTTCTGTGGAGGGTAATTACAGAAGGAGGTACTCCAGAGTCAGACCCCCACAGCTGGGACCCACAGACAAGGGCCTCTGCAGAGAAGCGGTCTTTAAGTTACATTGTTGAGTAATGCCAGATGTTACCAGACAACTCTGAACTCGGTCCCACTGCCGACCAAGATGCGTATGTGCACGAATTCATTTTAAAAGAAATCTCGTCATTTTCTTGCGGCCCAACCCCATTCTGTTACATTCATATCATGCGCGTGCATTTATTAAAAGTATTACCTTACTAAAGGTAAATATTTAAAATGCACAAGGCTTACGATCATGTTTTTAATTTTTTACCTTTTCAGGTATCCTGCGACACTCAGAAAATGAAAGTCCTATGAACGTCTGAGAACCTCTGTTTGGAGGAGTATCAGTTTACACAGTGTGGAGGAAAAAGGACTCTGACCTAACTTGGCTTATCTGGGAAAAGAACATGAATATGGTTTGATGCTTTGCATAAGCGTGGGAGCCATGTCGCTCATTCCTGATCCAGACATCATCGTTCCACTGGTAATGGTCGGGACAGCTTGCTTTGAATATACTTGCTATTAAAACAAGCAGCAAAATATGTGGAAATCCCTGCAGGGCTGAACCCAAAACCCCATCAATTCAGGCCCCGCTTCCTGGCTCCATCCTGGCTCTGCCCACCTGTGGTCGCAGGACCTGGCAGGCTGGTGTCAGGGCCGTGTGAGCGAGAGGGAACCTGAGGGTCACCAGCAGTGATGGCCTGGGTGGAGGGAAGCGAGAGATCAGTAAGGTTTGGATTCCACTGCCATGGGGGGGGCTGAGGGACACTCCTCCGTTCCACATCAGTTCCCAGAAAGTATCTTCATTGAGACTTTTTTTTTGTCCCCTGTTTGAGGGCATCCTTGGAACACTGGGTGACCTGAGAAAGAGGGAGCTACTTAAGTGTTTTTGGGAAAATCCAGCCTGGATATCTTATTCTATTCATGAGCTGGACCAAGCCAAAGGAGACTTGGTCCCATGGAGCTGGTGGCAATAATGAGTTTAAGAGGAGTTTATAGCTAGAGATTTAGGGCACCTGTCCCCCCACCCCCAGACAGAGAGTCATCGCAAAACACAGGAGTTTCCTCAGGTGCTCAGAGAGGCTCAGGGAAGGGAGTAATCCACACACAGCCTGAGACGTCCCCCTGGACGGAGCTGGTGAGTCCGCAGAAGCCAGCTGGATGGGCCCGCCGGGGACGTCTGAATATGATGCTGCTAAACCCCAAATATGACCGTGTGACAACAGCTGTGTGTGAGTGTGCGCAGTGTCTGTAGCGCATCTCAGAAGCGGAAGTTTCCGGAAGTCAAGGCAACTGTTTGATGAAAAGACAATGCCCAGACGGGGAACTTCTCAGCTTCCATGGTGAGCAATGTTTAGTGAACGCCTGACCTGGGCTAGGCCCCCACACGTCTCCTGGCTCATCGAGTCCTCAACGTAACTCACTTTTCAGAGGAGAAAACAGAGGCTCTGGGAGGTAGGATGCCTATCCTCAAATGAATAGCTAATAGGCAACAGAGCAGGGAGTGGGATCGAGGCCCTCAAAGGCTGGGCCTTTGCACTGTAGACCGGGCTGCTGGCCCCTGTGGACTCCTGGGGCCTGACCTCCCTGCCGCAGAAAGACACACGCTGGCTTGATCTCTCGATCGTCATCCACAAGGATGACAACGGAGTGACAGAGGGAGAGAGGGGCGGCTCTGTCACCAAGACTCCCGGCTGCTCACATTCCCTTTCCAGGCACGGAGATGTGTTTCCTGCCCTATGTGCCTCACGGGAGCCATGTAACAATTAGCAGTAAGACTGTATCTAAATGAGCCCTACAATAATCAGCCAAATCAGCAGCAGCAGAAACAACAATGAGGATGCAGGTTTTCGGAGCACTTATTCTGTGCTGGGCCTTTGAGAATTAATAGTGGGCTCTGGGGGGGCGCCTGGGTGGCTCAGTGGGTTAAGCCTGTGCCTTTAGCTCAGGTCATGATCTCAGGATCCTGGGATGGAGGCCCGTGTCACACTCTCTGCTCGGCGGGGAGCCTGCTTCCTCCGGCCTCTCTGCCTACTTGTGATCTCTCCCTCTGTCAAATAAATAAATAAATAAATCTTAAGGGGAAAAAAAAAAAAAGAGTGGGCTCTGGGCTCTGCCACTCACTAGTCACGTGACCTTCCTCAAGCAAACCCTCTGTGCCTCAGTTTAGTCATCTGCAAAATGGGGGCAACAGTATTTCACTGGGTTGGGGAGAGGGCTCACTGAGACCAGGGCCCTGAAGTGCTCAGCACCGCACCCCATGGGGCTCACCACACACATGAGCTGCTACTGTTCCAGGCGAGGTTGCTTCACACCTCACCGCCCCCCGCCCCCTGCCCGGACGAGCCTGTGAGGAAACGGAGCTCCGTGCAGATGCTGTCTCGTTGTCTAACCAGGGCCCTGCCATCGTCAAGGCTCAGGTTTCCCGGCAGCTGACTGGGTTGTCGCCAAGAGGCAGGGAGGGTCCCAGGTTTGCCTTCATTGAGATGCAGCAGCCCGCTGGGGCGCCTGCCTGGGTGGAGAGGTGCCCTGACCCTCCTCTGATCCTGATCGCTGGGGACCCACAGGCAACGCCCCCTTCCCTGCCTCATAATTTGGGGCTCTCCAGGCACCGGGATGAAGCCTACACTTACTTCGTAGTACAGAAAAGCTTCTCAACAGATTTTGACATTTTGAAAGCAGCCAGCAAGGCCCATGTTCCCCAGGGGTGAGGAAATGCCAGGCTCTGGATGAGGCAGTGGTGGTGGGGAGGGGGGTTTTGATTTAACAGTCATGTCTCTGATTACCTGATTGCCAGTGTCAGCAACAGGCTGGAGAGAGGGGCAGCGGGCTGAATCAGATGAGGAAGCCCACCTCCCCCAGGCCCAAGACCCTCCCTCAAATCCACAGAGTGGACTGATGCTTAATTAATATCTGAAAATAGGCATCCTGCTCTGAAGCAGGACACAATTCACCCCTTCCCCCTTAGGAAGGCAAATCAGGCAGATAAGAAAATAATTGCCTAATAAGAAGGGAAGCACCGGGATGCCTGGGTGGCTCAGTCGGGTAAGCACCCAACTCTTGATTTTGACTCAACTCCTGACCTCAGGGTCGTGAGATCAAGCCCCACATCGGGCTCTGCACAGAGCATAGAGTCTGCTTAAGATCCTCTCTTTCCCTCTCCATCTGCCCCTCCTCCCTCAAATAAATAAAATCTTATTTTATTTGAGGGAGAGAGAGATCACACAGGGAGAGGAGGGATTAGAGAGAGGGAGAAGCAGGCTCCCCACTCCCCATGATGTCACGACCTGAGCTGAAGGCAGATGCTTAACTGACTGAGCCCCTAAATAAATGCTGAGGTTTTGCAGGGAGAATGGACCAAGAGCAGTTTCTGAAGTCATTTACATAGGATAGCATTGTCACTTAAGAGGACTATTATGTCAAGAGCCTTTAGAATGGTGTCAAAATTCAATATGTGTCCCAGGTAGTTATCAGCAGTAAAAAAAAAAAAAAAACCTCAGAGGTCCAATAATGATCCTTAACAATAAAGAAAAATGCAGTATATCCTATAAACCACCATACAGGTTCCTTTAGCTATAATACTTTTTCCTGCTTTCTACTAGACAAATTCTTACATGATCTTCAAAACCTAGTTCAAGTGTTAGCTCTTCAGCTAAACATTTCCTGATACCTGCTGAGGTATTTATGTTCCTACAGTGTTTTGTGTCCCGCCCTATTTTAGGACTGATTGCACTATAACCGTGTCTGTCTCCCCACATTCATCTGTGAAGGTCTTAAGTGCAGAGAGGGTGATGTTTATTCATCTTTGTTTCCACCCCAGAGCTATTTCCTGATGATTGGCAGGTGAAGGTCTGGTGAAGGCTGAGCTGATTGGTTCTATCTACCAGCCCAAGCCAGAAACAGTTTGCAAAGGGATGTTAAAGATGAGCGTTCCACCTTTCCACCGGTTGGTTAAGCTTCAGCCTTCAGCTCGGGTCATGACTCCAGGGTCCGGGGACTGGGCCCCGTGTCAGGCTCCCTGCTCAGCGGGGAGCCTGCTTCTCCCTCTCCTCCCTGTTCTTGCTCTCTCTCTTTTTCTGCCTCTCTCTCTCCAATAAAGAAATAAGATCTTAAAAAAAAAAAAAACAAAAAAGATGAGCACTACAGTCCACACACTGTGTTCTGGTGATATGGGACTTGAGTCTCACTGGCCGTAGGGAAGGCTGAAACAGACCATTAGCAAGAGAAATCACTAGATGAAGATGAACATCTCAGCCTCCAGAGACTGACTGAAGAGAAGGTGGTGCTTCTGTGGCTGATTTTCCCTGGAGAAGGGTGGGGCAGCCCTCCCTATTCCTTCAGGGAACTAATGATCTGAATCGGGAAGTTCTTCCTCTCATCCAGCCTGTATCCACCGGGCCTCCCTTGGACTCTACTGCCTTTTTCCCAGTCCTTGAGGAAAATGCAGACCAGCTCCTCTTTTACCTCCCACTATCTCTTCCTCACTCAGGAAAGCAGGTTGTGGCTGGGTCTCTCTTTGTGTTATTAACAATGCTAACCCCCTGCCCCCATGCCTAAAAAAGCAGCAGATGTGGGTAACAACTGGGAGGAAGGAAGCTGATCCTGGGAGCTCCAGGTAAAGTGGCTTCAAGCAGGTAGAGAAGAGGCTAAGTACATACGCATGCCTTAGGATGGAAGAAGAAGAGTATGTTTTCTATTAATTCGCTCAGCCTGGGAAACATTTCTCAGCACTGTGGTTATGAAGATGGCTAGCAGGAGGTAACGGGGCTGCTTCCTTAGCTCTGGGGCTGGGACTCAAACATAACCTGGAACTTGGATCTCCACCCCCTTCCAGCTGTATTTCTGAGACGCATTTGGAAAACCGAGCCACAGACCACCGAGCCAAGATGACCTTGCTGGCCGGCTGTTTTGGGGTCACAGACGACACAGGACTTGCCAACGACAGAAGGAGAGAATGCACATGCCGGCGTGGCTGATCTGTACGTCATGAGTCCAGGAGCTCCCAATTCTAATACTGTCTTAACCTCAGGAAGATGGGGTTTTTCCTACCTTGCCTAGCACCCTTTTCCCTTTTTCCAAGCAAAGGGAATGGCCATTTTGAGGGACCCTAAGGCAAGTTCTCAGCACCTCTCCCTGATAGCTATGGACAGGATGTTTAAGACCCTATGACCCCTAAATTCGTACGTTGAAACCTAATCCCCAAGGTGATTAGGGTTTTAGTGGGCGGGGTCTTGGGAAAGGGGTTAGATGACCTTCTGCAAGAGATCCCAGAGAGATGCCTCTTTTGCCCGGTGAGGACACAGGGAGAAAAGACCCCTGCCATGAACCAGGAGGTGGGCTCTCAGCAGACCCTGAATTGCTGGTGCTTGATCTTGGACTTCCCGGCCTCTAGAATGGTGCAGTCCGTGCAGATTATTGTCCCATAAGAATATAGGCTCGAGGTGGTCAGAGTGTCCACATTTTTAAAGAGAAGCTATGAATACGATACTCAAAACACTGGCAATACATTCAAAGTACAAATATAAATTATAGCACAGACCTAACAAATCCTGTGGAGAGTCTGGATCTAGCCTAAGGCTGTCTCTTCCTGTTCTTTTGTCTTGGGAGGATTTGAATTATGGCAATACCCCTTTCTTTTCAGTTAAGAACAAAAACACAAAGAGATTAACTTCACTTGTTCGTTTAATCGTGAATGGAAAATAGCTTCCTCATAGCTCACAGTGTGGCCCTGAGTTTTGAGGACACCATAACAGATGTCTCTATTGGTGCTTCTCCTTCAAGTGTTCCTAGATGTCACTGCAAGGGGGTGAGTAACTAGCCAGGAAGAGCATGGCTCTGACCGACCGCAGAATCCCTGATATCCTTATCTTTCTGGCCAGCCATCGGCAGTGAAGGGAAGCAATCCCCACTGTGGCTCCGGATGTCCTCTCCTCCCCATGGGAGGCTATGTAGAGAGGCTTTGGGTCATTGCTCAGGTGGGCTGGTAACAAAAGCTGCTGTCCAGGCACATACATCAGAAGACAGAACCTGGCAAGCTGCCCTGTGACATTCAGGGTTGGAGGCGGGCAGAGAGATGAAGGTGACCTGGGCCGTCTCCCTGTTCTGACCTCCCATGCACCATTCCTCCCAGAACTCGTTGCAGTGCAGAGGCTGGGCAGCAAATTCGTACACTTTAAGAGGGTTGCACTGGCCGGGTCTGTGAGCTGCCCAAGCAGGTAAGAGTGAGGCATTGCCGACCTCTAGTCCGATCTCCCCGTGCTCGGAAACAGTATTGATTCTGCTGCCAAAACACATCTCAGTAAAGCGTCCGATAATACGTTGGGTTGGGGACGCCACCATTCTCCTGCTTAGCTGGTAGGACCGAGGCAATGTCTGTGGGCAGCCATTTCTCAATTCCTGCCCAGTCACAAATGCCACTCGAGGCATTTAGGCAATGTCATTCATTACAACAATGTCACAGTAAAATACTGGCAATGACCTAGTGCCCATTACGGAGGACTGGCTCAGTGAGTACGGCAGAGCCATGCTATGGAATATTATACAGCTGTGAAAAAGAATCAGGCCTCTCCTCACCTACGAATTGGGGGTAATCACCAAGATACACTGATAAGTGAAAAGCAAGGTGCAGAGCCATACTATGCTGTGCTCTCATTTACGTGAAAATAATGTGCATGTATCTGTCAGTCTATGCGTACAGTGTCGCGGAAAGAACCACAGGGAGGGAAACCATGTGGCTGGAATTAGGGGAGAGAGGAAAACTTTTTACCATGTATCTTTACCTTCTAAATTTGGGATGTGAATGGCATGGGAGTGCCTTTGCTGGTGGAAACAGAACTGAAATTCAAAAAACGGCAAGATCAGGAACGAAGAAAAACAAAGCCCGTAGGAGGCATGCTCCTGGTCTCAGTGCCCCTGAGCTCCCCAGCTGTGGTGGCTCCCTTCCATTCCAACATGGTTTGACACCTGGCATCCCTCCCCTCTTCTTCAGGCTGGGGAAGGTTCAGGGAGCCATGGAGTGTGGGAGCCGAGCTGGCACCACCCACTTACCTGCTCCTTCTCTGAATACGGGTTGTTGAGGACGACGGGCACATGGTCCTTCCCCCACAGATCACTGAAGACTCGGTCATTCTCCACGCCAAGGGGCAGCGGTCTGTGTGACTTGCCTTCCACACCTCTGAAAGGCAAGATAGGGGAAGTGAGAAAAGCATGATCTCAGGGCGACGGGCTGATGGCCCTGGTCGAAAAGTCCCACGTCTGTCCAGAACCTCTGTGGTTCATCCACAGGACTCTGTGCGGAGACAGCACGCTTTGGGTGCCCAGCCTGCTGCCTAGAATCGCCAGCAACACGTGGGCAGGAAGCCCCATTGCCACGCACCAAGGTGAGCTCACCGATGCTGGCGCCGATGGTCGGCACGCACTTACCTTTGTGGGCATCACTTCCGGATGGCCACGACCTGGCTTTGGTCCACCCTTCCCACTTGCTCATTTCAAAGATCTAGGAACACAGAAGGCTCATCTCCCACCAGACCCCTGGACAACTTAAGATGTAGGAGGCAAGACAGAAGACAAGTCCCAGGGGCCAGGGTGATAAGTCACCCTAATTCTGAATAAGCACTAACAGTGAGACGAATGATACCTACGCCAAGAAAAAAAGGCAATGATTCTGAAAATGAGGGGAACAGAGCAACAAAACAAATGACCATGAAAAATGATAGCTAGTGTTTATTAAGCATTTATTATGTGTCAAGCACTTTACAAGTGTTTTAATTTAATCCTTGGGACAACTCTATGATGTAAGGATGGATATTAACAACATTTTATAGCTGCTGTAGGCAAGACAGACTCTAAGATGCTCAGGGTCACAGTTTCTTAGCCCGTTCTTTACAGCAATTCTGAGATGAAGGCTCTCATTATCACCATCACCACCATCATCACCATCACCACCATCACCATCACTACTACCCTCATCACCATTGCCATCTTCACCATCACCACTGCCACCGTCACCCAAACTTCCACTGATACCACCACCACCATTAATCTGATGATCATCACCATCCAGCTTCTCCTCATCAGCATAACCATCATCATCACCACCACCATTGCCATAATCACTCTCATCATTACCATCATCCCCCTCCTTACATCATACTATTCATTATCATCACATCACTACCAGCATCACTACCCTCCTCTGTTGTCACCATCTTTAGCATCTTCATTACTATAATCCTAATCCTCATAATCATTATCAGACAAGGAGACGGAAGCTCAGAGAGGTTAAATCACTAGCCTAAGTAACACAGCCATGGGTGGCGGAGTTGGGACTCATACCCAGACTTGCTCTTGACTCTAAGTGCTCACTTCTGAACTGTGAAGCTTTCCTGGCTCTCTGCTCTTGAACTCAGACTCAGGAGGAGACAATCTCAGCTAGGTTCCGCAGCCTGGTCGTCCTCTAAAGATGGAGAGAAGTCACGGCTGAGATGGGACTGACTTAGCATCAAAATCCAGACCTTCTGATCAGCCCTGCCTCGCCTCTGTCCTTCCTTCCTCTGAGCTCTGCTTTCCTGCTTCCTGACAATGGGCCTCTTTTTTAATCCTCCCATCCACTTTGACTCTGACTATAGCATCTGTCTGGTCCCCAGCTTTGGGGACCGTGGCTTGCTCTGGAGCCCCTCCTGGTTTTGGTCCCTGGTGCCAAGGCTGACCCTGACTTAGTCCTCTGTTCTACCTTCCCAGCTTTAGGGATTTATAATCCTGGTCCCATCATTTCCCCAACTCCTAGTCCGGCGCCAACAGTCATTCAGGATCAAGCTCTGACGGCAGGGCCCTGAGTGGCCCCTCTGGCCAGGCACACCTCCCTCTTTGCTGTGTTTCACAGAGCCCTGGTGGCCTGCGCCACAGCCTCCTCCACTCGTCTGCGTGGAGAGGTCTGCAATCGTCAGAGGGAACATTCTGTTTTACCCTCTTGAAAATGTCACCAAAACCCACCGGGAGTGGTTCTTGATCACAGACATTTCACAAGCCAATGGTTTACCTATGTGGTGATAAACAGAGGAATTTTCTGTTGAGATCGTTGCTCTAAATGTCACTCAGCTCCCCCTCAGCTCTGAAATGCCTGATCCTATGATATCACGGGACTATAAATGGGGATTCAGCAGAGACGAGGGGTTGATATTGTTCGAGCATCTGTAACATACCAGGTACTGGTAGAGAAGCGACTTCATTTACTCTCAACAGACACTAAAAACCCCATTTTACAGATGCAAAAACTGAGCCCAGAGAGGTTAGGTAAGTTTCCTGGGGTCCCACAGTAAGCACAGAGAAGGGCTGAGATATGAAACTAGGTCTGACAGATGCTTGGCCCAGACAGGAAAAAGTAGTTACTCCAAGCCAGAGGCTAAAGAGCGAGTAATCCGAGATCTCTTGCTGAATGAGGCCAGTTTGCAAGAATTACAGGGAACAATTACCCGGGCAACCCCCGAAGTGGCCCACATGGCTTTTCTGTTTTGAATCTTCATGGAGAGCTGCTTTTATCTCCCCCTCCCCGCTCCTGTTTTAAGAGCCTTTAACACCTCTGTTTAAATAATGCAGGTGAAGTGTTTTGTCACCACAAACTTATTTAAGAGTCCTGTGTGATGAGCTGGAGAAGAACATTTTTAATACGGGACCAGGGGGAACATCCAGGTTGAGCTATTTTGCTTCCGTTCACCCAGGAGCAAAATCAGAACTCGATTTCCGTAAATTCCCAGCTCCCAGTCTGAGAGTGATAACCAGATCTGAAGGAAATATCTGGCTAATTGTGGCGAATCTGCTCACCCCGGGACCCAGCTGCTTGGTGGGTTCCTAGGGGCAGGGGAGCTTGCTGGTTAAGACTATGGGCTCTTGTTTGGGTGGCGCTGGGTTCGACTCCTGGCTCTGCTGGTTCTAAGCTGTGCAACTTTGGATATTTTGGATACTTATGCTTTCCGAATCTCCATTTATTCATTCCTAAAGCAGGGTTATTCATCCCTAGTTTGTAGGGCTGCAGCAATGGTTTGAATGAGGTAAAGCTTATAGCCCTTAGCTGTGCGGCTCAGGCTGTTACTCTTTTCCTCCAAATGGAGTACAGGTATTGAAGGTATGTATCTGTTGATGAGATCCTGGTCACGTTCATGTATCATTTCTTCATTTAAATAAATATACTGGGAGCCCACCCATGGATGTGGATAGGGTCCATCCTGACTTCTTAGAAGCCTGGACGGTGCCTCTCCTTTGGCAGAACTCAGGAATGTCGGTCCCGCCCAGGTACCTGGAGTGGCTTCAGCTTAGATCAAATGTTGGTATTTCGGGAGCTGGACCATTCTTCGTTGTGGGGGGCTGTCCCAGACATCGTAGGATGTTTAGCAGTATCCCTGGTCTACCACTAGAAGTCAGTAACACCCTTCTCCCCTCCACTGGCACCCTGCCAGTTATGACAATCCAGAATGTCCCCAGACATTGCCCGATGTCCCTTTGGGGAGGAAACAAAACATACTCTTCCCTGGTGAGAAGCACTGGCTTAGTGTGGCTGAGCACCCCAAGGTCATGCTTCCTCCACAGCCCCTCCCATCCTTGCTCCATTTCTACGCCTATGAGGACTTGGTCACTAGTCGCTCCTTGTTCCCAGATGGGATTGAAGAATCTGCCTTCACTATGTGGCTTCTACCCCTTCTCAGGCATCCTTGGCCCCCTGGGTAGGCCACCCCCCGGCGGGCTTGCATTCCAGGTAGACCGGGACCCCCAGAGCCTTCCTGTGGTCACATGTGGCAGTTCTCACACTTCAGGGGGCAGCAGAATCAGCTGAGGAGCCTGTTAAAATCCCCCTGAACGTGCCCCCTAGAGAGTCTGAGGTAGAGGGTCTAGGTGGGAACCTGGAATCTGCATTGTCAAAAGCACCCCAAGTGGTCCACAGACGTCCTTGAAGACCCCTCTTCCTGGGAGGGCTATGGGCCTGACTGCCACAGCAGAGAGTAAGGTTCCTTCCTGGTTAGAAATGTCAGTGCCCCCCAGCTCCTTCTCTTCTTTCTCCTCATAAGACCGGGCACGGAGCTCTCCTTCCACTCGGCGAGCATCTTCTGGGCTTTCTAGCACGGACTCAACTAAAGCCCCTTTTCTTCCATTTCACTAGCTGGACAATCGCACCTAAGCTAACGCAGTCAGTCTGGCGTCTCTAGACCTTCTGAAAACCTTTGCCAGCTCCTTCCAACTGAGGCTTCCTGGGGCCCAGGCCTTGGACTCTCAGGTGGCGCATGTGGGGGTCCTGGCCAACTCCACAAGTTTGCACATGTGCTGGTCAGCCCAGTGCTGACCGCTAACCAACCCCGAGGACCCAGGATGGGGAGCAGGTGGGCCAGGCCTGTGTGTCGGGCACAGTCTGGAGGTGGGGGCCGCCTGCTCCGCCCCAACTGGGCAAGGAGGCCGCTGAGGAGCAGCTGGTCCTGGCAGGAAGCCTAACGCATCTCTCCTCAGACATCGCACTATGCCCTGACCCTCCTTCTCACCGCCCGCCCTCCACCTGGTCTCGGATATCGGGAGCTAAGTTAAGGCAGGAAGAGTTGGGGGCCGTGGAAAAATGAGTCTGAGGTCTCTGCAAAGCTCTGTTCTAGATCTCATCGTGTTGGGGAGGGGGAAGATGATGAAAGGGAAAAGTAGGCTTTTGAGAGCTGGAATTTTACTGCAGTGCTCTAGCTGAGAAGTGAGGGGAGGGCCTCTGGGCTCAGCACAATGAGGACAGTAAGTGTTCACATCACAAAAACTGGACAGCAGGACAGCATCCTCAAACTCCAGTGTCTACAGCGTCCAGGCTGAGCAGACGGGCTGATTTTGGATCCTGGGGAAGCGGAGAGCCCACGCTAGGCCCCGCCCCGCTTCCCGAGGCTGGCTGTCTCCCCACGAATAGACTTGGTGCTAACAGCTCTTCTGATATTCTCTTTAGAGAGGCTGGAAATCAGTTTTATTTTGAAACCTCTTGCTTTCTCTATTTTGCCACAAAAGCATTTTTCAGAAAGCTCTGTAGGCCTCCCGATAAAACTCATAGGTGATCTAGGCGTGACCTTTCAATCGCCAGTTTGTGACCTGTGACCTAAAGGGATGTTTGAGCCCCTCCCCCCAGAGTGATGTTCCAGAGAGGTCCATGGAGCAGTGTATCTTCAGGAAGGGCTTGGCAGGAGATGGACTGGTCAGCTGCCTGGCCTGTGATGAACATGCTCATTATGGACCTTAAGGAGGAAACTGAATGGTAGTTCTGGAAGGAATCTCAGGGCTCATCTGGTCCACACACTACTTTTACAGATGGGGAAACTGAGGCCCAGAGAGGTCCAGGGGCTTTACTAAAATATGTAGGTGGTGCGTAGCAAAGGGGCTCTAGAAGTAAGGTCACTGAGCCCAGTCCAGTGAGACCTCATAGTAATGGCTCGTCCAGGACCCGGCCTCAGCATTCTCCACGGAGCTGGCTGGATGAGTGTGCTGGGCTCAAACTGGCCCCAGGAAACATCAAGCCCTAACCCCTGAAACCCATATATGTTCCCTTATGTGGAAAGAGGGTCTTTGCAGGGGTGAAGAAGCTAAGAATCTTGAAAATGGGGAGATTATCTTGGATTACCTGGGTGGGCCCTAAATGCCATCACACAGGTCCTTGTAAGAAGGAAGCAGAGGGAGATCTGCCACAGGAGAGGAAGGCCGTGTGATCCGGGAAGCAAGAGGCTGCATGCCGGCTTTGAAGGGGCAGGAAGGGGCCACCAGCCAAGAAAGGCAAGGAATGTAGCTCTAGTAGCTGCAAAACGTTACTT
Organism: Spilogale gracilis; assembly: GCA_004023965.1. Taxonomy (NCBI): domain Eukaryota; kingdom Metazoa; phylum Chordata; class Mammalia; order Carnivora; family Mephitidae; genus Spilogale; species Spilogale gracilis. The sequence goes on along the minus strand of PITA01001632.1, from coordinate 7,203 downwards.
CTAGAGCCTGCAGACCCAAGACTTCCAGAGCTGCAGGAGAATAAATGTGTACTATTTTAGGTCACCACACTGCAATCTTTGTTACTGCAGCAAGGAGCAGGGGAAACTGAGGAGTGAGTATTTGGTGGCAGGGGCAGGGATGGTGTGGGCAGGTACGGGTACGGGGGGTGGGGGTGTGGACTTAGTGGCTTCGCCTACATGTGATGTCACTGCCTAGTTCTTTATTCCTACTTTCTACACTCACGTCCCACAGACCTTCTTTCCATTCCTTGAACATCACACCTTGCTCCTGCCTCAGGGCCTTTGCTCCTGCTATACCTTCTGTCGGGAATGCCCTTCCCTAGATTTCACATGGTTCACACCTTCTGGCCTCGGTATAAATGTTGCTTCTTTAGGGAGGTCTTTTCTGACTTTCCAATCTAGTTTTTTGTTTTATTTTTTAACCTAACCCCAAGCCATGTTTCTTCGAATCACTATTTTTTAAATTTATTTTGAATTGTTATGTTAGTCACCATACAGTACATCACTAGCTTTTGATGGAGTGTTACATGTCTTCCACGCATGTGTCACTATCTAAAGCAACTGCCTGAGGCTACCTGTTTATTATTCACTTCTTGCCTATGACCACAATGACAGAGGCTCATCAGTGGACCCCCAGTTCCAAGGACAGATCTGGGGCCGAACAGATGCTCGATAAATATTGGTTGAATGAAAGACGGCGAGAAGCCCCCTGGCTATAGGCTGTCTGGGCTGAATGGGTGGCTGGGTGGGCTTATTCCATAGCTCTTCCCAGAATGAGGGGCTGGGTGCCCACCTGACAGAATGGCAGAGACACAGACAGAAGAGAGGGTAAGGCAAAACTGACAACTCTCTAACAAGGACTCTTCTCCCTTCCCCAGGAAAGAACGGACTGGGGAAGCCGCACATGTTCAGACGGTCAGGGTGAGAATGAAAACTCATCCTGAGTGTGAAGGCAGTCACTGGAGTCCATGCCAACAGAGTGGTTCAAAGCCATGGGTCAAATGCAGCCAGAGAGGAGCTCCTCTACTGCAGACAGTCGTTGGTCTGAGATCAGTTCTCCGGGGGTGCTAGCTCTCACATCTCTCTCCCTTCCAGACAGAGAAAATACTTCAATATCCTCAGCAGCTTGATGACCAGCGGTCAAGGACACTGTGGCCAAGAGTGCCATCGATGCTAGTAGCGGCCAAGAGCACGGGCTCAGGGTCAAGTCCTGGCTTTGTCACTTGCGAGCTGTGTGACCTGGCACAAGTGACTGCACCTCTCTGAGCCTTGGTTTGCTTATTAGGAAAATGGGGTGCTATGAGGAACAAATGGATTCACTGACATCAAGACTTTGCATGCGGCCGGGCCCACCTGGAGTGCTCAGTACAGGTTGACCCGCATCAGGATCATGAAACACAGGCTTGTCATAGGCGACCTCTCCCCAGCTCATTTTCTAGGCTCAAATGGACTTCTGTGCCTCTGGCCACATTCTCTTGCCTGGTTCCTCTTTAACTGTCGATGCCCCCAGTGAGACATGTGGGTAGAAGCAAGACGGCACCCTGTGGCCCGTGCCGTGCGACTCTGGGCTAAACTGCGCCAGCTCTTGGAGTTTTCGTTTTCTTGTCGATAAGGGGACCCCAAGCACACAGCCAGCTTAGGGAGCTGAATTCACCCCAGCTCTGAAGACACGGCTGTTGGGAGGGCACTCTGTGAGTAAAGCACCCTGCATGTGGAGGGGAATGATCTCAGCACAGGGTGAGACTGACGGGCTGGCCCAGATGGACGCTGGACCAGGGACCTTGGCCTCTTTAGAACCCTCCTTCAGGGCAGCAAGCTGAACAACCTGGATATCCTCTGGCACGCAGCATCTTAAAGTGGCCGCTCCCAAGGGCGGAAGGTCCCAGAAGCCCCCAGATTTCCCTTCCTTCCACACCCCATGCGCTGCCACCGCCTACCAGGCCCACCCTCCCCGGGATCCAGGGTGAGACTATGCCCACACTAACCACCACGTGTCCCCCCAGTGAAGAGCCAGCATCCCCAAACAACAGGATCAGGTATGCCCCGTGGGGGAAAAGAACTAGATGAAGCAGGAGAATAGGTCTGTGTCCAAGAGGAAAGAGGGAAGGAAGGAAAGGAGGCCAAGAGAACAGCAAAGTCAAGGGCGCTGCAGAGAACCAGGGATGGTGGCAGCCTCTGCTCGTCCCCCCAGAAGCCACAGACTGCTGCCTGTGACAGGGGTGTGGGGCTCCAGGCCTGGTGGGCAGCGAGCCTCACTGTCACCTGGCCATCCCGAAGCCAGCTCTGACCCCCACTCCAAAAAGCAGCCTGGATAGGAAAGCCCCCAGAGGGATGCATCATTCCCAGGCCACCATGTGCTCCAAGGGGCTTGAATGCTCCCAGGCCTGCCAGGCCCAAGAGTGACCCTGAAGACCATTCTGTCTCTGGGCTTCCATTCCCTGACTGGGGACACGGATACTTAGCAGGGCGTTTGGTTCAGCCCTGGGAGGCAGGCTGGTGATTTCTGAGGGCACGTCTGTGACAATCAAAAGTTTTGGCTGTTCCAACAATCTTGAGGGCTCCTGGCATCACACGGGGAAGGAGGGGCCCGGCTGCCACGTGACTTCTGGACATCCACCTGGATCCAGAGCAAGCTGAGATTCCTGAAGCGAGATCCCAATTTGGTCTGACATATAAACATGGCTTTAACATGTCCTCACTATTCCGTGTATACCATCACTGGGCCAAGGAAAGACAGGACACCGCGTTATTGGGAGTCTGGTCACCATGTTGGAAAATCACATCATCACCTGCTAAGGCGACCCCGCTCGTGGTATCTGAGTTGCCAAAACAACACACTTGCCCCAGATTTGCATCTGACGCCGTCATGTGCGGGCTAGTTCTATGTGTGGGCAAACAGCCGTGCGATGATAGATTAAATTATAGCTTCTGTTACTATAAATTACTTTTGTTTTTTAAAGATTTGCTTATTTGAGAGAGAGAGAGAGAGAGAGCAAGCATGCGCAGGGGGTTGGAGGAGAGTGAGAGGGAGAAAGAAATCCAAGCGGACTCTCCGCTAACCAGGGAGCCCGACGCGGGCCTCGATCCCAGGACCCCGAGATCGTGACCTGAGCTGAAGGCAGTTGTTTAACCCACTGAGCCGCCCAGGCGCCCTGAAGGCTGCTTTCCTGAGTTGGTATCTGGAGAGGCCTTTAAGGTCTGGCATATAAGAGGGCTCCTCTTCAAGCCCTTCATATTCATGACCTCTACCGATCCTAGTGTCCCGCACCGGGCTTGCGTGTCCTGTCCTGCCAGCTGGGAGAGGGCCTCGGGGGAGGGACCTGCCGGGGACTGACTTCTCCAAAGCACACAGGGAGAGTCAGGCTCCTGGGTTCGGGGTGAGGCTGAAATAAAGCCCCAGGGAATTGTGATGCTCATGGCTCCATGACCACCCTGCGCCCAGCCGAGAACGAGAACCAAGCATATGGAACACTCTTACTCAGGTCCTGCTGCTCTTCCGGGAAGAAAGGGTGTTGAGGAAGAGGTTAATACCCAGGGGTCTTTGAGGGGAGGCACTTCGGGTGGTGCCCTGAAAAACCAGCCAATGACTGAGTGTGGATTCTCCATCTGCTTTAGGATTTACATCCCCTGAATGAGACTTGGGGGCCGCTAGCTTCCCAGAAGCTACGTCAAGCCCGTGTCGTCTCCCCTGTGTGTGCTGCCATAGGGAGCCTTCGGAGGCGGGGGTCTCGTGCCACGGTTGTGGCTGAGCCAGGCCCCAGATCTCGGCAAGCCGGGACAGCCCCGAGGACCAATCCCGGCCTCCAACTCTGGAAAGGAAAGTCAGGATGATAGGGGCGCCCTGCTGCTCGCCCCACTGAGAGGGTCACACCTTGTCCTGTGTACTGTGGCCGAGGTTCTCTGCCTCCTGCGGAGATGGGACCAAAGGTCTGAGGGAGACTCCCAGCTGCCCCCAGGAACGCGCAGAAGACAGAAGGAGCAAGTTCAAGGACAGGAGCTCAAAGGGCAGCAGGTGACCCCTGGGGACTTCTGACACAGCCTCGTCTTCCCTCTTGGGGTCTTGCTGGAATTGGCTTGGTCTCTGGCCAGGTGTGAAAAGTTAGAAAAGCTCCAGGAAGCAGTGGTGGGCAGAGATGGGGTGCCACAGACTGAGCCCCCTCCAAAGGTAGTTTGGGGGCTGATCCATCAAGAAGGAAGACTAGATCCCATGCAAGTCCTCCACCATATCATGCACACTCCTACCTCAGGACCTTGGCACCTGTTATTTCCTCTGCCTAGAATGCCCTTCCTCCATAAAGCTTCAAGGCACCTTTCTTCCCCTTCCTCTGGGTCTTTCAATGTCACCATCCTTGAGAACTGCCCAGCCTCTCTCTCTAAAATTCACCCTCCCCTACACTTTCCCACCCCTGCCTTATTCCACTTATCTCCTTAGCATATATCACCAGTGGCCTGCACATTTTAATATCTTTATCTCATTTACTCTTCATCTTTCCCATTACACCACAAACTCCACAAGATCAAGGGGCTTGCCCACCTCACTCAGTCACAAGGTCAGAGGGTTTGTCTATCCCATTCATTCCTTTACCCCTGGTGCCCAGACCAGGGTCTAGCCACAGTAGCTCTTCAGTGAACATTTGTTAAATGAATCGGTGCATGGGCCTGGGGAGTCGCTTTAATCCACATCCCTGAGGGACATTCTGGGGACCTCTAAATGCTCTCTGGACACTCAGGGGTCCTTGGGCAGAGGGCTGGGAAATCTTGGCCTGGGTTTCTGGGTGGCCCCACACCTGAGCCTCCCTTGTAGTTGGGGGGTGGATAAGAAGCAGGGGTTGTAGGGTTAATGCCTAACCTAAGATGAGAGCAGAAGGGGATGGAGAGAAATTTCCCTCTCTCCCATATCTCTGGACCCACTATTCTCTAACCGTCTGGCCCAGCTGCCAATCCCTCCCCAAAGAAAGAACTAGAATCACCCACTGTATCGCCTGCTTCCTTCCTCTCCAGAATCAGAAAATGCCAATGTGGCAAAAGCAGAGGGGCTGGGCCCTGGGTCTTCACGTTCTAGCCTTCTCTCCTGCATAACATGAGCAAGCCTACTGTTTGGGGGAAGCTGGGCCGGTTCTCTACTTTGATTCCAGTCCCTTCCTCTCGAACCTCCCTTGCTCCCAAGCGGCTACCCTAAGGAGACAGCTGCTTTAGGCGGAGGGCCACCACGGCCGTCTTGCGGGGCTGCTGGAAGACATGATGTCGGCTACCATGACTCTCAGCTCTGGGTCTCAGGACAAGAGATACAGGCTAGAAATTAGGCCCATTCTGCTCTTACACTTACAGGTTTAAGGGAAAGACGCAAGAGGGGTCGAGCCGGATGTGCCTGGGGGAGCGTCTGGGACAGCTCGGGTCGGCTCCTGGGTCCGCCACTGAGTCGCAGGGCATGCTCTCATACAGCACCCCTACACACGCGCGCGCGCGTATCTGTGGTGCTTACCTGTCCACCTGGACTTCCGCATCTTTTGTCTCCGCCTTGGAAGGTCCCCCTCCATTGACCCCTTTGCTCCCACTGGTGAGAAGGCTCAGCACAGGCTCTATCTCTTTGAGCAATTCACTGTTCTGGCTCTCTTGGAGGGCCCCCCCGCTGCTCTTCTTGGTAGGGTCCTGGCCCCGGGGTCTGGGAGCCAGGCTGTTGGTATTCGAGAGCGAGCCGGCGTCCAGCCCGCGGTCTTGCGTATGCTGGGGCCCATTGCCAGGCCCCGGGGCCCCGTCCACGGCTGGTGCGTGCTCTTTGTTGGCTGACGACTGGTGAGAGAGATCGACGGCTGTGGTGGGGAGACCCAGCGGCCGTGTCACCCGGATGGTCTTGGGGGTCCCGTCCCCGGTGAAGGTGGTCTCCAGGTGAGTGGTGAAGCCCTCAGGGCCCCTCAGAATGAGGACCACGTGGGTCTCCGAGGCGATGCCCCTGAGCACCTCCAGAGCGCTGTCATAGCTCAGGTCCACCAGAGGCTGGCCGTTGACTGCAAGGATGATGTCGCCGGCCTGGATGAGGCCGCTCTGCTCGGCGGCGCCCCCTCGGATCAGGTCGGAGATGATCACGGGAGGCTTGCTCACGCGCTCCTTCACCAGGAAGCCCAGGCCCCCCACCTTGCGCTTGAAGAGGCGGACAGAAATGACGTTGGGCTGGATCTGCTGAACACTGAACACCTGGTTCTCCATGGTGTCTGGCGTCCGGGGGTCCGAAGACTTAAAATAGGTCAAGCCAACACGATTTCGCGGGAGGAGCCAGGCTTCACCGCCGTGCAGAGAGGGAGAGCTGGGGGCTGGTGCCTCGGGGAGTCTCAAGAACAGGCTGCTGCTGGGTGTGTCCTCTCCGTCTCTGACGTCAACTCGGTGTCACCCACTCATTGCCGTCCGGCCATCGGTGGCATGATTTCATGGATCTGCCTTCCGCCTTGTTCTCTAGGAAGTGATGGTTGATCAGGCAGACGTCAGCAGAAGCCGTGGGACGTGTCCCTAAGCCACAGGCCAGGCTGACTGGGGAGGAGAAGTGTCTGGTGGATGGGTCTTGAGGGGATGCAAACTCCTGGGCACTATTCTCTGGGCATGGCCGGCCCGTCGGACCTGTGCTGGAGAGAAGGAACAAGGAAGGGGGGTAAAGCTACCAGAGAGAGATTGATGGGGCGTGCCCAACGCCATCTTCAAAAGCGAGATGGGAAATGCAGCCAACTGAGAAGTCTAGCCACAAGACACTGGAGTTTGGAAGCCAACCTCGAAATGAAACCCTTCCTCCTCGAAGGGAGAGGGGAACTTCCCCATTAGCCGCAAATTGCCTGGTTTCATCTCCCATGATCAAAGCCCCCCGAGACCAACACTCTCCCTGGGGAAACCACTGAGAGCCTAGATGGCAAGAATCACAATCTCATCTCTTATCTCTCCCATCCTGAGAAGTCACTATTCCAATTTGTCACACGGCCACCGGCTCTCTGTGACTTACAGACATTTTCCACTTGCAGGTCAGGAGCTCAGCCAGCATGGATCTGTGTGCTCTCTGCTCCGGCCCCTCCCAAAGTCCCCACAACAAACCCACTGGAAGGGGAATGCGCCAATGATGTCAACTGCCCTTTCTGACCATTTTGGTAACTATCGACTTGTTCCAGGCTTCAGAGGACACACTACATACTACTATAAAGCCAA
>PITA01001631.1:0-187746 GCA_004023965.1 Spilogale gracilis | reverse complement strand
ATATATATAGTGTATCCCTAAGAGGAGGATATTTTCCAAAGTTATTTAATTTTTACATGAATACTTATTAACATATATATGTATGTATTTAATCAACTTCCCCAGAAAATATTTATTAATTTAATATGACCTAATTTTAATGATGTGCTGAAGCTAGCTGAGCTAAATCTGTCTTGGATGAGCTCATTGTAATGATTTCTTTCTAAATTCCATCTTAAAGAGATACCCTTCTCTGAGCTTGAAATCGGATATAGCAGAAGTATTTGCACAGTAGAAATCGGCCAATACTGCAAATCAAGGCCTTTTAAAATCTTTTTTAAGAAGCTGTTGTTAAACATCCACCAGCACACTATTGCCTAATTTCCCCTATGAATCCATCTTTGTAGGTAAATTATAATCACTAACAAGTCAATAAGTTTAGAAGTTTTCTATTCATCAACCTAAAATACAAAACTATTTAAATTAATTATGTAGATTAGAAAAGAAAGAGAGCGAGTTGTGGAAGATATTAGACATTGTAAATTTTCCTCAAATATTTAGCTTCATATCAGGAATTCAAATAATTTCTCTTTCTGGCTTTTCTAATTTACCTGAATAAATATATCTGTTTATTCCTTTCTCTCTTTTCTATCAAAGTATTTCTATATTCTGGTATATAACAGTCAGCTAATTTTTTTTTTTTAAAGATTGTATTTATTTGACAGAAAGAAACACAGCCAGAGAGGGAACACAAGCAGAGGGAGTGAGAGAGGGAGAAGCAGGCTTCCCGCCGAGCAGGGAGCCCGATGTGGGGCTCGATCCTGAGTCTCCCGGATCATGACCTGAGCCGAAGGCAGTCGCACAACCAACTGAGCCACCCAGGCGCCCCAGTCAGCTAATTTTTAAGTGAATGACAACAGGGTTCTGAAAACTTCCAGACATCTTTTAAATGGGTCTCTGACTTTGACTCACTTAATTATCAGTGAATTTTTATAAAAACTGAGGTGAGGAAAAAAAAAACGAGCTGAGGTATTTTGAAGTAATTTATACTTTTGTTTTGCATGTCATCTAATTTCAGGCATTTTATCAGAAGTATTAACCCACTTGACCTCTTGGATGACATTATTATGAGGAAAACAAAAGTGGAAAATCTGAGTGGAAAAATTGAAATACACATTTTGACTGACAAGCTACTTAATTCCCATTTGATCTTTAGGTATAGGTTATAGGTAAAATCTCTAACTATGGTTGGATTCTAAGTATAGATACTCAAAAAAAAAGTATAGATATTTGGTGAAATAATGAATTATTTATTTGTTTAATAAAGAGATTTATTTGTCAAAATAAAGTGAAATGCTGATAAAAATTATTTTATTTATAAAAATATATGTATACTTATAAATGTATATTTTTATATTAAAATATAAAATATATTTATATTCACATATAAATATATGTTCAGCTATCTAAAATATATTTTATACTTACATAAATGAATAATAAATTCATATAAATATATAATAAATTCATATGAATATATATTTATATAAATAAATTATAGTAATCTGTGAATGGATTATTTTTTTGGCCTTTTTGCTTGGAGAAATTAGTTCTATGGTGACATGTTTTCAAGTATCTCTGAGACCTACTTTGTGAAGTAGATGGGATGACATATTATAGTTCTACTTTTATTATGGCTCTAATTTACCTTCCCAATCACAGGCACCCCAAGCATTATGAGCTTATGTGGCCCTCAAATTAGTTCATTAATCTGAGTGTCTATTTTTGGTTCAAGTATTGTATCCAAAAATAATTCTGGATCCAGACATGATTAATACACGATCTCTATCTTTCTGGAGCCCACAGTCAAGTGTGAGAAGAAAGCTGCTTAAATGCATTGCTATCATGAGAGAAAACTATTTGAATATAACTTTATCTACCTTAAATTTAATACACGCTTATATTACAAATTCCAAGAATTTTCCAAGTTTAATCTCATATACTTTCTGTTTTTGTTTTTTTTAATTTTTAAAATTTTATTTATTTATTTATTTATTTTAGGATTTTATTTATTTATTTGACAGAGAGAAACACAGCTAGAGAGGGAACACAAGCAGGGGGAGCAAGAGAAGGAGAATTAGGCTTCCCGCCTAGCAGGGAGCCCAATGTGGGGCTCGATCCCAGTTCTTTGGGATCATGACCTGAGCCGAAGGCAGTCACTTAACCAACTGAGCCACCTAGGCACCCCTACTTTCTGTTTTTAACTCCAAGCACATAATAAGTGTTGGTGCATCACAGAGAGCTCCATCTCTGCTATATACAGTTATGAACAGTATAGTCAAGATGGTATGGACATGATTCTTAATATAGACCCAAGTAAGAGTTAGTAAAGACAGATAAAACACAGAAACTAGCTGTACATCCTATTTACGAATGTAAGGAATCTATTCACATAAAATCAAGATTATCAAAAGATACTTAACCACTGTCCTATGATAAACATAATCAGTTCTAAACCCAATGTAAATTGTCACAGGCATCCAACGTAGACAATATTGTGTTATACATATGTGTTTGAATACTCCTTGAGTAAGATGTTTCTGATAGTTGGAAAAAATTATTTGAACGTACTAATATTATGCTTCTGAAAACTCTAAAGCCAATCAAAATTTGCTGAAGGTTTTACTTTCTTATTATATCAACCATCTTGAGCATAATACAGTTGTAGCACTGGAAAATTCTCTTCCCTATGCCAGATTATTTGGATCTCTTCTTTCTTTCAAATAGTACTTTACAATTTGAAAATAACATTAATGCAAGAGACTTGTGCATGAAGGGTTTTAAAATGACTATTTGATGTAAGGTCTTTAATGAAAACTATTTGATTTATGATAGATGATTTATATGTACTATATACATTTATAAGTACTATTGGTTTTTGACTTTAGAAATTAAAATAGACCTTTTATATGTTTGTTAAGAAGCTATTTTGCCTTTTGATAATACAAGCTACTTAATTCCCATTTGATCTTAGCCTTTTTTCATTTCTTTCTGGAAAAGTTAATTCTTCTTTCTGGACCTATCTCAACTATCCTCTCTTTTGTTAAGTATTTCCCTTCTCTCAGGAACAGCTTTGTTTCCTGCCTTTCTGTCCATCTTACCCACTCATTTTCTCTTCCCATCTGTTCTGTTCACATTTTTACCAAGGTAAAATAATAAAAAAATAGAAATCAGTGGACAAATTGAAAAATATATGCAGAAGTTTTCACATTGGAAAGCTCTAGTGATTGAATAGGAAACTTAGTTCTGAACTTTCACCTACTTTTTAAAGGTTGAGACACCTACTTTGTCTCAACCTTTAAAAAAATGCAAAGTAAAAACAATCTCTCACCCTTCTGAGAGGGGAAATGAACTTCCTACTGCTGCTCATTCTTTCATCTAAAGCATGAGGAATACATGTATTTAGAATAAGCCATGTTTAGACTCCATTATTGCTTTCCAAAAATTATTGTTTGTTATTACTAACAAAAGGTCCCCCAAAGCAATTTCCCTTAATTTGCATGTCACAATCTTGCTATTTTGGTTGAACATCAAATCCATTCTACTCAACTATTTTGTTTGTGCATGTGTGTATGAGTGTATGAGTGTGTGTGTGTGTGTGTGTGTGTGTGTGTAAGAACCTTCTGATGTTATCATTTCTCAATATTTTATTTTTATAGATGGATGCCAACTATTTTGCTTGCTATATTGCATATATTGCTATATTTGTGTTTCCTTTTGCATCCTTTTTTTCTCAAAGACATGATTGAATCCTTAATATGTCCAATAAAGTGCTCAATTTTGCTTTAATTAAAAAGAAGCTCATTCTTTTAAATATTTCTTTTCTTTTAGGGCTGTGTCCAAGGACCTAAAGTATATTCCTTTCTAATTTATATTTATTATCATATATCTTACATATAACAGATCATCATTTAATAATATTGAGCATTTGTCACAATATATCTATAATAATATTCAATATTATTAAAGGTAATATATCTATATTATGTTTCTTTTATTGCTATATATATATGTAACTATACAGTGATATATGTGTGTACATATGTACCTGTATATCTCATCTATGGCATATATGTGGCATATATGTGATATCATATGTGCTATCATATCATAGTAATAAATCTTACACCATGCTTTGTCTACCCATCTGTCAGTGAAAGCAGACAGATTTTCCAGTTTTGTGTCAGGTAAACAGTTAGCTTGTATGCTTAAGATTATCTAGAGATGTTAATATTCTGATTCTGATTCAGGCATCTGGGGTGGAGTCCGGATTTTGCATTTCCAGTGAAATCTCAGGGATGACAAATGCTGCTGGTCTGTGAAGCACAGAATGTTAAAGAGTTAAACAACTGAGGAGTTCAGATTTTGACTTTGCTCTCGATTCTGATCTTGACCTAGAGACTTTTTCCTCTCAACCTGGTTCCTTATCTCTAAAATGGGTAGAGGGCGCCTGGGTGGCTCAGTTGGTTGGGCGACTGCCTTCGGCTCAGGTCATGATCCTGGAGACCCAGGATCGAGTCCCACATCGGGCTCCCTTTTCGGCGGGAAGCCTGCTTCTCCCTCTCACTCCCCCTGCTTGTGTTCCCCCTCTGGCTGTGTTTCTCTCTGTCAAATAAATTTTAAAAAAAATAAACAAAAAAAGAAAAAAAATAAAAAATAAAATGGGTAGAATCATGTTTCTCCTGCCTCTCCATGGAATTTTTCTGTGGTTCAAATTAAATTAATTAGAAAATGCTTTCTAGGGGCACCTGGGTGGCTTAGTTGGTTAAGCAACTGCCTTTGGCTCAGGTCATGATCCTGGAGACCCGGGATCGAGTCCCACATCAGGTTCCCTGCTAGGCAGGAAGCCTGCTTCTCTCTCTCTCACTCCCCTTTCTTGTGTTCCTTCTCTGGCTGTGTTTCTCTCTGTCAAATAAATAAAAAATCTTAAAAAAAAAAAGAAAAGAAAAGAAAATGCTTTCTAACAAAAGGGCATGAGAAGAGGTAATACAGATAGATATTTCCTCTTATTCTTTCAGTAGTATATTTGATGCCCTAATTTCTGTTGGTATTTGCCCATTTGGCTTGAAATGATGGACCCAGTTTTAAGGTTATCTTTCAAAAATTCTTTATCCTCATTTACCCTCTTTTTATTCAGCCATTCATTCATTCATTCATTCAACAGGTATTAATTGAGTTAGCATCTGTGCACCATGCATTGTGCCAGCTTTGGAAGATATGATTGACTTCTTTTTCTTACTTTGACTCTTCTTCATTCTCTCAAATAATTTCTTCTATTTATTTCACTCTGTGCTATGTATCTCTCATATCTTTCCTCTGCCCTCAACAGAGTGTTGAAATCATTAATCTGAAGGCTACATTTTTAAAATCGGTTTTATCCAGTTCTACAAATATTCATTGGTTCCCCACTAAATGGCAGATTTCTGCAAAAGGAATATAAAATTGAAGAAGTGACAGAAAGGACAGTCCTTTTCATCACCTCAATTTTATTTTTCTTAAGGAATGGGATATTTCACAATTTCTCCAGTAACTGTAGTACAAGGCAGGATATGACTCGTGTCATCAGACTTTGAAGAATGTTTGAAAAGTGAAAAAAACATAGCCAATTTGAGGGCTTTGCAAAGACTTCTTAAAGATGGCTAATCTGTGACAGAAAGAGAGAAGAGGAAGAAAGGGGTGGAGGTTGCAGGTAGAACAAGTTATATTTTCTCCTCTCTTTGCTTTTATTCATGATGAGTGACTTGGGCAAGTGATCTGGCATGGACAAAAGGGTTTCAAAATTTTTCTTAAGGTATGTATGAGGAAAAGGTGGAAATTCCCACTGGAGTGACACTGTGATGACCTTGGATGCCAGCTCTGGGAGTCTGTAGTCAGTCTCAGTAGAGGGGATATGAAGGAATCTTTGAAGCTTAATGTTACCATTGGCCTTTCCACCATACATTCAAAGTCAACCTTTAATTCAAGTCAGTTGGAATTCAAATATGAATCCACTGTAAGAATTGAGTTCAGGTAGTGCAGATTAGAGACCTCTAGGTAATCTCCTGCCAGTTTTTTATCAAGGTGGCATAGCCTACTGGGTACAATAGAGTGGTCTGTGGAGGATACTTGGCTGCTGGGTAATCCTTGTTCAATAACTTGCTAGTCTGTTGACCCTAGAGATGGCATTCATCTCTGTGACTCTTAGGCACTTCTTAATGATGGCAATAATAAACTCTGCCTATTTTCAGTCATTGTGAGACATAAGTGTGGTAAATAAATCTGAAAATTATAAACCTTGAAAGTATAAAGGTCTTTCTAACTATAAGAACTTCCCTTTGGGCACCTGGGGCTATATTAATTGTATTGTCATTCTAACTTTAGTTTAAATATCATCTCTCTCTCTCTCTCTCTCTTTTAAAGATTTTATTTATTTATGACAGAGAGAGATAGCAAGAGAGGGAACACAAGCAGGGATAGCTGGAGAGGGAGAAGCAGGCTTCCTGCTGAGCAGGGAGACCAGTATGGGGCTGGATCTCAGGACCCTGGGATCATGACCTGAGCCAAAGGCAGACACTTAACGACTGAGTCACCCAGGCGCCCCTAAATATCATTTTCTTGAGATCTCTACCACCCTGTGGCTACTGTGCTCCCCCCACCATAGGATCACTCATCATCCTCCTTTATTTTCTTTACAGTACTTTTCATGACTAAAATTCCCCCCCATGGGATCACTCACCATCCTTCTTTATTTGCTTTAGAGTACTTTTCATGACCAAAATTACCTTCTTCATGTATTTGCTTATATGTTGTACGTCTCTTTAGTCAATACAATTTTATTAGTTCATTATGTGACAGACAGTGTCGTTGGAACTGGGAATAGGAAAACAGGAACTGAACTGATGTGTGTGTCCTTGGGACACAGACAGTAATTTATATTGATAATAATATCTATCTCTCTCTATATATAAACATCAGGTGGTAAAAGGTGTTATAAAGCAAGCTGAAGGATTAAAGAGGGAAGGTGGTTATGACATTTTATGTCAGATGTTCAGGGCAGGGGCTCCTGATTAGGTGCTATTTATTCAAAGACCAGAAGGAAGTAAAAGAGGGACATATCTCAGGAAAAAGTATTTTGAGCAGAGAGAACTGAAAGTGCAAAGGCCCTGAAGTGGGAGCATGCTTGGTATTTTTAGATCAAGAGAGGAAGAGCCCCTGGTGCCTGGAGGGCAATGAGTCAGGCAAGAGTAGGAGGCATTGAGACCACAGAGCACTGTGGGCCTGGACACTATCTGGGCGCAGGCTTCAGAGTCTGTGTTAAGATCTGGGCTTTTACTCTGAATGAAACAGTGAGTCTCCTGAAGGCTTTGGGTTGAGGAGTGATGTCACCAGACTCAGGTCACTCTTTCTGCCTTATGTTGAAGAAGATTCACTGGGGAGTATGAAAGAAGGAAGAACCTGTAGTATGCAAGAACTCACTCCCTCTGGCTCCCCAGAAGTCACTGTGCTTGTTTGTCTCTCCTAGGACACATAATCATGTCACTTTCAATTAGTCATGGTGGGGGTGTTTATACCATGCAAATCTGCAAAAGCCGTCAATCGGGTTTCTTCTCTTTCTCTGCCCCTTCTTCATTTTGTCCTTGCCTAATTTCCCTGTTCCTTCTTCCTTCAACCCTTCCTCCTCTTCTTCCTTCCCTTCTTTGTTTTCTTTCTCTCCTTCCTTTTCTATCTTTTATAACATTATCAATATTTATTATTTGTAAATAAAGTTATCAATAAACATGTGTCAGCACATCTTGGAGAACACTAGGAGGTTATAATAACAGTTCAAGTGAGAGATGATGGTGGCTTAGATTAGGCCAGGGTGGTAGTGAAGAGATGATAACAGGCTGTCAAATTTTGGAAGGCATCTCCAAAGAAATCACTGAGGGGCTTTGCTGACTGATTGGAAAATGGTTGAGAAAATGATACATCAAAGATGGATTCCAGGTTCTTAACCTGAGTAACTGAAAGAATAGTTGTCACTGATTGAGATGGAAATGGCTTCAGGAGGAGCAGTTTATGAGGCAAGTGGCAAGAATCCGGTTTTGGAGATTTGAAGATTGAGATGTCTCTTAGGCCTGTCCACATGGAGATTTCATATTGAAAGTTGGATATTTGAGTTGGGCACTCAGGAGAGGAGCCTGGACTAGGGATATCACTTTGGGAATTGTCTGTAAAGAGAATGGTATGCCCCTGTTCTTCATTATTTAAATAGAGATGAATCACATATTAGTTATTCAGAATTTTCATGCAAATCAGAGAAGAAATGTCCATGCATCGCTATTTCATCTTGTTGAGACTGCTGAGTCAGATGTTCTCTTGTTCCATTGTTTTATAATATAATTTAGGCAACTAAGTAAATTCATATGCTATGAATTGATTAAAGCTCTGCTCACTCTTTCCCCAATTCACTTTCATGCTTACGCATTTTGCTTCTTGGAACTAGTTAGCTCTAACCATTACTTCTCAAAATCTGGTTCCAGGATCCGGAACTGCCTGCATCAGAATTTAATGGGTGTATTTTAAAATGTAGAATCCTGCACTTAAATACCAGTTCTATTAAATAATAATGTTAGGCAAGATCCCAGAATCTGCACTGTAACAAATACTCCTTGTTACTAGGTATGCACATAAAGATTTGGCCATTCTTGCTAGTGTGTAAATACAAAGTATAGTCTTTTTATCCTTGTATTTTTTTTTTTAAGATTTTATTTGTTTATTTGACAGAGAGAGAGAGATCACAAGTAGGCAGAGAGACAAGCAGAGAGAGGAGGAAGCAGGCTCCCTGCTGAGCAGAGGGCCTGATGTGGGCCTCTATCCCAGGACCCTGAGATCATGACCTGAGCCAAAGGCAGAGGCATTAACCCCTGAGCCACCCAGGTGCCCTCTTTTTATACTTTTTAAGAATCTCCCTTTGCAAAAAATTTTAATGACTGTTTCTATCATGTATATAGTTAAACCTGCCTACTCATAATCTAGATTACTTACATTAGAACAGAATTTATTTCAGTCATAAAGATTTTGGTCTTTAGTTAAGGAGCTCAATAGCAAAGTCAAACTTAATCATCATTATTTTTTTCAAAAAGTACCATTTTAAGATATTCTGCAACTTTAGGATATACTCAAACAGAAAAACTCAGTTTCAGTTTTAGACACTGAATTGTTCTGATACTTTTGAAGTTTGTTAAATATTTCTGATTCTCCCTTGTTTTGGGTACATGATAGATTGGTAACATGTTTCTTACTCTCCTTGTGATTTAAGTGGGCCAGTAAAGAAGCTGAGGCCAATAAGTATTATATTTGGGGTCAGAACATTTAATCACCAGTATTCCTTCACTTTTCTTGTGTCTTCCTCCATAATTGAGATGGAAGCTACCCTGTTTTTCTGTTTACCTGAGTTACTATGATTAGCAGAGCTCCTTTGCCAATCTATAATAGGTATTTAGCATGGGTGACAAATATACCTTTATAATTTTAAGCCACTAGAGTGGAGATTGGTCCTTCTTGTAGCACAACCTATTTTCTCTAGCAAAACTGGACCTGAGTTGTCTTCCAGTCCATAGACTGATTTGTGATCTGGCCAAAGATAATTTGTTTTTTCAACAGTTGTCAGAGATTTCTGTCTGTATTTTTGTCTTGAGAATAAAAGATAGGTAGACACTATATACCTCTTCTCTTACAACTTTTCTACCAGGTAGTTTGTTCAACAAACAAACAAACAAAAACCCAAATAAGTTACAGACCAACTGTATTGTCTGTAAAGAGAATGGTATGTCCCTGTTCTTCATTATTTAAATTATAACAAACTATTACCAATAATCAGTTATAAAATCCACCAAATAGACCATTCCAGTAATCTGGGGTGGTCTCTGTTCTCTGTCCTTTCCAGCATGCCATCCAGCACCTTGAAAGGAAGGCACAACATGAGAAAACACAACAGAGCAATGAGCCATCTAGTAACACCAGACAAAGGAGGTACCATCTTAATTGAGAAGTGGGTGACAAATTAAATAGAATTCCAAATCTAAGGTGTCAAAAATGTTAGCCTCTTGGCTTTTTACTAGGATTTGTACATATTGTCCCCAGAATGAAGAGATGATTGCCCCACATTTCTAGCTAATCACACATCTTGGAAACTTGTCTCACCAATGAAAAACTGTCCTATCCTTTATAAATTATCAAACCCCCATACTGTGTATAATTTCACAGAGCAATATTTGCAAATTCAAAGCATTCATCCCAATTGCCTCTGGAATTCAAACTCTTGATTAAGTAACTTGAAATTCTAACAAACTTAGAGAGTGAATCCTTGACTAGACTTCTTCAAATCTTAATTTTTTTTCTAGTTTGTAAATTAAAGATAGACTAATATACTTCATACTATACCTACTGGAATATTTTAAACTACATTATAGGCACTAACAGAATTAATTATAGATCTCTGTTTATTTACCTTTATGTTCTATTAGGACTGTAAAAACTACAAAACTGGCCATATGTTATTTTACTTCACAAATACAGATGTAATAGTACTTGATTTTTAATAGTTTACATTAGACTTCGTGAAGTTCTCCAATTTCTGTACTCACTTAAGTATTAAATAAATCATTAGCTGTACTTATTAAACAAAAATATTGTTGAACTGTTTATATATTGTGTAGGGTTTTTTAAATCAAAAAAAAAAAGAGAGAGAGACTATATCAGCTTAAAATGAAAATTTTGGGTTAGAAGCTAGATTCTGTTGTCCTCCTTCTGAATTTTCATGGTCTGGAAAGGATACTAACCTTCTTTAATGGTTTAGTTTCCAAATATTTTGCCAACTGTGAATGAACTAGGTCAATGAAGGAAAACATTTCTTTTACAGCCTACATGAATATTCTGCTGTTTGAAAAACTGGACCAACCCATCAATCATACTGTTAATATTTGTAGCTTCTCTCTCACAGAGTTGGAATGTAATTTGTAAAACCTCACCAGTCAGTATATGTTTCCCCAAATCTTCACCTCATTTCAAATTCTTTTAGTTACTTTTATATATAAATTAATTTATGAATGCCTCTGACAGCAAATAAGATTGGTAAGGAAATTGATCGTATGTAAAGCATATAAAAGGACTGATTTAAATATATTTCTTAAAAACCTGTAATAGTGTCTTAAATATTAAAATTTGGGACAGTAGATGTAATTTATGATGTATTTTAATATTAACATTTTAAAATAAAACTATTTAAAAATAGCTTTCCACTAATAACCCCTATGATTAAAAAAATAATGTTAATAAGCTTATAGATATTTAAGAAATTAATTGGGGGGCGCCTGGTTGGCTCAGTTGGTTAAGCAACTGCCTTCGGCTCAGGTCATGATCCGGGAGATTCAGGATCGAGTCCCACATCGGGCTTCCTACTCAGCGGGAAGCCTGCTTCTCCCTCTCTCACTCCCCCTGCTTGTGTTCCCTCTCTGGCTGTGTTTCTCTCTGTCAAATAAATAAAATCTTTAAAAAAAAAAAAGAAATTAATTGGTGGTATTTCATGTGTTTACCCATAAGACAACCTTTTGTCTCTAAAATTAATTTATGATATTTGATTTAAAAAACAATAACAAGGGGCACCTGGGTGGCTCAGTTGGTTAAGTGACTGCTTTCGGCTCAGGTCATGATCCTGAAGACCAGGGATTGAGCCCCATATCGGGCTCCCTGCTCCGTGGGAGGCCTGCTTCTCCCTCTCTCAGTCCCTCTGCTTATGTTCCCTCTCTAGCTGTGTTTCTCTCTGTCAAATAAATAAATAAAATCTTTAAAAAAATAAATTAAAAAAATTAAAAAATAACAATAAGAGCACAATTTGTCTTCACAGTTAGGATATGCAAACTTAATTTTGTTTTAATATTTTTATTAATTTTGATTCCTATGAATTTTGATTTTTGGAAGTCATAGATTTCCAAACTTAGAAAGCACACATACAGTGAGCTGGATTGATTGTTCCTAGCAAAATAATTTGTTGATATTAGTGATCCTATTATTGTGCAATACTTTTTAGGGATTCTAAGAGAATGACTATTTTTATTATAGGAAAACTGGTTCCAGCTGACAGAATTTATAGTGAAATATTTAATTCCTTTAGACACCTCATTTTAATGAGGATGCTTTGTTTAAGATTTCTTTTCGAATAAATGTAAAATGAACATTTTGGATGTGTGTTAGTTCAAGGGTTTCTTTTTACATTTCAGCTTCATTAAGGTATAATTGATGTATGAAATTGTGAGAGATTTAAAGTGTACACTGTGGTGATTCGACATACAGATAGCTTATAAAAGGATTCCCCCACAGTGTTAATTAATACATCTATTACCTCACTACTTATCTTGTTCTTTTTGTAAGAATATTCAAGTTCTACTCTCTTAGCAATGTTTATGAAAATTTTTAATGATGACCACGTCTTGATTCATTTCTTTTCCTTTCAGGCTATCGATCATT
Source organism: Spilogale gracilis (assembly GCA_004023965.1). Classification (NCBI taxonomy): domain Eukaryota; kingdom Metazoa; phylum Chordata; class Mammalia; order Carnivora; family Mephitidae; genus Spilogale; species Spilogale gracilis. Next base: position 175,221 of record PITA01001631.1, on the reverse strand, counting down.
ACAATGGCACTGTAAAGAGATGATGCAGAAGTAACAGTAAGTCTTAATCATTTGAAAGACTTATTTTAATGTTGTGCTAAAACATATGACAGCATATTTGGCATTTTTTTCCCTTCTAATTTTGTACACTAGTGTAGGACATAGAATGTGAGCAAAAACCCCTAGACCTCAAAGTATATTTTTATATGAAGCCAAAATATTTTTAACTAAACTCTGCTAGTCAATAATTTTTGGATTTGGCAGGCTGTAGTCCAGTCCTATTTTTGAGAAAAGTCAACAAAGTATTTTCCTTCTAATTCAATATGCTTTTTTCCCCCCTCCGAAACAATCTTCCCTTTTGGAGCAAAGGCTTGTGAACTTAGTGTTTTTACAGCAAAAATAATATGTTGTTGCTTTTGCTGTGCTGAAAATAATTAACGTTTATGTTGGATTAAAATTTTTGTTGGTCAGAAGATCTACTTATTACACCTGAGATAGGTATGATTCAACCCTTCTTTGCTTACTAGAGTTAGATGATCCAACATAAAACACTTAGATTTCATATTTAAATATGGCCATTGCTCTTTTAAACCATGAATCTTAGTATGTGTCTGTCGTATTTATAAGAAGCTATTTTGATCACTGACATGTTTTCTTCTGAAATGGACATATATCCTACACAACAGACTAGAAGAATATTTTATCTTTGGCCATTAGTCATTAGAATAATTTAAAATATCTGTTCTGGCTAAATTATTAGCCAGCACTTTAATAAAGTATTGTTTTAATGCAACAGATTTACTTCGTCTCCTGACATGAAAATATAATTTTCTGTTTATAAGATTTCTACCCAAAGACAGCTGATACAAAAATGCACTTAACAAAACTTCAGCAATAAAACACAGAGAAACAATGTTAAATTCAAAACAACTGGTAAATTTAAATATACATGCATGTGTATGTGTAACCCACAAATACATCCATCCATAGAGATGAAGTGGCTAAATAGTAATATATCATTGTGTGTTTTATAGCTATGTAATTATATGTCATATAAGTATATATAATACATATATTTAAATAAGTTATGTAAGTACATATAAGTAAATTATATAAGTATAAATATTTAAATATATGTAATTATATAGATATGTCATTATAAAAGCAATATGTTGTAAAACTCACAACAGACTCCTATAAGGAGAAAGTTACTAACCGTTTCCTCCTCTTGGTCTCCATCCCCCTCTCTGAGGTAGCCAATGTCCAGGTATGTTATGTGGCCCTCTGCCTCATTTACATGAGCTTCTCTCACCTCAGAAAGCACAGATGCATATTTGTATATCTCTTTTGTCAGAAAGGGGTATTTTTGCTCTTGATATTTGTCTTTATAAACAAAATACTGGGTGGCTGGGTGGCTCAGTGGGTTAAAGCCTCTGCCTTCAGCTCAGGTCATGATCTCAGGGTCCTGGGATCTAGGCCCACATCGGGCTCTCTACTCAGCAGGGAGCCTGCTTCCTCCTCCTCTCTCTCTCTCCGCCTGCCTCTCTGCCTACTTGTGATCTCTCTCTGTCAAATAAATAAATAAAATCTTTAAAACAAACAAACAAACAAAATACTAAGAACAAAACTCTTTAGTTTGTTTTTTATAGCTATCCCTTCAGGTTAATATGCACAATATTCCATACTTTGCCACACTAACTTTTAATTAAAGAAAATAAAAATCCGAAGTTCACTGTCCTTTTTCTATCAGAACCATAAATTAGAAAGTATCCACATTGCCATGAATGGAACACATCAGTAATATTTTCACTCCAGCTCTGATAGTCATGAAAATGACTCTGAGGCCTATGTTAGAACAGATATCAAGATTTCTGAAGTGAATAGTAATTCAGTAAACATGAGTTCTTATACTGATCTGTCTGCGATGTATTATTATCCATCTCTAACAATATCTGATTGTTATACTTTGCTACAAGGTAATGGTTGCATTCTTCAGACACCACATTTGATGAAAAAAAAATCACATTATAAAATTATGTGTTTCAGTAGAAAGGAATGGGTTAGAGGATGGATTTGCTCTTTTACTACATTTAGTGGTTGAAATATTTAGAATTCTCTTTTAAGATTAGGCAACATGAAGAGAGTAAAAATAAATTAAACCATTATCACTTTTATAAATGAACATAATTCAAGGAAAATAAACAGCAAAATCATATTTGTGGGTAAATAACATTAGTTAATGTAATTTTATTTACAATGTAATTTTATTTACAATAGCATTGGTCATCAGAAAGCTATCTGTATGTATTATATAAAGTATTATAATATAAACATTCATTATCTAAATATGTTACATATATACTGATACTATATCTGTATATATTTATATATTCTATTTATTGTACTGATATATCTTCCATACTGATAGGTGCATCTGACTTTGGACCATAGAATCTTTTTATTTTATTAAGTGTAAGTCTTAACACAACAGTATGATGAAGCTAGATTATGCTTTTAAAAAGGTTTTCAAGTTCACAAGTTTTTAGGTCTCTGTGGTAGGATATGGTGTGCGCATATGTATTCATAGCATTGAGCCTACATTGGGAGTTAACACTGGGGATCAGGCAGTTTTAGCCAGCTGACGTGTGAAGAGAAAATGGACAAAAATGATTCAATGACCCATTTCAAGAATGACTCAATGTCTACTACTATTTACTAAACATTTGCTATGTGCTGGATAATCTTCTAAGTGGTAGGGTTACATGGTGAACACAAGACCCGACACGCGAGGCTCTTACATTCTTGCGGTGGTGATGGGAGAGAGGAAGGGTACATATTAACCGACAACCAAACAAATAAAAAATGTCATACTATTTTTGATAGTGATGAATAATGTGGAGAAAAGTAAAGTTGAGTGGGAAATTAGGGGAAGAGTAGCATCTACTTTAGGCTGGGGAAGGCCTTTCTAAGTTAGTAGCATGTGAGAAGAGACTTGCTATGCACTAATATCTAAGAAAGCACATCCCAACCAAGTGAGGAACCCAAGTCAAGTTTTCAAGGAGAGGGTATATTTCAAGGAGAGGGTACCTGGTGTATTTGAGCAATACCAAAGTGCCAATAGGATGGGGCGAGGCCATGTAAGCTCTTCTTGGCTGTGTCTAGAATATTAGATTTTTTTTTTTCTAAGTCAAATGGGAATCCATCCATCAGAGGCTATTGATCAGAGACACAAAATGACTCTGATTCTTCAGAGTTCGCTTTGCTGTGTAAAAATAGCCTGAGAGAAAAGTGGAAGATCAGTCAAATACTTACAACAGTACTTCAGAAGACGGGACTTGTAAATAACTGCTTTTATTTACTTTTTTTAAAGATTTTATTCATTGGAGAGAGAGGGAGACAGAGATAGTGATAGAGACATGAGCAGGGAGGAAAGGGAGAAACAGGCTCCTTGCTGTGCAGAGAGCCTCACATGGGGCTTGATCCCAGGACCCAGAGATCATGACCTGAGTGGAGGCAGACACTTAACCAGACTGAGCCACCCAGGTGCCCATCCAGTAGGTGCTTTTAAATAGAATGATTTGCATACCATGGTGTTTGATTTATAATCTATTTATCCTCACAACAGAATAGACCGTGTGTAGAATCTTTCCAACAATATTGGCATATGGTGAGTTTCCTGTAAATACTACTATCTTCATCCTTTTGTCATCATCATCATTGTTAACATTATCAAAACACATAAAGAAAAACAATGCCCTTAGGAAGAAAGATGGTCCCCTCAAATGTTTTTATTACAAGTATAACCCTCTTCCCTTGGTAAAGTCAAACAGTAGGGATTTGGGGATATGTTATACTACACAGAATCATTTAAGAAAAATATGTATACCACCCACTGCTTTCTTCATTCCAAAGTTGTTGCATAAGTTATAATTATAACCTAACTTAAAGAAAAAGAGCAACTAAAATAAGCCTATTTTTACAATTCTATCTACATTTTAAAAATTGAGATCTAATCAAGCTTCTGCCCATTTTTATGAAAATCTGATCCTGATATATATTCATTTTAGGTTGATTTTTTAAAGCTTTTGTTAATCCTTAGATATGACCGTTTTCTGTGTATTATTAGTTTGCAAGAATATTTTTCAGTGCTCAGCCTCAGTTGATAAGGATGGTACATCTATATATACAAACCATACATAACAGTAACTGCCCTCTTTGGTACACAGAGAAGGGCATAGTATTGAAAACCATTCTTTTGTAAGCTGTTTTTCAACTTACTGCTTCTTTAGTCTCCCGAGGACTGCTCTATAACAAAGAGCTTATTTGGTATACAAATCAGTTTTATGTGGGTTTTTTATTTTGTGAGTGTGTGTATTTAGTTTTTTTTGGGGGGGGGTGGGATGTAGTTTTCTTTGTAGCCTGACAGAATGACAAATAGTGCTAATTTTAACTTGAGTTTCAAATACTGATTGATATTTATAGCACACATCTTTAATGTAGTAACAAAATAAACAAAAGCAGGCCATTAAGCGAATGAAGAAATAGTATACGTAAAATGTCCCAGTTTTCGGATCTAGGTCTGACAACCCGATTTATATACCTTGGAAATTTTACTGATCTTGTGTGTAAATGAACTGGATAATTCCAATACATCCCATATTTTGTGTACTAAAGTGGAAGAATATAGTGTTTAAAATCAAAAAAGGGACTAGTAATACTTTGGAATATTCTGACCTCATGAATACTTGCCTTTTAGTAAACATTTCCAAATTAATGATAAATGAATTTGCATATCTAAGGCCAACTTTGAAATCTTCTAATGCCGAAGTTCCGTCTAGTCTCACCTAAATTATATGGGATTAGTAAAAGTGACACCGAACCCATTTTGGACTTTAAATGTAAAACCTATATCACAAAAATTAGTTTCAAGTACATCAAATACCTCCAGACTGCATGTATCAATATTGATATAAATATGCTTTCATAAATTTTGTGGAATGATCTCAAAATTGAATTACTGGTCTTTAGAAAGTTAATGTGACAATGTCCCAACAGAATTGAGATCTCACAAATAAAGACATACATTAAGGGCGCCTGGGTGGCTCAGTGGATTAAAGCCTCTGCGTTTGGCTCAGGTCATGATCTCAGGGTCCTGGGATCGAGGCCCGCATCAGGCTCTCTGCTGAGCGGAGAGCCTGCTTCCTCCTCTCTCTCTGCCCACCTCTCTGCCTACTTGTGATCTCTCTCTCCCTGTCAAATAAATAAATAAAATCTTAAAACAAACAAACAAACCAAAAAAACCCCAAAAAACAAAAAAACCCACATTCAGGTCTATACATTCAGCTTAGCGTGAAAATGCCTTCTGAAAGCACCATAGAGAGCTGTCTGGCCTTTCATCCCATTACCAAATGTGTGTACACAGTTCAGATGATTTCTAGAAGCTGTGACGTCTTGCAAGCAGAGACAAGGGTTCTGCTTTTCTTGCTAACAGTAGAACTTGCTATTTTTTAATGTCTAGATCTGGCCCTGAAAGGGAATATGGTCATGAGTACTTATTTGGGAGAGAAAAAAGGACAGAGTAGGGAGTGGGAGAAGAGTACAGAGAGAAGGAAGATGAAGGCTCAAGTGAACCCCAGCTGGGAGGAAAGAATCCACCTCTTTGTCAGAGAGCATCTCATGTTGCGTGTAAATCCAGTGGTGACACAGAAGTATTCCTGATACTACCTAGTACCTCCATGCAAAATTACTGTAGTATTCCATGTAACCAAAGAACCAAATTTGAAAAGAAAAGTAAAACAGTCTGCCTTTGTTAGACTAAACGAGACACCCAGGTTGGTGTTCAAGTTGGCTCCTTCCCCAGAGAGCTGCAATGATAAAATCTAACTAGTCTTGGTTTTTGCTACATTTGGTTACTTATAACCTGTACTCAGCTCCCAGTAGATGGGGCTCACTTGCTAGGAGGCAGTCTAGAGCAGGATTACATGAAGGATCTGCTGGCCAGATCCTTTTGAGAATGCTATGATACCAATTAAAAAACATAAGTACAAAAATTAAGAGTAAGCATTTAAAAATTTTTGTAAAATGCTGGCAGAGTTACTTTGTATCTGTTGACTCAATGAAATGTGGCTGTTAGTTTTTTTTAATTTAATTTTTCTAGTCACTTATTGTTATTGTGAACTTGAAAGTATCAATTCGTTAGTATTTGGAGAAAAAAATGTATTTGGAGAAAAAAAAACAAATCAGGGTTTGTTTGAAAAGCACTGGGCTAAGATTTCTGTAATTTTAACACAGATTACAAGACAAGTCTGATCAACAGTAAAGTGTCTGGTTTTTCTACTCCCTGGAGGCATCAAGATTACAATGAAGTTGCTTAATTATATCCCCAAAGGAACTTATATTTGATTAATACACTTCTTCCTTTCTCTAAGAAATATTTAAACATTTATGTGAAAACCTTCTGCATGGAAGAAGTCCTATTTAAACACTAGATAGAATGTCAGTAGAATTGCAATTATAAAATCCTAACATTATTTTACTATAAACCCAGTTTCACCTTGCTGTTAATGCTTAACTTCAGTAGTATATCGAATTTATATGTGGTGGTCTCTCAAAATTTAGTAGAAAAAAATTAATAACACATTATTTTAAATGATTTCTCATGAAAATCTTGAATGTCTGCACTTAGAAATTATACATGTGTGGTCTCTGATAGAGAAGACATTAAAAGAGTCTCTTCACAAACTGGAGTAATGAAATTATTGACAGTTATGTTAACTAAACATCTTATTTTAGCAACCACTTGTGTTTTCTTCAAACTCTTACAAGTGAAAATTATTCCTAATAGCTGATTCTTATAGCTAAGGGCAAGAAATAGGCAAACGAGACTGCTTTTAATTTTGGAAAGCAAGCAAAATGAAATTTAAATATAGACATCAATAGAGAAAAGTGTTCTCTAATTTGTCACTAAGTCCTTGCTCCCTGTATTAAAACCAGCAATTCATGAAACCCTCACAAAGAGTCATTGTTTGCATGTGGCAAGCTGGCACTTGCTTTATAAAATGCATTTTATTAAATTGCTGTTACTGCCATCTAGTGGGAGAAAATATTCCATGTCACCATGTCAGGGATTATATCCAAAGCCCTCATGTTCTTGGCGAAGTACAGGGAAGGCCACATTTTGCGTGTGTTTCAGGAAGCAAAACAGCAAACAAAGACACGTTCTTGAGGATATTGGAATTAAGAGATATCTAGTCCCTGAATAAGTTAAAGAAATTTGTGGGGAGAAAAAAGGGTGGGAGGGGTGCATGCATTTGTAAGATTGATTTTATGTAGAAACAAATTACATATACAATGTTACTTTCTACTGGACATAGTGAGGTTACAGAACATTTGTATCATTTGTTTATTTATTTATTTATTTATTTATTCATTCATTCATTCATTCATTCATTCATTCATTCATTTTTACCTTCCGGAATGTAGATTAAGGATTTTGCATCCTCTCATTGTCTTAAAAATTAAGATAACTTAGGTCAGTTCTTTTCAAACTTCAAAGAACATAAGAATCACCTAAAAATCTCATTAAAATGCAGATGAAGACTCAGTCTTGAGATGCCTGAGATTTGGCTCTTGTAACAGCTCACAGCTGATGTTCATGTTGCTGTTTGTGATGAGATCCTACTTTGAGTAGTGATCTCCTTTGAGTAGATAATCTTAGGGAAGGAGTTCAGAAATGAAGTAAAACCCCCACAAAATATACTTCACTGCATATTATTTTGCTATAGTGCGGTAGAGGATTTCTTTCAATGACCTGTATAGTCAGATTATGAAATTCTTTTCTTAGCTTTGTTGCTATGTATGTAACCTCAAGCAAGACATGCAGTTCGCATCTCTAAGCCTCAATTTCACAATCTGTAAAATAATATGGCAGTCTTATCAGCATTCCATGGTTTTTATGAGGGATAAATGAGCTAAAGCAAAAAATCCCATAATGAACCATAGGAAATTTCCTTTCTGTGGATTAAAAACAAACATCCACAATTTTATGTAGTTAAAACTAAATGTTTAAATAACGTAGCATGATGTCTAGCAGATAGTGGCCAATACATGTCAGTGTGACCAGCAAGTGTTGGACTTGAATTTATGGACGTATGAATATACTCACACCCTAGAAAGTTTGATTCAAAGAAGAGAGAATTTTGGAAATTTCCATAAGAAAAGCTTGATGTAAATCTGTGAAAGGTGTTACCTTGAGGTTTCACAGAAGGATAAAACAGATAAGAAATTTGTGAATTACTCAGTAAAGAAATCTTGTTAGGTGTGGGAAATAGAAAGAACCACCCCTAAAAAAGAAATATTGGGATTAGTTACTTTCACCTTTTTATATTACCTGGAACCAAGTCTGGAATGGAAGCAGAATGAATTTATTTTTTTAGTGCAGTTTCAGGTGCAGAGAAAAACTGAAAGTATGGAGATTTCCCAGATGCCTCCTACCCCTCCCCCGCCACATGCATAGACTCCTCCATTTTCAAGTCCCATCAGAGTGGTAGCTTTGTTACAGCTAGGGAATCTGCATTGACAAATCATTTTAAACCCAAATCCACGGTCTACATCATTATGTTCTATGATTTTTTTTAAAGATTTTATTTATTTATTTGATAGAGAGACACAGGAAGAGAAGGAACACAAGCAGGGGGAGTGGGAGAGGGAGAGGCAGGCTTCCCATGAAGCAAAGAACCCGATGTGGGACTGGATCCCAGGACCCTGGGATCATGACCTAAGCCAAAGGCAGACACTTAACAACTGAGCCACCCAGATGCGCCATGTTCTGTGAATTTGGACAAATGTATAATGACATGAATCCACCACTGGAGTATCTTACGGAGTAGTTTCACTGCCCTAAAAATCCTCTGTGCTCTGCCTTTTCATCCCTCCCTCCTTGCTCACCCCCAGCAACCCCTGGTCTTAGTTTCCAGAGTTCTGCCTCTTCCCAAGTGTCATTCAGTTGGAGTCACACAGCCTTTTCAGACTGGCTTCTTTCACACAGTCATATGCATTTACATTTCTTCCATGTCTTTCTATGGCTTAATCACTCATTTCTTTTTAGTGCTGAATAATATTCCATTGTCTGGGTGTGCCACAGTTTATCTAGGAAATGTATTTTTATTTAGCACCAAATCCATATCATGCAGTAGCACATATGAAGTGTGAGGACATAAAAAGGCATAGATTCTAGATAGCTTTAATACTGTCACAATCCTTTTGTGGGGAAAATAAGCCATAAAAATATAGATTATTATCTAAGATATTAAAGCACATCATATTTTCTGTATTTGAATTTTCTGTCCTGTATTTCTTATGCTATGTTTTCACATGGTTTTATAAGCTATGGTACATTCCTTAGATGTATGCTGATTTATAAAAATCTCTGATAAATGATTCACATTTTTATACTTTTGCTTCAGTAAATAAGATTTTAGCATTACAACTGGGTGAAAGGATGGTAACTGTAATCCATTTGGATGAAATCATTTCTGTTTTCTTTTGAGTAAAGTTAGTACCTTTGCTTATATGAGTAAGTATCTCTTAATTTCGACTCTAAGGTTTTAAGCTTTGTCTGAAGTATACTTATTTTTGCTTTTTTAAAAAATATTTTATTTACTTTTTTGATAAAGAGAGACATAGTGAGAGAGGGAACACAAGCAGAAGGAGTGGGAGAGGGAGAAGCAGGCTTCCTGCAGAGCAAAAAGTCTAATATCAGACCCAATTCCAGCACTCTGGGATCATGACCTGAGCCGAAAGCAGATGCTTAATGACTGAGCCACCCAGGCACCCTTATTTTTACTTTTATATAGTATTATTGGCAAACTGCAGAGAAGTATGTAAAGAATTACAAAAATTGTTATTTTTAAATAATGGATTACAGTCAGAGTAAGATGTTATTAGCTTAAATTGATGCTAATGAGTATAACATTTTAACTCTAAAAATTTCTGTAGAATTTGAGAACTTGAAATTTTTCTAACCATTTCATGTATATAAAATATAAGTTATAAACTAGTTTTATAATAAAAGTAATTTTTATTACCATGTAGTTTAAAGATTAATGTTCTAAGTTACAAGGATAATGGCAAGAAAAATGTAATATATTCAGCATGGGCAGCAGAAAGCAGTTAAATTATTAAAATGTATTTATTGGCAGATGAAATTCAAGCTGTTATTATATAAATGGATCAAGGAATTACTGAATTCTATTCCCCAGAGATACAATATATGTGATCCATTGTATCAAAAGAAGGTTAACACTCTGAATGCATAAATAAGAACTGGGAGAAGGGAACTTGAACAGATAGTTATTTACCTAAGTTTATTGCAGCATTCTTTGTGAAAGCCATTTCTGTGGTCAAAGCCCCTCAGATATTCAATGATGAATGAATGAATGGAAAAACAAATTGTAATATAACAAATGCTAGAATATTATTCAGCCTTAGACAGGAATGACATTTTGATACATACTACTGCAGCATGGATGATCCTTGAAGACATTATGCCGAGTGAAATAAACCAGACATTCAAGAATAGATATTGTATTATTCCAATTCTATGAGGTAATTAGAATAGTCAAATAATAAAGATAGGAAGTAGAACCATGGTTACCATGGGCCCAGGGAGAGGGGAGATGGGGAGCTATTATTTAATGGGCACAGATTTTCAGTTTGGAATGATGAAAGTGTTCCAGAGATATATAGTGGTGATGGTTGCAGAATCTGTAAATGTGTTTAATGCCATAAAACTGTATGCTTAAAATGGCTAAAGTGATAAATTCTATGATTTTATGTATATTTTAGCACATTAAAAATTATAAAAATGACTAAATCCCAGATTTAATACAGCATAAAGGTATATTTTGGAAACCATTAAATTCATAAAAAAAAAAGTCTAGTCTCATACCTGCGCTTCTAAATTTGAGTTTGAATTTGTGTTTGCCACATGTTAAGATATATAAAGAAAGAAAAGGAAGTGATTAGGTGAAGGTACTATTAGCTTTATCTCCAAAGTTCAACGCCAGTCTGATATGATAAGGAATAAAAGTGAAAAAAAAAGAATAAAAGTGAATATGACATATGATCACACCCAAAGAATGCAGAAAGTAAGACAGGAAAGCACTACCTCTATCCCCTTGGGCAATATTAATTAGCCCTCAGTGTATCTCATTTTCCTCTTTATAAATCTAGTCATTTTGGGGAATTCCAGGAGAATTAAAGGCACACATCATCATCTCAGACACATAGCAAGTGCTGAATGAAATGAGTCTTTATTATTTTTTTATGCTGTTGTAATTGTTTCTGCTTGAGCTTTCAATATACAGAGATATAAATTTGATATAAGTAACAAATTCAACTCAACCTTGTTCATTAATACGTGAAGTATAGAGTCACAAAAATAAGCTTCAGGACCAAGATACATAAATGCTATAAGAAATTAAACACAAGTATAAAAGCCAGAGGTTTCACTCCCACCCTTCACACTCCATACCTATTATCAGAGATAGAGTTAATAAAAGATACCACCAAATATTCCATTATGGCATTTTCAGCTTACTGGACAATTTTGTATATAACTTCATTTGACATTCACATCAACCCCTCCAAAATTCCGATGACAAAATATTATTTTAAAAATTCCTAGATAGTGGCACCTAGGTGGCTCAGTCAGTTAACACTCTGGCTCTCAATTTTGGCTTGGGTCATCATTATCTTAGGGTCATGAGATCAAGCCCCGCCTCCAGGTCCACAGTAGGTGTAGAGCCTGCTTAAAATTCTCTGTCTCCTTCGCCCTCTCCTCCTCCCCACCATACTTGTTCAGTCACTATATCTCAAATAAACAAATAAATCTTTAAAAAAATCCCAAAATAAAGCAGAGATGTGACTGGCAAAGTCACAAGGTTAATAAGCCACAGTGAGGATGGAACATCGGGACTTCTAATTCCAAGTCTAACCTCTTCCTGATTCCCTGCTGCATATTGTACAGAAAATATGGACCAAGTACTGAAAATCTTGTGTTTCTTGATATCAGATCCTTAGCCCAGGAGTCTATTCAAGGAAAAAAGTAGTAGCAAAGAATACATTAGTTTCCACTTAAAGTTTCTTTAGGTAAAACCTATTAGACACGTGCTGTAATCAATGGAAAGTCACACCTCTCTGTAGCAACTTCAGTTTTGACAATCCTAAGGGGCAGAAACTTGAAACTTCTGCAAATATTTAGATAGAATAATTTTTTTTTTAAAGATTTTATTTATTTGACAGAGAGAAACACAGCCAGAGAGGGAACACAGGCAGGGGGAGTGAGAAAGAGAGAAGCAGGCTTCCTGCCGAGCAGAGAGCCAGATGTGGGGCTCGATCCCGGATCTCCAGGACCATGACCTGAGCCAAAGGCAGTCGCTTAACTAACTGAGCCACCCAGGCGCCCCGAATAATTTTTTTTTAAGATTTTATTTATTTGACAGAAAGAAACACAGCCAGAGAACACACCCTGGAACACACCCTGGAACACAAGCAAGGGGAGTGAGAGAGGGAGAAGCAGGCTTCCCGCTGAGCAGGGAGCCCGATATGGGACTCGATCCCGGGTCTCCGGGATCATGACCTGAGCCGAAGGCAGTCACCCAACCAACTGAGCCACCCAGGCGCCGCCTAGATAGAATAATTTTTAGCCCTAAATCTGAAGGAGTCAGTTTTGAAGCTGACAGCAGCGGTTGAATTGTGAAGCTCTTACAATGGCACCACCGAGACACGTAACAGAATTGACACAATTTTGAATATCTCATTTAAAATATTTTTTGTATGCATAGATATTTTTCCTTGTACAAATTCGTACAGTATACTCATTGCCTGTCTTCTTATTCTGGGTTGCTTTTTTGGTTCTAATCACTGAGGTTTTGCTTTATGGATGTGCAGGCAGATTTTTACTATTACAGCTCCATCTAGAATTATTCATGTATGATCAGTGCTCTGGGCTGAAATTCTGGTCATCAGCATTACTTCACTTTAGAAACAGACTCGTTTGGTTTTAGGTGGGAACATTATATAACTGGATTGCTGTGCTAATACAATATGCTAGTGAGCAATGTGAAACCATTTATTGTATAAAAAATTATAAATTTTGTTTTCATACTTCTTTATAGGCTTAGAAATTTTCTCAGTATGTGCATATGAAATACATGTCATTTGATTTGTTAATTCCACCTTAAACTTTATTATTCCTCCAAAGGAAATGGCAAATCTGTTCTTGAAAAGAACCTATGTAAAACACAAATGCCTTACCCAGCTTTTCGAGTACTTTGTTTTCTGGAAAGATGTTATAAAAAACCTGCATATGGATGGCAGATCTTGTTTTAGGCAACAACTCAAGGGACCAGCAAAATTGGCTGCCCAAGAAAGATGTATAGTTAAAGATTGAGCAAAAATGTCCTTGAAATTTAGAATACATTTAAAGCAGCATATAAATCATCAGTCATCCATGTGGCTGATGCCAGGAAGGAAAATATAATTAAAAATTGCCTGAAAAATGGATGTTAGGTAAGATCCTAAAGAAAAAAAAAGTATATCCAAAATTTATTGCTTTGGATTACTGATGTAAAATACTGTTAGTTTGCTAATTTTATGGCCCTGGAAACAATAGGAAGAGTTAATGGAGATGTTGTTGCTTGATAGATTATTAAATGCTATATTTGTTGTGTGAACGGTAAAAGTTTGTGGTAAAAAATAGAAGATGCAGCTGAACAACAAAAAGAGAAATTATTCATAATTTCTATAAGTCATGCTCATTTTGGTATACACCATTTCATACATTTTTCTCTGCATCTATATACCACCTTTGTGTACCTCAGTTGGACCATGTTGTATGAATTCTTTTATAATTAACATTTTTAACCTATACCAGAGATAAATTTTATGTCTACAGTTTTTCAGATTTTTGAGTATTATGTGTTAATATGCAGCATAATTAACAGTTAAGAATGTAGCTCCTCCCTATTGATTTTCACAGACTATCCATTTGGAAATGATAGGAAAGTACATTCAAGTTAGTGTTTTCCTGGTAACTCCACACATGTTCTTTGTTAGGTCATTGTGGGTGTAACCTTTGAGCATGGCATCTGTATTTAAGCTGTAGGTCCTTGAGCACGTTGTAGAAACAGAAAGGACAGAGGAGAATGGGTATGCTAGGGAGCTGGGAAGACCAAGCTGAGGTACATACAGCATGTAGAATACAGGAAAACCTGCTTCAGAAGCAAGTGAACAGAAAACTGGGAGTATTTCAATATACAGAAGATGAGCTCAGGCAAAGGTCTCACACATTGGAGAAGCATGAATTGTCAGACTGAGCAGTTCATCTGTCTATAAACTGGAGGACAACCGAGGTCTAGGATCAAAGAGACCGAGAAATAGATACAGGCCATAATAATAAATTTTAAAAGCCCTTCATATCCATTAATTCTTTTCATAGTTACTGAGCATGTGATAATTTTATACACGATCTCTACGATCTCAAGCGTCAAGCAGTTTTGTAATCTGTACGGCATAATAAGGCATAATTGTCAAGTGATATAGTACAGGGCAGTATAGAAGCTGTGTGATCCAAGAGTAAGTGCTATAGGAATTCATAAAGTGGAACGGTTACTTCTGACTTTGGTGATTTAGAAACATGATGATAATAGCACCTGATATTGACAAGTATTTTATAGACTTTGTTGAATTTTATCCTCACAGCAATACTACGAGATAAGCTGTTATTACCAGGAAGACAGTGTGTATGGTGGTTAGTCTTGGAGCCAGAATGTCTGGGATTGCATCCCAGCCACTTACTTTTGTGGCTTTTGGAAACTTACTTAACTCTCTGTGTTTCAGTTGTTTCATGTATAGGAAAGAAATAGTGATATGGTCTACCTCATAGAGTTGTAAAGGAAATGTATTAATAGACATAAGGTCCTTTGAACTAACTCTACAAATATCAGTTATTCTTAGTTTCATTGTTTGTGGCAAACTTTTAGACAGTTGGGGTAATATACTGGAATTATGCAAGCCCTAAATGGTGGAACTGGGGATCAAGTCCAGCTTTGCTCTCTCCTGAATCTGAGGTCTGAATTTAACCACTTTGTTGCTTCAAATTTTAAGCATGAAACAAAGGCGTCGAAGACAAGGGTTTTGATCATGGATACCTAGAATCATTAGCAAAATAGGGTAGAGACTGGGAAAGGGTCTTTTTTTTTTTTTTTAATGTTTGGTTTAGTTTTTTTGTTTTTGTCTTTTGTTTTTTCAGTTTTTTGTTTTGTTTTGTTTTCTTGTTGCTATTACTGTTTTTGGAAGGAAGAGAGTTCAATTTAAAATGACTTAAATTGGAACTGGTGCCAAGCCATTCAGGGTGAAATATGTAACTGTTAGCTAGAAATCCTGGACTGGAACTTCGGAAAGCGTAGGAGTGGAAATTAGGGAGCTAGACCTATGTAAACTTAGCAATGAAGGCTATGGGAGTAGAAAAGATTGGCAGGCAGATAGTATTTTAAAGGTGGGTAGAGAGGAAAGGCAGTTCCAATCTGTTGATATTGAAATTGTTCATGAGGTACAAGCCTCAGAGATTTTGATGAGTCTGACAATATTTTGGTTTTTGGTTTTGTGGGAGTAGTTGGGGGGAAATACTATTTTCAGAGAAACTCAAACTTACCAAGGTTCCACTTTATTTTGGTCTTGAGCTATATCAGGGTCATCTGGAATTGTAAGGGAAGGGTCAGTTTCATCAGGTATTTTAGATGGAAAAGTGCTGTCCTAGAGCTACCAGATTCACTCTTTCTGACCACATTTTCTTGGAAATACTAGAAATCTGGAACCAAAGGGATATGCACAGAGAGCTTTATAGCCCACACTCTACAATACAAGGCCCATGTGACTATTCACATTTAAATTGAGTAAAATTAAAGAAAATGTCAAATTCAGTTTCTCAGTTATATACACCACATCTCAAATGTTCAAAAGGCACATGGGGCTTTTGACTGTCTTATTTGGTATTAAAAAACAGTAGACTATTTCCATCATCTCAGAGAGTTCTGTTGGACAGTGTTGCCTTAGACAGCCTATGTTTTAAGATTTTTGTGATTTTTTTTAAAAGTCTGGCAGTCACAAGACTAGAGATTTCGGAGATTTTCAGCCCAAATAAATGACAATAATAAACAATAATCAGGGAAAACACATTTTTTCTTCACATCCCATTTTACTAACAATTCTTGTCCTCTATGATCAAAAAATATCTATATCTCACTCAATCTCACTCATTTCATACATAAAATTTTAACTATGCAAAAAGCCTTTCTGACAAGATAATCACCTACCAAAGACTTGATCGGTCTATCAGTGTGATATAGAAATTATATTTAAAAGCGAATTAATATCTTAGCAATAAAATGACTAAAGGAACATAACAAATTTTTCTTTATGAATTATTAAGTAAATAATTCAGAATTTGAATTACATAATTACTATTTTGACTTCATTTGAAAATAGAAGAAAAATTTTTCGTGTAGATATGAACTGGAACTTCTATAAGATAAATATGCTTTGTTCCTATTTAATAAATATTGGTGCGCATTGAAGAGGAATAAATTCAATTTGTCAAAATGACATTTTAAAAATTACTTTGATTAATACCATGAGAAGTGGGCGCCTGGGTGGCTCAGTGGGTTAAAGCCTCTGCCTTCAGCTCAGGTCCTGATCTCAGGGTCCGGGATTGAGGCCCACGTAGGAGCCTGTTTCCTCCTCTCTCTCTGCCTGCCTCTCTGCCTACTTGTGATCTCTCTCTCTGTCAAATACATAAATGAACTCTTTTTAAAAAATACCATGAGAAGTTCTCACTGTAACCACTACGATGCTTGCTGTTAAGTGTTGTATCAAAAGCATTCCATCTGTAGATAACTGGTGCTTAGTTTTACAAATACACAAAAATGGTACCAAAATATTATTCTTTTACAAGTTACATGGTGGCCTCCATAATTTTTGCTAGTATATTTTCTGTTTAATATGAAGGCCAAGCAATGTTTTTTCATGCATTTTTTAGGACTCTGAAATACATAGTAGTAAGTTTTTACATAGACATAGACATTTTTAATTTGCATCATTTCAGAGAAAAGAGAAGGGCTTCTCTGTGTGTGTACTGTATGGTTTTTGGCTTTTTTTGACCAACTATTTCCAAATATGGTCTACCATAAATGCCTTATTATTTCCTGTTTCTGTTTATCACAGTCACTAGGCCATTTATCTTTCCCAGAAATTTTGACTTTGAGTCTCATGTGGAAAAATCTGGGAAATTAAGTTTACCTTTAATATTTATATTGACATTAAATATATGGTAAGTTCTGCTTGGGGAGCAGCTTATAGTAAATGGAACTAAATTGTACCTTTTAGAAGTTAATGATCATGGTAAAATCAGTTTACTTGTTATTGGTCTTTCTTTAAAAAGTTACAGAAAATTAGAACAAAAATTTAATAAAATTAATCGTATTTTCAACTAAAGCATGGGAATAAGTTCACCAATGTTTATTTTGTATGCCTTAGCTAAGGAAGAACAAAAAAACAAATAGGATAATTTAATAGTTGCAGTAGGGATTTTCTTTAATAGACAGAACGCAAGCTACAGTTCAAGAAGGAAACATCTAATTCTAAGAAAGCTAGAAAACTATTGAGGTTCCTTTTCTCTTAAGAAGTCATTAATTTTCTTATTTCATAGATGGTCTTCTGATTTTTCTGTTATTTCTCTATAAGTACTGCTTAGAAAGATGCTTCATTATTGACATGAATTTCCTGAAGGCATCACTGGAGGTCACTTCATACATGTCTAATGAACTCGATTTGGTATGCAGAGTCCAGTGGTGGTTGGGTTCAGGAGCCAAGCTCAAGCTCAGATTTTAGTTTTCCTAGATTAGAAATGGATTATCTATTTGGGTAGTTTGAAATTTTATGTTTTATGTTGTATTTTTTCTTTAATTTTTTTTTAATTTTTTTGAGAGAGATCGTGAGTGAGAGGGAGCATGAGAGGGGAGAAGTTCAGAGGGAGAAGCAGACTCCTCATGGAGCTGGGAGCCCAATGCTGGACTCGATCCCCAGACTCCGGTATCATGAGCTGAGCCGAAGACAAATGCTTAACCAACTGAGCCACCCAGTTGCCCTTAAGTTGTATTTTAAAATGAATATCTTTCTTATATGATCTTGGGCCTGAGATCATTCATGCTCTGTCACCATCTTGGTCCTTTGAGTCAATTTGCTTAGTTATACATTTTCATAAGAACATGGGAGTAGCTTTGCTGCCTCAGAAAGGTAACATAAAAGATTGACAAGAAGCAGGGACCCTCAAATCACACTTGGGAGTTTCACTATCTTATTGACTGTAAATATGAGTGACAGCTGGATAAGGAAGAGAGAACTAGTAGATCCTAGAGAAACTTCTGGGTGTTAAAATACACAACAATGAACAGACCAAAGATTCTGCCACCCTGGACTTCACATTGTACTAGAAAAAGGCAGATGTAAATGAAATAAAATATGTAGTACATTGTATAGCTATTCCATCGAGAAAAATTAAGCTGACAAAAAAGGTAAGGAGCACATGTTGAGGGGTTGCAAGAAAAGGAATTTAAGGGTGTGTCTTTTGATTCCCAGTTTAACAGGTTTTGCTGTTTGTTTTTCAATAAATGAATATCTAATCACCCTCTCTTATGGTGATTGTATAAGTTTAACTCCTATGATCTGTTAATTTATAAATTACAAGATTGGACTATCTGATACAGAAATAGTGTTTTATATTTAGGGTAATATTACTTTATATTTAGGGTAATATTAATACATTGGTTTTTATATTTTAAAAACACAATATATGTTTTTATTTTGATTATTGATACTCAGTTTCAGATGCTTCACCTATGCTTATAAATGAGACAAAGCTACGAATTTTTAATTGTACTATTCTTATTAATCTTATTATCAAAATTATGTTAACTTTATAAAGAGAAGTGGATAGCTTTCTTTTCTTTTTTTCTGTGAAGCATTTTGTGACCATTAGAGAGCATGTGTTCTTTGGAAGAGATAGTAAAATTTACCTGTAAAATTGGGTGACTTGCTGAGTATTGTCCAATTCACTATTTCTCTCTTTAACCAGTATCAAATCTAGAATATTTCCTATCTATTGAGGTTTCCATTTTACTGAGTATAGAATTTAATGACTATGACTTTAATTATTTTTCATGTTAGCCTATTTTTGTATGTCTCTGCTATGATATGCTCTTTTTAAGTGGATATTATTGCTGACCATACTTATTGTTAGTCTTCATTAGGTTGTTGTATAAGATCGATTGAATCTCAAGAGAATTAAAATTCCAGTTTTGAGGTTGTTGTCTTTTCTATCTTTTATACTTGTCCATCTGTTTAGGTATTTAGTTTT
Organism: Spilogale gracilis; assembly: GCA_004023965.1. Classification (NCBI taxonomy): domain Eukaryota; kingdom Metazoa; phylum Chordata; class Mammalia; order Carnivora; family Mephitidae; genus Spilogale; species Spilogale gracilis. Next base: position 155,768 of record PITA01001631.1, on the reverse strand, counting down.
ACAGACTCATTCTGAGTGAGAACCAAGTTATGGACTTTTCCTCCCCTTATCTCCCATTCTCTTTCTTGTCAACTTCCTGTCACCATGCTTGCAGTTGCCTCCTCTATCCCATTCTCCTGTTGAGTTTGGAAACCCATTATCCTAGCCATATAACCATTGATAGTTTGGTTTAATTTCTGATTGAAAAACTCTCTGTGTCCCCTCTAACTTCATCCCTTATCCTTTTGTAAAGCTAACTCCCTAGACAGCTTCAGCTGTGATTGCCTAGTTTTGTTGTTGTTACTTGTTCTTGTTCAACCTCTTATCCAATAAGTGAATTTTATTTACCTTATTCCCTGATTTCAAACAAAGGGCATGACTGTCTTTGGTCCCCCAACTCTTGTGGACAATTTTTTCTACCATCAGGGGCTGACTATAGGATCGCTCTAGTCACTTTCAAACTGTGGGCCCAAACCTTCAACCCTAATTTGCTGATTTGTGTTTTTCTTTTGGCTTTCATTCATTGAGATTTAATCCCATTTGAGCTTTTCTTTGTCTTCTGGATTTTTTTCTTCCTATAGTTTCCTTACCTTGCTATGTATCTGAAGTGGTAGAAATATATCCAAGTATGAATGCTGAGCTATCTTGACTCGAATTCTCTTTTTGCTAGAATGAAATCTCTAAATGTTTTCTTTAAAAGTGACATTTTATTGGGGGCATCACCAAATATAGTTTATTTAAATGGAAACTTAAATCATCTTGGTGATCCAGAATTTTGAATGAGGTCTCATATCTGAAAACCATAGTATATATGCCCACACATTCTAAAGAACCCCCTGATTGGACACTAGAGATAGTAACTTGGCTGTTTCAGGTTGAAAGGAATAGTCATTGACCATGAGAACTCACAAAAGCATCCCATGAGAAATGTCGGCAAGGTAAGTTACAATGACCTCATTAAGAAAGTTTGTCTCTGCACACTAAGCTCTCCATTTCTCTTCTGTATTCATGACCAACATAGTTAAGTGGGGAACAGGCACTCAAGGTATGAATTGTGGAAAGAAGTGACTAAGTACAACTTTTCCTCTTTCACTACCACTGTATTTTCTGAGCCTGAGGCAAGCCCAGCAAGAAGAGGTGAAAGTATTAGACTCAACTGCAAATTGTAATGCAATTTATGCACAAAAGCTATGGATCTTCCCCAAGATTTTTTTTTTCCAGGAAGAATGGATGTAGATTCAGAGAAGCATGGATTAAAGACAGTAGTAAAAATAAGAAAACAAAGTTGTTTTATTCTGGGCTTTGGTTCTTACTTAGTCCAGATTATTAATAAACCTGCTCACAAAATGTTATGTTAGACCCCATTGCATATTTTCCTTGCCATTATAGCTAATAATGCAACATTGAAGGTCTTAAAAGAAATAGATACTGGTTTTGAAATATTCATGTGTATACAGACTTTTTGATTGAGACAAAAATGTGTAATGAAATCAACCTTCCAGACTTTAAATTGCAATCCAATTCACATGAATACAAATGAGCTTAAAAATAATATTGCATATGTATAAAAAGTCAAATAAGGGAAATATAAATCAGCAGCTATACTTGTATCTGTTTAATTTTAAGATTTGATAAAAGAATTGCTCTGCTGTGGCTCATTAACACACTACTAAAAGACAAATTATATTTTTTTACATTTTATGTAACATTTTTTTTGCCTGATTATGTGTTCTCATAAAATAGACCTCTGTGACTTATATAAATGTGAAAAGAAGTTATTTCTGAGAAATATTATTGGCAATAAGAAATTAGCTTAGGTAAACTACTTTAGAATTGCTGGAGGCTTCTATGGAGATCAAGTTTATCACCATGTAAATTCATAACATGTACATTTATTTAATTTCTGGCTTTGGTATTGTTGTTTCTTTTGTGTATACACCCTAATATATTCTTTGCTCACATTCTCCAGTTTTCTGATTCTCTTCTCTTGACTTTCTCTAAGATTTAGATAAATTGAATGTCCTTCATGGTAGTGACCTTATTAGAATATTTTTACGAACTCCATAAAAACATTACATTAAAAGAAAAAACACATTGCACATTACATTAGTACAGCAAATTATCCAGTACATGATTCAGGCCAAAAAACTTTTCTTCAACCCCAAATCTTCTCTAAATCATGTAAGGCTACACATAATTGTGTGTGATATTTTGATATTTACAAATATTAATTATGAATATAAGAGAGTTGGTAACTAAATCATAACATTTAGCAATATTAAAGACCTACTTCCTTATTGTATGCCTAAGGTTTTTCTAGGCGAATGAAAGAGACCCCAAGGCAAAATGATCCGTAGGATGAGCTTTATTGCCAGCACCCTCGGGCAAGGTTCCCTGACTCAGGAGAGGAGAGGAGAGTCCGGGAAGTCGCGCCCAGGTTGGGGAGTGCCGGGGTTTTTAAGCCTTATTGGCTCTGGGTCTGGATTGGGGTGAGTTTTTTCCCATATTGGGCAAGGGAGCATGTGTCCCTAGGTGATTGGCTGAGGGTGGGAAAAGTCCAGACGAGAGTGGGTGGTCCCTGGCTGGAAAGCCCCGGATGTAAAGTTTTGGTTTTCCATCTAGGTTTCGATGTACTAGAGATGACTTGGTGGCAACGGCTGCTTTGGCGGGAAGATCAGCCATCTTGACCCAGTCTGTAATGTCCGCCATTTTGGGTGCCCCTGTCTCTCAGCCAGCCCAACATTATGATTAATTAGCATAGCCCTGTTGTCAAATATATGCCAACATAAATAAAAATAAACATGAATTAAAACACCTAAATAGGGATGCCTGGGTGGCTCAGTTGGTTAAGCGACTGCCTTCGGCTCAGGTCATGATCCCGGAGACCCAGGATCAAGTCCCACATCGGTCTCCCTGCTCGGTGGGAAGCCTGCTTCTCCCTCTCTCACTCCCCCTGCTTGTGTTCCCTCTCTGTCTGTGTTTCTCTCTGTCAAATAAATAAAATCTTTAAAAAAAAAAAAAAAACCTAAATACATAAAGATCACCTGAAAGTGCCAAACTTAGAAGAAGTGATTAAATGCATGAATGAACATACAGTAGAGAACTTTTATTTTTATATGAACAATTAGGAATTGGGGAACTTTTATATTAACAATAAAGAATTGGGTACAAATGTGTAAGTTGATCTTTCTAATGAATATTTTGTTTTAATTTCATTTGCATGTACTATAGGAAATTTTGAGATATTAATCAGTTGTCAAGAGAGGTAAAAGAAAGTCATTCAAAAGAAGAGCTGAATAAATATTCCATATTTACCATTTTTGAGAGTTCCATGGTGAAATATATAAAGCTTTGTCATTCAGAGGACTTATTACTAAAACTTGCCCAACAACAATGAGTTGACATTAACAGGGAAAAAAATAAATGTAATCAATTTTCCAAGGCATTGAAATATGCTAAGCAAGGTAAACAATGTAAAATAATTTTGAAAGTTTAAAGTGATATTGAAATGCAAGTTAATTTTATCTTAGTCATTATCATTGTTATTGAAGAAAGACAGATTTTATACACAAGAATTATTTATACTAATTTAGATTAAAAGCTGCTTCCTGACATGAATTGACTCTTGTATCTACTTTTTTTGATATATTATTGGCTGGAACATGTTGATTAAATTTTGTAGTAACTCAATTACAAGATTCATAGTTGATAAACTTTAATGTAGTTAATAATTTTATAATATGAAGTGACATTTTTCTCATGCTAGGCAGTTTCCAAAATGCTTTTGTAAGCATTATCTCTTTTGATCCTAGAACAATCTTCACATAGGAAATAGTAACCTCCCTTTATAGGTGAAAAAAAATTAAGTTTCATAAAGATTAAGGCACTCAGCTATTAGATGCCTGAATCAGAAGTCAGTTCAGGTGAAGGAAGGTATATGGTCAAGGTGAAGAGTTCAGACACAGGAGACAGAAGGTCTGAGTTCAAATTCAGAATCTTTTTTTTGCTAGTGTATGCTCTGAGCAATTAAAAAAAATCTCTGTGTCTCAGTTTCCTTAGTTAAATGAAGCTAATATAGGTACTTTCTTATAGGGTTGTTGTGATGAGTAAATGAGTGGGCACCTGAAAAATGCTATGAATATACCTGATATACTCTCATTGGATATCAGTAAATATCTGTTGATCGTTGTTAATTAATACCAATTCACCCTTAAATTCCAAATTGCAGTTATTTAATGTACTGGACAGAACTCTCTCTGCTTTAGTGAGAGTTGTCTAACTTAAAGTAGTTTAAGCAAAAACAAAAGTGAATTATTGATGCATTGTGTTGGGAATGTTGCTATAATAACTCACTGATTCAAAGGAAGACCTGACTCTCAGATGAAGTGGAACCAGAGGCTCAGTTCTTTACCAATCTGTTTCTATCCATTTCTCTTTCCTGCTTCACCTGAAGGGTGTGCCTTATTCTCTTCTGCAGTAGAAAGGCTTTGTCCATGTCAATCACAGAGAAAGGCTGCTTAACATTTGTGCCCCCCCACAACTTTTTCTTCCTACCAGTATTGTTGGGAGAAACGGAGATACGTGGGTCATATGCTCATCTCTCTGTCTAGGGGATTGGTTTGTTCAGAAGCCATTTAATGGAAAAAATGTGCTGAGCAGAAAAAGAAAACAAAAAGATATGAAACAATGCATTAAATCTGACAATTTAAAAATCAGAAAAATAAGTCAAAAATATTTTAAAACTTATATTAAACACTAAATATGCTCTCTAATGTTTTCATCGGGTCCCCTTTTTACTTTAGATGGTTATTATGCTATCATGCTGGCTAGCACCAGGCAGGGGCCTTTTCTTTTTTTTAAGATTTATTTATTTATTTATTTGAGAGCGAAGTGGGAAGGGGCAGAGGGAGAGAGACAGTCTGAAGCAGATTCCCCACTGAGTGTGGAGCTCCTCATGAGGCTTGATCTCATGTCCCTGAGATCATGACCAAGAGTCAGACTGTGCCTCCCAGACACTCTTGGGCTGAGGCCTCTTAGTCTTGCCTAGCAACTGATTATAGATAAAAATATTTGCTTGCAGAATTGTCTATCAACAGACAAGCTGGTAATAGTTTGATTTCAAAAACAGATCAGAGCAGAAATGCAGCCATGTAATTAATGACACATTTACCAGACATTCATGTGTTACATTAAGATAAAAACAAAAACTTCACTCTGGTAATTGCACAGATGAGTTTATAAACCTAACTGTATTAGTGACTTTGTTGTTGATTTGTTGTCAAGGTGGCATCCCTGTATCACCTTTGACTAAGCATTCATATTGTTAAAATATTTTAAAGTCATTCAAATGTATAATTTTCAAAGCATGAAATTTGAATAAAATATTTCCCCTCTGGCATCTCTGGTTTCTGGATGATACTTTGCAAACCACTGATCTGTAAAAATTTGGGGGGAGCTTTAATTATAGAACTGTTGAATTAAAGAGTTGATCTGGAGAAATTAAAACCACACTTCAAAGGAAAGGAACTATATATTTAACAATGTACTTATCCTAAGTTGACATCTACTTCAAGTTCTTGCTCACTATGCAACTGGTTTCGCACTTAAACAGTATTTCTGCTCTATACTTGCTAAGTGCCTCCTTTTCTTACATTATTTAAGTTCTGAAGTTTGTCTTCTATATTCAAACTTGAACTCCTCACCTATCCCCAAAGTTGCTCTTCCTCCTATTATTTCTATTTCAGTAGTTGCCCAAGTTTGCAGCCTACAGGCCAACCTTGACCTCTTTCTCAACTCTCTATTCCCTACTTAATCAATCAATTGAATCTAACTCCTAAATAGCTTTTAACTCTACCAACTTATTTCTATCGTTACTTTTCCTAAATTAGGCTATCATCTCTATTGAATTACTGGAACATTTTATTAGTTTTCTTGTTTTCAGCCTTGCCTTCTCTGATCTATTCTCCATCCTTCAGCATGCGTGATCTTTCTCCAGTGGAATCGTCACCATGCTGAAAATTTCTCAGTAGCTCCATTGCGCTTAGCGTGAAGCATCATTTCTCGATTTGGGCATCTAAGCCTTTTGTTCCTGTTTATGTCTCAGAGTGGATTTGAATTCTGGATTTGAATTCTTTCAGATTATAATCCAAATAGTGCTAAAATATTGATTAGACTGTTAGTTCTTCTGATTTTTATTCCATAGGAGCTTCTGACTAAAAGTCTCTTCAATATTATGCAAGTTGTGCATCTTAATAAAACAACATGTAATGGATACATAAGGGTTAATGAGACTTATTTATTTATTTGTATTGATATATAATTGACATGTAACATTATGTAATTTTGAGGTGTACAATGTATGGTTTGATAATTTGTATCTTGCAGTATAATTGCTATGTAATTACTACATGACAAAATGCTAATATAAAATATACCTTTCACATATTTAAATGCACTGACTAATTTCCATACATTACATTATCTGGTATAAAATGGAAACTTCAGGGATGCCTGGGTGGCTCAGTTGGTTAAGCGACTGCCTTCGGCTCAGGTCATGATCCCAGAGACCCGGGATCGAGTCCCACATCGGGCTCCCTCTCTCACTCCCTCTGCTTGTGTTCCCTCTCTGGCTGTGTTTCTCTCTGTCAAATAAATAAAACCTTTAAAAAAAAAATGGAAACTTCATTTTCCCTCTAGAAGAATATATATTGTATATAGCCATAAAATGAATATACAATTTGGGTTTGGTTAAAATTACTTCTTTTTCTGGCCATCCCCTTTTATTATAGCTGAGAAGTCCTGGGATTTGCTTTTATTTCTTTACATTATTAATATTAATTACCACTTTGTGATTAAGACTTTCCAGGAATAATGTTTCCAAATAAGTAATTATCCACTAGTATTCATGCTATTTTTGTTTTCTTGTCATATATACAGCATTTATCAAATGGCCAAAGAGAGGTTTTAATAATGTAGAATAGTCCATTCATTTCCTGAAACAGGAACGTTAGTAGTATGACCTGTGTATATTCAACATAGGACTCAATTCTAGTTCTTGTAAAGTTTCAGCACAATGATATTTTTTGCTGATCATTAGTAATCCCTTGTGGTCTGCATGTCCTCTAGTCCTTGTATGGCTAAACATACTTTAAATGTAAATATAGAAAATATGCATGTCCTCTGAAACTTTGTTGTTTTTTTTATAATGAAGATTGATGACTAAACACAGCTACAAATTATATATATGTATAAAACACACTCTGTGCTCATGAGGCTTCACTACTGTGTCCTATATCTGGTGATAGTGTATGGACATGTCACAGTGCAAGGTTTTCCCAGCTCAATGTACAGATCATTCTTTACCCTTTCAGCTTCATTGCTTAGAAACATTGTAACACATTTCTAATTACACTTGTTTAGTATTTTAAAGCTTTCAGTGACTATGAAATGAACTATTAGCAGTAACCAAAGTCAAATGCATCAAAAGGTATTATAGGGGCACCTGGATGGCTCAGTCATTAAGCATCTGCCTTCAGCTCAGGTCATGAAACCGAGGTCATGGGATCAAGCCTGGAGTCAGGCTTCCTGCTCAGCAGGAAGCCTGCTTCTTGCTTGTGTTCTCTCTCTAGCTGTGTTTCTCTCTGTCAAATAAATAAATAATATATTTAAAACAATAAAAATTTTTAAGGGGCGCCTGGGTGGCTCAGTTGGTTAAGCGACTGCCTTTGGCTCAGGTCATGATTCTGGAGACCCGTGATCGAGCCCCACATCGGGCTCCCTGCTCAGCGAGAAGCCTGCTTCTCCCTCTCTCACTCCCCCTGTTTGTGTTCCCTCTCTGGCTGTGTTTCTCTCTGTCAAATAAATAAATAAAATCTTAAATTTTTTTTTTTTTTAAAAAGGTATGCTTTTTTTCGGATGCAGCCATTTTTATTTGAGATAGAATAAAGTTTTTTGGTAAGTGGTTATGTCTATTTCAAAATTTATATCATGAGATATTTTGAAGAAAAAAAGAAAGGAAAACCAAAAAAGAAAATTTACAATGTCTTGGATAATGTTATTATGAAAGTTTCCTTTTTTCAGAATGTATTGCAATACCAATGATTTTTCCCATGTATCTTGCAAGGATAACCCAAATGCAAGGCGTTGAATTATCATAAAGTGAAATATAGTTATTTTAAAGAATTAAAAACATGGAAAATTGGAAGTACTCATCATTTCATCACTGATTAAAAATCAGTATTAATATTTGATTTCAATCATTCTAGTCCCCTTACAAATAAATATTTATATACCTAATGGGAGAAAATGAGGCCTGTATTATCCTTTTGTACCTCACACAATTATATGAATATTGTTGAACACTGTTTAAAATTTTATTTTAATGACTATATAAGTGAATTCTTAATGGTCTATCACCATTTATTTTTATCCTTCTTCAACTGTTAAATATATTGTTTATTTCCAGTTTTCACTATTACAAATAGCACTTTAATAAACACTTGCATATAATGTCTTAATTTCTATTTTAACATAGAAGGGAAATTACTGTTTTGTAGGTAGAGTTACCTCTATCTTAGCTTCTGGAAAGCACCAAGTATATATCGTGAGGAAGGCTTGAATTGCTACTGTAGTACGAGTGATATATATTAACATTTTATTTTTCCACTTATATTATTTCTCATGTCACACAAACAGATCTTAGTTATTATGTAGGCATGATACAAGTGCAAAGCTCTATTGTTGGTATAATGACTTTCTACTTGCTTCTTGATCAGAGCTTATATGACTCATATTCAGCTGAATGGTTAAAGTGTGCTTCCAAAGTCTACATGAAGGATTGGCTTCATTCATTCATTCTAGAATTTTTCAGGTTATCTCTATTACCTTTTAAAAACAAGATTCTATTGTATCTCTACTAAGGAGAATACTTATGCAAATAAGCTTAAGTAAAAATATTTTAACAACATGACTTATTCACATTTGTTCTTAAGGATCAGTTGAATTTTGATGACATCACTTAATAAAAGAGGATACAATTTAGCACATTACAAGTTCTATTACTGGCTGGTAGTATTTGGAAATAAAGCAAGGATCCAGAAATTTAGCTTCTGAAGTTGGTATTATTAGCATTTCCATTTAAGAGTTGATTTGACTACAGGCCAGGAATTTCTGTTAATCAAGCCTGGCAGAACCCACCCCCTTTTTTAGACGATAGTGATGCTTGTTTTAAAACAATTTAACTTGACAGCTTTGTACTTTCTATTATACCTGTGTCCTGTGATTGAATGAGTGGTCCCAATAGGCATACAAATATACCAGAAGCTAGTTATGGCTGAAGAGGAGGAAGCAAAAGGAAGACTAACAGGGAAAAAGATGAGAGAGTTAACAGGATTATGTCTTTTAAGGTCTTGACTATTTTAAGGGTTTGGCTTTTACTCTGAATGAATTGCTATAACAGAAGTTTGAGTAGAGAGCTAACATAATACCATTTACATTTTAATAGCACTACTTTAGCTGCTGAGTTGAGTAAGAAGTAGGGAAGGAAGCAAGGGTAGAAATGGGATGCCCTGTTGGAAAGCCACTTCAAGAGACATTAAGATGATAACACACCGGCCCAGGTGGTTAGTAGTAGAGATTTTGAGAAATGATAAATAAATTTTGGAGCTAGAACCACCCATTTTGTTAATGTATTGGGTGGAGTTAAAGATGACTCCAAACCTTTTAGACTGAGGAGCTGGCTGAGTATTGTATCAATATGGAATTGCGATCATTAAGTTGAGGAAGGATACAATGGAACAGGTCTTGAGGAGAAGCACATAATTCAGATCTGAATGTTTTAGGATATGTAGCAATGTTTTGTTGGCATTTTATTTAGAGTTTGGGATTTAGGGGAATGGTCCCTGCTAGAGATATATATTTGGATTTTGTCAGTATGTAGAGAGAAAGAGAGTATTGAAAGCTACAAGCTGAATCTGACTATTATTATTAGCTTAAGAAATAGTAAATAAGTAGGTAAAGGAAAAAAAATCTTGCTAATTATATTTTATCAAATAAACAGGGAAAATAAGTTTTGAAAAGTACAGTATTCTAGATTTTGTGACACTATTTTGTAGTCCTATAATCTGACATAGATTTGTAATAGATGTTAACATGAGGAGCTAGCAAAAACAATGTGTGTGGTAGATGCATACATACATGTCTATTTGTGTATGTGTATGTGTTTCAATGTGTATCTCTGTGAATGTATCTTCTCACGACAAGACTCAGTGACATATGGTAAGTTGTGTTAAAGCAAAAAATTATATACAGTATTTGTTTTTATATAGAACAAATAAAATTAACATTAAAACAAATGCAATTATATGTAAAGAAAGAAATTGCCAATGGCTTTTAATTAACATTTAAACAACTTGAGATTGTGTTAGATGATGAATTTTGCTTACATTTTAAAAGCTTAACTGTTACTTTATATTACACAGGGATCTTACATTGGTAAGCATAGTGTTATGTCATTAAATTTAAAATTATTATTGAGAAGATATAGAATTCATAATAACCAATTGTGGAAGTTTTATTAAAGTACTTACTTACAAGCCAAGTTTACAGATATGTGTTTAAAAGGTAATAGATGCCATCTGTAACTGTGAATAAACCCATCCTTTCTAGTTACCTAAGACATGTGGCCATTCACTTCAAATTTCTATTTGACAATTCTAGAGTAAGGTTCAACCTATATTTAAATTTCATTTACATTAAATGAAAGTTCAAAATGTGAGTTTTTATTAAATTATCTTTTTTGGAATCTCTTTATTTGAAAACTGCCACTTGGTTTAAGAGTTGATCATGTGTGTTTCACAATCAAATGACTTTTGAGACCATTTTTAGTTTTGAGATAGGCAGGAATAGTATTTTCTTTTAAGGGTTCTTTTATGTTGTGAATGAATCTACCATCTTTGAAGAATGTCAGTGTCTTACATAGTTGAAAAAAGGAAAGACTAAGATTGGCTCTACAAATTTAATCTAATGCTAATGAGACTTCTTACTTAGTTTTGTGTAAATATAACTACGTATGTAATTAGTGTCGAGCAGCATATGGAATCCATTGGGAATATATTTTTACATGTGCATCTCAAGGACATCAGAGGAATTTTGCTTATAAATATATGTTTTAATATAACTTGCTGCTACAGACTGCAGTGTCTTAAAATATTTCACAGATGTCTATTTCTTCATGTGTTTTAATAATATTTTCCCCAAACATTGAGCTTGATGTTTTGAACTGTGCTTGGCTGTCACTTGGCCTATAGCTTTGTCAAGGAATTTTAAAATGCTTAGTACCATTTTATTTATTGTATCTATAAGTGAACTTATGCCAGCTTCGCGCCTGACACTCCATATGCATTCAATAGAAGCCTGCATATAGGAGGAGGGAAAGAATTTTTGTAAAGCTTGGAAATTCTCCTGTAAAAACAACTTCCTCTAGGATAGTAGTATAAATCTATTATTTCAAAAATACATTGGTGCTCATCAATTTCAAACATTAGGTTTCTGGCTTGGGCACCAGGTCCCTCCCAATCCCATACTACTTCATTTTACTGGGATTTTACTGTGCTGTTTCATTTGTGAAATATGAATAAAACATTAAATCTTGAGACCATGTGAGTAATATTTATTTGTGTCATTTTGAGGTAAAGACATTACCCTTTTCATTTAAGAGGAATGTGATAGTCATTGGTTGGTTTGGTGGAAGATTTGAGATATAATAAAAATCAAATGGAAGACTACACTCTAATTAGTAATTTATGAATTTTATTTATAAAAAAATAAAAGATTACCTTGACTTCGATAATAGATTCCAGATAAGTCATAGACAGATCACACCCTGATCATTTTGCAAAACAGAGTCATTGTCTACAATGAAATCAGTGCTCCCTCACTTGTCGCTTTCTCATGTAAAGATCATCTCTAGCAATGGAGTCATCTCCCAGGCATGTAAGTGGCAAACTCACTAAGGTGTACACAGTTTTTTGTTGGACCTTGATTTTAAGGAAGCAAGACCTTGTCCTTTGAGTTCCCAGTCTTGAGGATATACATAGGAGTATGCACCCATAGTCAATGAGTGTTGCAAAAGGGAAAGATTCAAAGAACATAAAGACACATTGCAATTAAAAGTCTGTTACTTTTCCATCTAGTTGGCACTAAATAATATTAGGATGTGGATCTGAAGGAGTCTCGGAAGTACCTTCTCTTGAGAATTTAATGAGAATTTAAGGAATCGGTTTTTCTTGAATTAAGGAAAGGTTCTGAATCATCCCTTGTTTCATACTAAGTTTGTTGAGGGAATAATTCTTTGTCCTGTTATCTCAGGGAATATAAGCAGAGACTCAAACTCTGACAGAGAGATGAGAATTCATGATATCTTTATTTGTTTGAAGTTACAGTCATAATGTTTGCATGAATGAGTAATGAGGTAAGTGGTTTTCCTCCCCCACCCTACCCCCTTAACCCCTGGTGAGGGAGCTGGAAATAAGCTTAAAATATGGTATTTTCTTTCAGATTTTCTTAAATCATTGTATCTTAGCACATATTTAGGTAGAGAAGTAGAATTTAGAAATTAATAACCCAATTAACATCACAAACTAAAGGAAAAGTAAGAATTTCAAATATAGATTGATTCTAAATCCCAGACACTTGAACCTAGGCTTGTGGCTAAGAACTGTCAGGTGGCTGAAATAAATGAAGACGGGAACAGTGCCAATTAGAACATTGGAAGGGACCCAGAATTCTATCCTTTAATGATGTGTTTAATATTACAGGGCCTCTTATTGTGATATATTTTACATCAAAGTGCTAAATATATTTGATCATTTTAAATAATCTTCTCTGCCATCATTTCATGAAATGTTCATGTTTGAAAGATTCATCTCACCATACATATTTGTATGTTCCATGAAATTGAATCCATCCATTAATTAGGATGGCTACTTTTGAGTAATCTTTTTTTTTTCTAGTTAACTATACTTTCTAGTCTAAATCTTTGCTAAACTAAGTATTAGACCCAAACTTTAAAGTAATGTATTTAGAAAGACTATGTTTTTAAAATCCAAATGTATGTTTTGGGGATCAAATTTGGTATTAATTTAAAAGTGAAATTTTAAATATGTGAAATTTCCAATTTAAAAGGTACTTGATATTTTCCAGGTCTTTTAATGTTTTTCAATGTTCAATTTCAAGAAAGAATTATATAAAACATTTCTTTAATTTGAAATGACTAAGCTATAAATGTGAAATATATGACATATAAGTAATGAGCACACCACTTTAAAATTATTTTATAATTTTTGTTTTGTTTGGTTTTCCTTTGCTTTTTTAAGTGGGCTCCACACTACTCATAACCTCAATATCAAGAACGGAGCTGAGATCAAGAGTCAGATATTTAACTGACCTAGGTACCCAGGTGCCCTTATAATTTTATTTTGCATTCTTAATTCTATAATTACAAGAGTTCATGATATATCATTATTATACTAAGTTTTATAAAGAAAGGTAGTTATAATACAAGATTTACCTTTAATCCAAGGATTATAATATATACAGCTATCATTTTAATAGAGGCTAAAAATAAAAAAAGTTCAGATACCTAAACTATGTGAATTCATATACAAAAAAAGTTCAGCTGTCTCTTCATAAATGAGAACTTCACATCCCAAAAACACTTTTCCTGTATATATAATAGTTTTGTTTTTCCTCTGCTATAAAAGGAATTAGATAACTATCATTTGGAAAAGGAAGTAAAAGGTAGGAATGGTATATGTTATGCAGTGTCAGAAAAATAAAAGACCTGTTTCTGATGAATTAAAATACATGAGCATAGGGGCACCTGGGTGGCTCAGTCATTATGTGTCTGCCTTCAGCTCAGGTCTTGATCCTGGAGTCGAGCCCCGCATAGGGCTCCCTGCTCGGTGGGAGGTCTGCTTCTCCCTCTCTCACTTCCCCTGCTTCTATTCCCTCTCTAGCTGTGTTCTCTCTGTCAAATAAATAAATAAATAAAATCTTTAATAAAAGAAAGAAAAGAAAAATTCTTGTCCAGATTGATCAGATTTATGTTGTGTTCTTCATCTTGAGCTTCCTGGCAACTTGTTTTATGACTACTTTGAGGGAAAAAAAAAATCAAATTCATTCAAATTATACCTTGAATTTCAGGTAGGAATAATTTAATAACACTCCTTCCCCCATCCAAAAATAAAATAGACTAATATACTCTTGAGATATTCTTGACTACTCTTAATGCTGCTTGATGAGTTGGTTAGTGGATAGGAAGGTAGAAAGAAGTCATTTATCAGGGTAAATCTGGCATGGAAACATTGTAACAGAACGTAACTTTGAGTGAATCAATTCACAACTCTGAATGCCCTCGATTATAAAATGATAGTGTTGAACTTCATAATCATTCAGCTTCATTTCAGTTCTTTTATAATCGTTTTGAGAAATGGTTATCTTGTTTAAGAAATTATTGGCATGTAAAACAAAGAAATTAGAATGTCTCCCACAAAAGCTCTCAATTTAACTCAAAGAAGGCATTGAACATACGCATAAAATATAATTCAAAGTCTGCTAAATCTTGAGACTCAAAGCTTGTATGCCCCAGAAGTGTGGACGTGTGACTCACAGATTGTCAAATTTAGAACGAAAGTAACGTTTTGTACCAATTGTTGGCTGCAGAAGTGTTCCCTGTAGTCTCTGGAAGGAAGAGGCAATCAAACAGCTGGGTTCTAATAGTCTTCTAAGAGACAGATCAGAAGTCTCATCAACAAAACTGATGGTTGCCTTTTACATTATCTTTGGAATGAACAAAACCCTTGGGCCTGATTGGCAGCTTCTCTCTTCCTCCCTCCACTTCAAGGCTTCCCACAGTGCAATTCCCCAAAGCCCTAAATGTACTCCTTGTATAGAGAGGGAGCTGGAGAAACCTTTGCAAGCTTTATACAGAAAAATACAAGAGTTGCAAAACCATTAACTGGTCATAACTAAGGTATCAGGGATATAGCGAAATTCTCCTTCACTGAACCAAAAAGCCATATGAAAGAATTGTATATACTTACAGATAGTATTTCTTTTATTTATGACATATACATTCAAATCTTTCAAGCAGAAAATTCAGTCAAGTGCGATCTATGGGTAGTTTGAGTTCAAAGTCAGTGAGCAAATGGGAATCATTGCGGCAGCTATCTCATTTCCCTAGTGGACATTAGACCACTCAAAATGTGTCACATAATTTACAGTCCCTTGATAGTAATTGAATATACACATTGAGAGTGCACTGGCAGAACACTTAAGGAAGATTGAGTGCAGAAGGACCCGCTTACGTTATTTTTGGCTCTACCCTGACTTTTGCTTTTAATTTTTTTCTTGAGATTAATTTCAATTTGGCTCTTCCATTCTATCTAAACAAAAGCTTTAGGAAAAGAGATTAACAGCAGCATCAAAGAAATTGTGGTTTTATAGTTTCAGAGACATCAGACATTGGAATGTAATAATAGAAGAGGGACAAAATAAAGTCTACAATTCACCATAAATAATTTTTAAACTGTAAGAATAGTAGAATCAAGCAGTAAATGAGAAAGATGAATTTTGAGCTTTTTCCTAAAGGAGAGTGGGAATTTTCAAGGTTTAATTTAATATTTCTATTTTAATATTTAATGTGGCCATTAGTATTTGGGGAAATGAAGAGATAATTTTGTAGTTAAAAATATGAGATACCAAAATGTTTTAACCCTAATAATTCTAAATCTCTGTATTTTTTATGGGTGTTCCAAGAAATTTTGAACTTTTTTAACATACATTTTGCTGAGAGTCATTTTTTAAGTGGTTTACTTACCATGCAAAATAGAATCTTGTTAGGTAGTAACCTTTAATATTTAAGATGAAAAGTCTACAGATGAAAATAGTAAATAATTGATTCTATAGTTCCAAGTATTCCAAACATTTAATGGGGAAATGGGACCTGACAAAAATGGCTATTTATTTGATAAACAATTTTGGTTTTGTTTCCTCCTTTTCCTTCTCTCTTCCTCTTCTCCTTTTCTTACCTTCTGAACGTCTTCCTCTTCTTTTTCTTGGAGTGTGTCTGTGGTATGCACCAAAGATTTTCCCATGGACCTCTATTTTCTCATCCCATACAACATGATATATATATTCCCTTGAGTCAAACAATGTCCCACTAACTGCAACCAAATTAGCATTTTTCTGACCACTAAGCTTATTTTAATAAATTGCATTTTATTAAGACAGAGTGGAAAAATTAAAGGTATTTAAAGAAAGTGTTCATCCCTGCTGAACAATATTTTTCCCATGCTGAAGGTAAATGAGAAGATAAATTATGCAAGCAATTTAATTACTAACTATCCAATTTTTTTGAATATTTGCAAGGCAAAATTCCTCTAAGATATCCTCTAAGATATTTGTAGGTCTTTCAATTTCAAAAATACTATATACATAAAAGATTTTTTAAAGACACAATACTCCTTTTTCTGCTACTTAATCGGTTGATAATTAGATGTTCAAAGGTAATTTTTTGCCTTTGAAGATGAGATAAAATAAGCTAGAACATAAACCCCCTAAGAGATTTAAAAAATAATCATTAAAAAAATATCTTACTTTATTTACCTTTTTATGTTCTCTATCATTTTGTGCTTATTTTCACTTTACTTGTTTTTTTTTTTTTTTTTTCCTTTCCTGGTCTCTCTTATCCCCCTTTTCTTTGAAATCTTGCCTAATCCTTCCAAATCAGTCTTACTTTTTCCTTTCCTTAAGTGTTCTATGGTACTCGTTAACCTTATGTTTCTAAATCAAAACTGTCTATAGCATTGTATATACACAGTACTATATTAAATAATTCTACACATACTACTTTGCTTGCCATAACACACTGGTGTTCATATCATTTTTGGAAGGCATAGTTTTTGATATTTTTCAGTTAGTAGAGATTTTAAGATTTTACGAGTGCTATCCATATAGAATTCATATTCATGAAAGACAGTAAAACTAAAAAATTTCTCAGAAAATGTAGCCCCCCCCCTTTTTTTTTGACAAAGCCAAATCTCTCCTTTTTAATCATGTTTGTTTTGCCTGGGTGAGATGGGGCATCACTCACTGTGGTCTTTTTTTTTTTTTTTTTTTTAAAGATTTTATTTATTTGACAGAGAGAAACACAGCCAGAGAGGGAATACAAGCAGGAGGAGTGAGAGAGGGAGAAGCAGGCTTCCCGCTGAGCAGGGAGCCCGATGTTGGGCTCCATCTCGGATCTCCAGGATCATGACCTGAGCCTAAGGCAGTCGCTTAACCAACTGAGCCACCCAGGCGCCCCCACTATGGTCCTTGATAGCTAAAATATAAATATGTAATGCACACAATAGTCACAACCTCTCCTCCATCTTTGGAAAAATTGTGCTACCACATTCATAGAAATTTGCAGTAAAAACTCAAAGATGCTATAGTTTTTAAGCCAAGTCAATATTTCCATCTCTGTTTCCTATTACGTATATTGGGTGGATTATCTCTTTCCGTAAAGCCACGCCTTTGAGCCAAGAGGGAGCATGCAGAAATGGGTAATACAAATTCTAAATTTAAAACATCTAAAAGAGGAAAAAATGATGTCAGGTAATGCATAAATAAACTATATTTTATTTTATAAACTATTTTGTATTTGTAAAAAAAAAAGGAGGAAAATAAAAATGAGAAAACAGTTATAGCTATTTTTAACACAATGATACAATGCCTAAAGGCTATTGTGAACAGTGTCAGCTTTATTGAATGGAAAACACTGACCTGACAAGTGACTCTGTTTCTGTCAAATCTTACTTTCTACCAAGATGTTATGTCACTCGCGGACTACTCAGACTTCTTTCTCTAACCTGCTATAAAATATAGAGACTCTCAGGAGGTAGGAAAGTAGTAATATCAAGCATATTTCAGATGAAAGTCATGGACAGGCTTCCATAGTTTGTAGAGTAAAACTTCCATTGACTTAGATCCAGTAAGCTCACAAATCTTAAATGTACAATGAGCATTTTTATACTAGATTTCTTCTCACAAGTCAAACCGACACCTCATAGATACGTGGTTTGCGAATATGAAATATTGAGAAAATTATGAAATGAGGTTCATAAAAGCAAAGTTCAATGCAACAGGAAAAGCAAATGCGAAAGTAAAATATGAAGCACAATAGTAGACATTACTACGGCAATACCTGGTCCTTAATAAGAAGTTAGTGACCATTGAGATTTTTTAGCAAACTTGTGTGTTTTGTTTTCTCATTCATCTGATCAGTAAATACCTACTGAACATGTATCATTCTAAATTATGGGCTCTGGCTGGTCATGGTTCCATGCTCTCTGGGAGATTATAATCTTATAATGATAACTGTATTTGCAAAATCATGTAATAAAATTATTTTCTGTTATTAATTACTATTTTCATGGTATATGCAAGGTGAAGGGGCCAATGTTATTATCATACAGTGTGATTTATATTAAGATTACTAAAGCTGAGGAATTGTATTTAAAGAACTGTGGGAGAGAATGTCTCACTCACAGTAACATGGCTTATTTTTTCATTTTGTTTAAATATAACTTTTCTCCCATAGTAGTAATCAGTAGCAGTATGAAGCATGGAGAGTGTGTTATTCAGGCTTAATTTGAGTATGATTGTGCTACAGAGATATAGGTGGCTATCTATTACAACAGTATTTTAACATTTATATAAAGAATTACAATTTGTGTCCCTATGTTCTGAAATTTGAAATTTCATAGAAAATCAGGCTAAGAGTTACATATACCTTAGTCAGCCTGAATTTTTGTTATCTGAATGTGTGGGAAGGGTGTGTGAACATGTGTTTATCAGTATATCATCATTCACTCGCCCCATCCACATTGCAGTAGCCAAATCAGTAGATATGGCAATTTCCTCTTCTAGGTGCTGGAAATCTCTCACTGAGTCCTATGAAGGACTATTAGGGATACAGAGAAATGATATATAAGGTCTACTCCCCACTATTCTATGCTTCTCATCTTGGTTAGAATAAATAATCTTTCCAGAGAACACTGACGCTCACTGAGCAAAAGTCAGGTCTTTGGGACCCTAAGTAAAGGATATACAGGCATAAATGAGGTGAAGTGTTGGGTTATGGACACAGACCACTCCTGGAACTTAAGAGAGCATTTTGGATTCCTAAATGGTAACCTCTCAGTCCTGTGAATAGTAGTACACACACACACACACACACACACACACGCACGCACGCACGCACGCGCACACACACACACACACATTACATAAAGGTAAGTATTATACTGATAGGCCAGAAAACTCAAACCTAAGTACTTTAAAAAATAAACCTGGGGCGCCTGGGTGGCTCAGTTGGTTAAGCGACTGCCTTCAGCTCAGGTCATGATCCTGGAGACCCGGGATCAAGTCCCACATCGGGTTCCCTGCTCAGCAGGAAGCCTGCTTCTCCCTCTCTCACTCCCCCTGCTTGTGTTCCCTCTTTGGCTGTGTTTCTCTCTGTCAAATAAATGAATAAAATCTTAAAAAAAAAGAAAGTTTCAGGCACCATTTTCAATGTTTTACATATTTTAACTGTATCTTCACAACAATTCTGTGTTAGATGATAGCATCATCTCCCTCTGCAGTTGAGGAAATTTAAAAAACAGGGAGATTAAGTAATACGCTGAAGAATACATGACTAGTGTAAATTAAAAAAGGAGGCCAAGAGACTGAGGTAGCTTTAAAGGTTTAGTAATTTGTGTAAGCAAACTAAAACTTAATCCTGAAATGCCTTTAGGTTAAGAAATTAAAACCAAGGACGGCAATCACAACTGGGCTCTCCCAACTAAGGCAAATTCTTGAACTATAGCCAGTCAAAGAAGTCCCTTTCTTTGCTTTTTCACCTTCTCTGTAAAAATGTTTCCCTAGCTAATGTCTGTGGAGTACTCCTAACTTCTTCCTGTTTGGTGCTGCCTGATTCAACTGAGTCAGTTTTTACCCAAATAACCTTAAAATGTTTCATTTGTCTCAGTTTGGCTTTTGGTACTACTAACAGAAGAGCCAGAACTTGAACCTGATTAATCTGACTCCAAAGTCTGTGTCCTTAATCACTACTCCAAGCTGCCTGACAGTTCAAAATCATAGTAAAATATGACTTTTATAATAAGTGGTTGAATAATCTAAACAAATTCTCTGCTTAAATGATTTACATACTATCTGAATGAAAATAAAAAATATTATTAATATCCATAAAATCTTATGGACATAACTATAACTATAAAATTCAAGATATTAGAAAGTAAAATAAATAAAATAAAAATAATTATATTTAAGAAAGAAGATTGTAATAAAATTAGACCCAGAAAAGGGAAAGTGTAAGATACTGTAAGTTCATCAAATAAATAATTCTCTATCTCAAGAACAAATTATGCCAGTGCACAAAAAAGACAAAAAGAGTGAAAGATACTAAACTGGCCACAGTCAAAGACCTGAAGTCAAATGCAAAAGCCACAGAAAGTAGAATCTAAGCCAGAACTAGAAGGAAAAAATAACACAAGGAGAAAGATTTGGCAAAAATCTAAATGAGAAAGGAGATGCAGCCGTAACCCAGCCCTAGTCATAGCACACGCATACACACCAAAACAAAAACAAAAACAAAAACTTTTAAAACAACAACAAATTATTTAGTTGCTAAAATTACTTGGTTTATTGTCTTACACCACAAACAAAGATAAACTCGAAATGGATGAAAGACCCCAATGTGAGGCAGGTATCTATCAAAATCCTAGAGGAGAACATAGGCAGTAACCTCTTTGACATCAGCCACAACAACTTCTTTCAAGACTCGTCTCCAAAGGCAAAGGAAACAAAAGCAAAAATCAACTTTTGGGACTTCATCAAAATAAAAAGCTTCTGCACAGCAAAGGAAACAGTAAAACAAAGAAGCAACCCATGGAATAGGAGAAGATATTTGCAAATGACACTACAGACAAAAAGCTGATATCCAAGATCTATAAAGAATTCCTCAAACTCAAACCCCGCCCCCCCAAAAAAAGACGATCACATCAAAAAATGGGCAGGAGACATGAAGAGGCATTTCTCCATAGAAGACATACAAATGGCTAACAGACACATGAAAAAATGTTCATTTTCATTAGCTAGCAGGGAAATTCAAATTGAAACCACATTTAGATACCACCTTATAGTTAGAATGGCCAAAATTAACAGGACAGGAAACAAGTGTTGGAGAGGCTGTGGAGAAAGGGGAACCCTCTTACACTGTTGGTGGAAATGCAAGGTGGGGCAGCAGCTTTGGAAAATAGTGTGGAGATTCCTTAAAAAATTAAAAATAGGGACACCTGGGAGGCTCAGTTGGTTAAGCGACTGCCTTTGGCTCAGGTCATGATCCCGGATACCCGGGATCAAGCCCCACATCGGGCTCCCTGCTCGGCGGGAAGCCTGCTTCTCCCTCTCTCACTCCCCCTGCTTGTGTTCCTTCTCTGCCTGTGTTTCTCTCTGTCAAATAAATAAAATCTTTAAAAAATAAATTAAAAATAGAGCTACCCTATGATCCTGCAATTGCACTACTAGGTATTTACCCCAAGATACAGAGGTAGTGAAATGAAGGGCCATATGTACCCCAATATTCATTGCAGCATTGGCCACAATCACCAAACCATGGGAAGAGCCAAGATGCCCTTCAACAGATAAATGGATAAAGAAGATATGGTCCATATATACAATGGAATATTACGCCTCCACCAGAGAGGATGAATATCCAACTTTTGTAGCAACATGGACCAGATTGGAGGAGATTATGCTAAGTGAAATAAGCCAAGCAGATAAAGTCAAGTATTATATGGTTTCACTTACTTGTGGAGCGTAAGGAGTAATATGGAGGACAGGAGGAGAAGGAAAGGAAATGTGAATTGGGGTAAATCAGGGTGGGAGATGAAACATGAGAGACTTTGGACTCAGAAACAAACTGAGGGTCTTGGAAGGGGGGGAGGTGCGGGTATGAATGAACCTGGTGGTGGGTACTGAGGGCATGTATTGCATGGAGCACTGGGTGTGGGGCATAAACAATGAATCTTGGAACACTGAAAAAATAATGTAAGAAACAGAAAATAAAATAAAATAAAATTACTTGGTTTTGGACGCTAAATATTTTACTCCCAATTTAGAAATTAACATATTTGCAAAATGCATTTAAATTCACTTAGCAAAACTTTGGTAGACATAAGAAAAAAGATAAATATCTCAGAAGAAACTTTCTCTAAACATTTTAGGAAATCTATTTAAGAACTAAGTTGGTATGTGAACTGCAAATTAGAGATCCTGAACGAACTATTTAATTAACAGATTCTAGTTTGTTAAGCTGAAGTCAAGTAGTAAGCTTAATGAAAACTATAGCTATACTGGAGAGGGAAAGTCTATATTTGAGTCTTTTCATTTACCCGGGCAGAACCTAATCAACAAATATGTGTAACATATTGCTTTATAGATCTGATTCTGTGCTTCCTGGTTTTGCTAAAATGATAAACATTTTATTTTGATCTTATACTTTAATAATCGAACAGCAAGACTGGCGATCTATAATTCAAATTTAATTGTCTTAAATCCTAATCTCTAAATAGTCTTTGTTAAATAGAATGCCATCGATCCAGTGATCTATAGTTAAATCAGTGACATACAATCAATATCAGAATTTAAGTGTTTAACTGGGAGTTCTCTAATAAGTTCATGTCAAGTATAATTCTTAAAAAATTCTTTCTCTATACTTTCAGATTGTCTCAAAGTCTTGAATTTGAAATCTTTGAGAGATTCTACAGGTCTCAGGCATGTAAATTTGATTGTTGCGGGGCAGGGAGAGCATGAACCTGGGTAGGTAAATAGTATGATGCTCCAGGTTTGTTTCTCCTCAGCTAACATTTATCTCTCTGGCATGATGAAGGGCAGATCAACGTTGATTGTAAAAGCAAACACGATTAGCAATGAAGCAGCATATGTTAACACTGCCTCAGCCTGATGATGAATGAGCTGTAAATGATGCCAACACCTGTTCTTGACGATGAGGCATGACACCCAACCCCAGCGGAGTAATAAGCATTCAGACACATTGGTGCACATCTCACCAATTACAGTGGTTTATGCAAGAATTCTGGTAGCATTCTCACTCTCAATCTTCTCTCTGATTACTTCTGTATTTGTGCATCCATTCATAACTTCACAATCAGTTCTGAGTTATGTTTATTTAGATGTAGGTGGTCTATACATGTGGCTATGTGTTAACCACCTGGGAAAATATTAGATTACCCCAAGTCTGAGATGACTAGCAAACTGTGCTTCTGTGCCAGAATAATCCTGTCTAAAATACCTTTGTTATCTTACTTAAGTCTGATGTTGATCGAAATTATCAGGCCTCTCAGCTAGATTGACTAATTGAGAATGGCCGAAGGGGTTTTGAAGTCATGCTTTTTTATAAAGACAATCTCAAAACAAAATGTTTTGAAATGTAGTTGGAAGTGTGATGGTGCGTTCTATAATCTGTACACAAAATACTTAATGTAAGTATGAATATTTCTTTGTAAGGTGACAAATTATAAACATATAGTTCTGATATTATCTTCTAATATTGATTCAGTAAGAAACATAAGATGTACCTGTTTGGAGATTCAATACCATTTAATGATATTTGTTATGTGATCATGTCACCTTACATGGCCATATTAATTAGATGTTTCTATTAATATGGCCATATAATGTGAATTACTTATTGTATCTTTAAGTTTTACTTCATTTTATTTCTAGTCACCCCTCTTCCTCTTTGCTTCAAACACAGTTGGCAAAATTTTCTTTCCTGTTCCTTTAACTGAAGTTAGATCAACCTACTTGGAAGGACTTCTGTATATAGTATCCCTTCCTATTTTTAAACTCTTTATTCTTACTTTCTGAATGACACTTTTGCTCTACCTCCAAATTTTTCAGAGCCTTCCATTTGTAAAGAGCATCCCCCCCCCCAATTCTTGCTCTATCTAAGACATTCTCCCTTTAACTGGCCAATTTCTCAAATAGCCAAATCTATTGCTTATATGTCCTAATAGCTTTTTTTTTCTTTTTTTTTCTTTTTTTAAAGATTTTATTTATTTGACAGAGAGAAACACAGCCAGAGAGGGAACACAAGCAGGGGGAGTGAGAGAGGGAGAAGCAGGCTTCCTGCCGAGCAGGGAGTCCGATGTGGGACTCGATCCCAGGTCTCCAGGATCATGACCTGAGCCGAAGGCAGTCGCTGAACCAACTGAGCCACCCAGGCGTCCCAGCTTTTTTTTTTTCTTAACTCACTGAAATTAATAAAGGAATGTCAGTATTTCAGATTATCAAAAAATTTACTCTTGCAAAACCCATGACCATTGGCTATTACCATTTTCCTTTATAATCATATTTAACTTTTATCTCATGACCATATTGTAGGTTCCATGAAAATAAGTACTATGTCTGTTTTACTTTTCAAAGAGGCATTATGAAGTAGACGATAAGAGTGTACACACTGGAGCTAGACTCCCTAGGTTCTAGACCCTGTATTTCCATGTAGTTCCTGAATGGCCATGAGGATATTTCTAACTTCCCTGCTCTTGTTGCCTGAGTTATAAAATGACAAATAATAATATAGTTCGCAGGGCTGTTGTGAGAAAGAGTAAATTGACATATATAAAGTATGTGAAGAGCTTAACACATAGTAAATGTCCTATATATTTTAGCTACTGTTGGTATATTTAGCTATTATTTTTGCCACCTCTATAATCCCAGAAATTAGCACTGTGCCTGATACATATTAACTTTCAACCAATATTTTGCAGATGAATGGATGGCATGAATTAATGAAGGTTATACTTAACACAACTGATATTCCTACATTTTAAAAAAATTATCTTTTGACTTGCAGATCACTAAAATTTTACTGCTTAAAATATCACCTTTAAACATAAAACAGAATTCCATTTCCAGCTCCTCTATGGTAGTCAGTGGAAAAACCATTCTGTAAAATTACACCCAGGGAAAAGAGAAGACACGTGGGAGTAGCTGAAGATGAAGTTACTACTGCGATGGTTTCCTCTCCCAACTTCTATTTTTATGACATTAAAATCCATTCTTCTCACAGCAGCCAAAATAATCATGTAAAAATATATCCGAGCATGATTTCTTCTGCTTAAAACCATCCTGTAGCTTGCTAATGCATTAAAAAGAAAATCCAAATTCCACATAGCCTAGCCAGTAAGACCCTGCTTGACCTGGCCCTATTTCTCGGAGCTTGTCTGGAACCATATATCTTACCTAGCTCATTCCAGCCTTTGACATTCTATTCCTCTTTGGATTACTATTCCCTGAGTTCAAACTTGGCTGATATCATTCAGGCTCTGTTGAAACATCCTTTTCTTAAAAGACATCTTTCTTGATCCACCCCTTCCCATCAACTCTGTTCTATATTCCTGCTTTATTTTCTTCATGTCACTATCTGAACTTAACTGCTCAATGTATTTGTTTATAATCATCTATCTTTCCCATGGGACACCTGGCTAGCTCAGTCGGTAAAGCGCATGACTCGATCTCAGGGTTGTGGGTTTGACACCTACATTGGGTATAGATATTACTTAAAAATGAATATTTAAAAAAAGAAAAGGGTACCTGGGTGGCTCAGTTGGTTAAGCGACTGCCTTCGGCTCAGGTCATGATCCCGGAGACCCAGGATCGAGCCCCACATCGGGCTCCCTGCTCGGCAGGAAGCCTGCTTCTCCTTCTCTCACTCCCCCTGCTTGTGTTCCCTCTCTGCCTGTGTTTCTCTCTGTCAAATAAATAAAATCTCTAAAAAAAAATAAAATAAAATAGAAAAAGAAAAGAAACTTTTTCATTGTAGAAAAGTTCTACAATGTTAGAGACCTTGCCTTTCTGATTTATCATTTAAGCTCCCTGCCTGGTACATTATTTATCATTATTAATTATCTGCTAAAATGTATTCATAAATGAGGCTAGAGGTAGGAGCTATATCCCAAATAATCTTGTACGCATGTTGTAGAGATAGAATTGTATACCAAAGGCAACAGAAGCTGAGGTATAGAAGATTGACATATGCATTTAAGAAAACCTTACAGAGAAAGATGTATCAGAGTTAGCCCTTGAAGAGCAGGTGGAATTTGAAACGGGGGAGAGGTATTTTCCAATTAGAGGTTCTAGAACGACAGGATAGTCAGTGATGCTATAGGGATAATGTAGGTTCAGAATATAGTGAATGAGTAGATGAGGTTATCTTCCGCAGAAGGGTTTTTTTTTTTAAAGATAGTAGTGATAGAAACATTGAAATGGTGGAGAGGAATTGTAATGTGCTATTCTATGTCACAGTGTGATTTGGAATTGTCTTTTTTAAAGAAATATTTATTTATTTATTTGAGAGAGAGAGAGCAGAGTGTGCAAGAACATGAGGTGGGTGGTGGTGGGGGCAGAGAGAGGAGAAGCAGGCTTCCCACTGAGCAGGGAGCCTGATGCAGGATTCAATCCCAGGACCCTGGGATCATGACCTGAGCTGAAGGAAGACATTTAACCCACTGAGCCACCCAAGCACCTTGGAATTGTCTTCTAGCAAGTGATATTATTTGAAAAGTGGAGATCGTCTAGAAATAGACATGATGAAAATTAGAAAAATAATCCTTGACATATCAAAATCCTTCTGGTTTGTTAGAGCCAGTTTAAGGACCATGTCCTACATTTTGCCCTCCCTGATAGAGTAATAGAAGGTTATTCTTATAGGCAGTCTGGTCCAATACTTTTATTTCATGTGAACTCAGATCCAAAGAGGTAGTGACATACCTGAGATCATAGATAATTGATTTAGAGTTAAGACCTGTAACATATTGAGAGGAATATATTTATATATAAATATCAACATATATATACATAAATTTGTATATATAAGATATAAATATATTTTATATATGTATAAAATAAGGAACTCCCCAAATTTACACCAGCATTCAAATATTTTTTTAGAGTTCCATTTCCCATGTACTAGGTGTTCTGGCTATAATAAACGTAATGAGCATGTTATTCACAGTAGAGATATAGAGATCCTAACATTTATTGAGGCAAATCTATCAAACTAAAATAACTTTTCCTTTTAAAAAATCTTTGTGAGGGATAATAAATAGTTCTGATAACCAGTATTGGCTATGGGACATTGTTAGTGGCCATCTACGCTGTGTAATAAATATTACAAAATTGGCATCAGTGTTTATATTTGCAGTTTTAAAAATGTTATTGGAACACCTGTGGAATATAAAATAACAGAAGACTCAAAATAGAACATTCTTCCATTTCTTTTAAGAGAGAAAAATAGTATGCATGAAGAACTCTATTATAAGAGCAAGAGGCTTTTGGATAGATTTATTAAGTGTAAAGGAATTTCTTGAAAATGAATGTCCACATGTTCTCTAATGAGTGGTGTACAATATAAATTTATACTATCTGCAACATTTATTGTAACACTCAATTTAAATTCTCACACAAAAGAGTTAAATAGGTAAGAGACCTCAAAAAAATCTCTTTAAGTTTAAAACAGATGAGGACCACTAATTATTTGAAGTCTTCCCTTTTGACTACCACTTTAATTAAAGATTTAAAAAATACTTTTTGTCTTTCTGATTGACTCTGTTGCATCAATTTGTTATTTGGTCCTTCACTTCATGTTTATTTTTGTGTTTTCCCCCCCAAGAGTATAGTTATGATTTAATTTGGGGCTTTTAAGTTTTTTGCTATATGAATACAGTGGTTCTAGACACGTGATGATCAGTCTGCTAAGAATGGAACTCTTTTGAAAATATTTAAATCTCTTTATAAAATTTGTTTTGGAGAAAACAATGATTATGCAAGTTTTAATAGCATGAAGTGAATGCCCTCTTGCTATAACCTCACAGTAGGAAGAGAGAAAGGATTCTGGTCTCTTACTCTTTTTTTTTTTTTTAAGATTTTATTTATTTATTTGACAGAGAGAAACATAGCTAGAGAGGGAACACAAGCAGGGAGAGGGAGAGAGGGAGAAGCAGGCTTCCTGCCGAGCAGGGTGCCCCATACAGGGATCAAACCTGGGACTCTAGGACCATTACCTGAGCCAAAGGCAGATGCTCAATGACTGAGCCACCCAGACACTCCTCTTCCCCTTTTCATAAGGACACTAACTACATCCCAGGTCCTCACAGACTAGACCCTTTTGACTTCATCATAACCTAATGACCTCAGGAAGGCTCCATCTCCACCTGCCATTGTATTGGAAATTAGGGCTTCAACATATGAAGGAGGAAGGGAGGGAGAGGGCAAACATTCAGCCTATGGCAAATAGCAAGAACCAAGCACATATTTTAAATTTTCTGAGTGGTTTACATCTTTCATCCAGTTTGATGTTTATAGGGCAGAACCTTGTCCCCAGGAGCCTGAAGATTCTGCCACAAGTGACATGGTGACCACTGAAGGGGCGAGAACAGGCACTCCCAGTAGCCTCTAGGCCTGATTCTACTGGAGAACTTTTGCTTTTATGCATTTTATATTGGAATTTCCAGTAATATGTAATTTAAGCAAAGAGTCTTACGAATCAGATGAAAAGAAGCAAACATCTAAAAACCATGGGTGTCATGGAAGAGAGTAGGTAGTTGTGTCTCACCTGGCGTCTGGTCTGGCCCGCTTTCCCACCAAAGTTGTGTGACCTTGGGCACATCTTGGAAAACCTCTAGACACCTGTCTTTCCTCATGGCCAGGCTCTCTCATTGAGCTACTAGCTCAATGGTAGTAAATGGCCTTACCCTTCCTGCTGAGCTCAAAGAGTGTATGGGATGGGATTTGTAAACTTTGGCAGTTTGATGTTTCATAGTCTTATCTTTGTAAGGCAGTGACTCATGAACATGAAGGTGGGACCTGTGTCCCTCATTGTTTACTGTGTGTCTGACACACCGTAGATGTTTCATGAACATTGTGTGAAGGAATTACTAAATGAACAGATGCAGTCGCAGTGGAAATGTCAAGATGTGTCACAGGCTTGCACTTCTTTGGGTGTAGGCAGGGGACAGGAGCATCTGCTGGGGAAAACAGCACTTGAGAGGGCCCTTCTGAGCTGCTGTGTGGGGTGTGTACTCTGCTGATGCAGTAAGGATGCTGAAAGAGCCAATACTCCAATACACAAGCAGGACATGAGATAATGGGTCAGATGTAACTGAAAAATATCTTAAATTATTAGATGGGCACCAAAGGAATTTTCCATCTAGCTAATAATTTTTGCAGCTAAGTACGGTTTAAGGCATCCCAATTCTTGAATGAGATTTATCTGTCTTTGATGGGTCAGGTGAGTGGGTCATAACACTAGGAGCATTCAAAGCTTTGTCTTGGATGGCAGTTTGCTTTTTGGCCCTTCCCTGAGAGTATAATTTCCTCGGAACTCTAGCCTTACTTGAACTGAAGTACTGAACTCTCTACCTTACTTGTAACTTGTAACTTGTAGCTTGTAACTTGCACTTTACTTATAACTAAGAGTGAACATCTTCCATGAATCCCAGCCTCTGATTTCAACACATGTCCTCACTAATTCCACCCCCCACCAGACCACTTCTTTGTCAGTTGTACTGAGCCTACATTCCAGGCAAATAAACCAATCATATCCTAAGACCTTTCCATGACAGCATAACATCCAATATACATTAAGATCTGAGAAATCGTGGGTTTTTATCTCTAAAACAGACATGAGGCTTGAATCTCATATTCTGTCATCTTCACCTTCTTGAGAGATATATCACCAAAAGTAAACGCTACACCAGACATTACTAAATCACACATAACTTGGGTTGCATGTTACCTCTGCTTAATGGTAGAATCAAAATTTTTATCTTCCACTTTTCTTTTCCAAGTGCATAGAACAGTTTTGTAGTTAAGTCATTATTCACTAGGCATTCCAAATGTTTTCTTCAGAATAAAATTCTCCTCCTAAATAATATTTTCTCTCTACCTTTGCATGTTCTCATCAGTCCTCTAATAGCTCTCAGTGGCTGGCATCATCATCAACATCTTACACATGAGGCAAAAACAACCTAGGGAGTTTATGTGCCTTGTCCTGGGTCCTTCTGATAAGAAATAACAGGTATGCCAAGGCATTAGGGCTGCCTCTATTGTGTGACCAAATGTCACAAATCCAGCATCAAGATTTATATCCACATTGAAAAATTTTATTTTATTGGAACATCTGCAAAGCATAAAATACAAAAAACTCAAAATAGAACTTAACAAAGTGAAGACTAGACCCTGTTCCCTGGCTCTAAAGAACATTCTGGCATCCCTGTCATCTCCTCAGACAACCTTTTCTTGATAAGTAACTAGTTTCCTCTCGCAAAGAGCAGCTCTGTCAGCCCAAGGAAAAAGATCTTTCAGTGTAATTTTCTACCCTGACCACCTGTCTTTTTCCGTATTTAGACATAATTTGTGCTGCTAAATAAGGTTGCCCCCTAGCCATTCAGACTAAACTCTGAATTTCAAACAGCTGCTTTGTTTGTAACTGCCTTAAGTCATTAAATCTGAGGATAAAAAGACTGGTTATTTTAAGTAGACAAAATTTAGTACACAGACGGGAAAAAGAACTTTTCCCTCTTTGTTTAATGCCCATGGGTGAAACCTCAGGATGTTGCCATTTGAATGTCCCCACCACCTTGTCACAGCCTCCCCAGATGAGCTTTCTGAGCCTGCTCTCAGATGAAGATTGTCACTTGAACTCTAACCATGGGGCCCACAGATGACGGCCTGCCAGCGCCACATCTGAGGGTTTGCAGGACTCAACTGCCTTCCATTCCTGCTCTTTAGTGGGTTTCCTTGTTCACCACCTCTGAGAAAGCCACAGTGTCCAAGAGAAGGAAGCGGTCCAGCATCAACAGTCAGGGACCTCCCCAGCCTCTCACCACTTTCCCTTCATGCTACCCTCAATCAGTGAGTCAAGAATACAGAATTAAAAAAAAAAAAAAAAAAAAAAAAAAAAAAAAAAAAAAAAAAAAAAAAAAAAAAAAGTTCTTCCACTAGGACCAAGCCCGGCCTATTCTTTTGACTTTTTTTACAGCATTAACATTTTAGAGAAAACATTCACTTGTCTTATCCCACTTCCCTTATTTTTACCCTGCCCTAGGCTTATTTGTGTCCGTTCAAGTTGTGACCCAACACAAGTCACTATGGGGAATACACCGTCTCAAGTCCCTTCTTTCCTCTAGCACTGTCTCCCTTTACTTTAGAAAGAGAACCACCTGCTAACATAATGGTAACTAGTTAGCATTCTTTGTGATTATTATATAAATATGCATGACATGTGTGTACATGTGTATTCTCACATCACAAAAATTTATACAAGTACATATGTGTGTGAACACACACATACTATAGATACAGAGACACAAGTATATATTCATCTTCCATTTTGTTAGATTAACAACTCCTTTTAGTCTTCCCTTCCGAATGCCCTTTCCTTTGATAACATTTTTTTTTAAGTTTTTATTTATTTATTTGACAGAGAGAAACACAGCTAGGGAGGGAGCACAAGCAGGGGGAGAGAGAGGGAGAAGCAGGCCTTCTGCTGAGCAGGGAGCCCAATGCGGGGCTCCATCCTGGGACTCCGGGATCATGACCTGAGCCAAAGGCAGATGCTTAACAACTGAGCCACCCAGGTGCCCCATGGTAACATTTTTGATTCAATGACAGAGTTTCCCATTATAGCCTGCCCATTTCGTTCAGTGCCATCCCAGTTATTGAGAGAATGACATTATTCTGACTTTACTCTAGTGATTTGAAGGTTTAACAATGACTCTGCCACACTTTGATTTTGCATCACTCAGAACTAGAAATTGGAAGGTTTAGAAGGGTAAGAGACAATAGAGAGTATGATAACCATTTCTAGATGCATGACTCAGTGAATTCCGATTGTGGAAAGACCTTTCAACAAGAAGCCAATCAACACATCTAGAAATAATAGAAGGAAATTTAGAGGTAAATCCTGTGTTCTTCCACCTAGTAGGGAGAGCTCACAAGTAAAGGATCCTCGAACGTGTTTATTCTATGTAATCCATATGTAGCCTAATGTAGTTGGAATAAATCTGAGGAAAAAGAATGTAATCCTAAAAAAAAAAAATGCTGACAGAAAGCACATAAATCTGTGCCTTTCTGAGCAAAAAAAAATGGGAAAGATCTGAGTGGGTACTCTATGTCCTGCTATTAGGCTTGAGAAATACGGAGCTGACTAAAATACTGTTCTGACCCTGAGAAAGCTAACATTCTGGTTTGGGAGAAAGAGAAATAAATAATTACAATCCACACACATGACCCAAATTCTTAAAAATGTTGAACCAGAGCCATTAACTCTCTTGGGAAAGTTGTCAGATTTTTTTTTCAGAAAGGAGTTATATTTAACCTTTCTATGTGTGAGAGGAGGAGGTAGGGCAGCACCCTGAAAAAAAAATTCCTTTCTATAGACTCTGCCATTAGATATGTCTCTTCACCAGATTCTTTCATCACAAATGCAGTTCAGAGTAGCCCTCTATGCTCTTGCCTCCAAATCCTGATTGCCACTGATTTTAAATACTTTTCCTAGTACATCATTTCCCCCCTCAGCGATGACTTTTATTCTTGACTTCTCTCCTATTTCTGATATGTCTATCTACCACAAGCACAAAGTAATAACTTATTTAATAATAATTTAAGCACTTTGTCAGAAATTTTGATAGTTCTGTATATGTTTTCTGCCATATATATTATATATATATACAAGTCTGTTTATTGAAAGGACCTGAAAATAGTAATAAGGCTTTCAACATTTAACACATTTTTAATATACATTAACATGATGAAACATCAAGAATTTAGTTCAAAAAATCCAGAGTTGGGACACTTGAGTGACTCAGTCAGTTAAGCATCTCCCTTTGGCTCAGGTCGTGATCCCTGGATCCTGAGATTGAACCCCAGTTCTCCCCTGCTTGTACTTTCTCTCTAGCTCTTTCTAGCTCTCTCAAGTAAATAAAATTTTTATAAACAGAGCCAAAGGTTTCTAGATGATTCCAACACCATACTACTTTCAGACTTGGTTAACACTGGCTTTTGTTGTTGTTGTTGTTGGTCTAAATGAGTGGCCCAGATTCTGAATGCTGGTGTCTTCTGGGCCTTAAGGTGGGAGTTTGGGTTTGGCTCACTCTGGGCCTAAGGACGGCCAGGCAGCTGGCCCTCTAACTGTTCCCCCCGGCCCCCAGGCACATGGCAGTAGGAGCCCCCCTCTGTTCCCAGCACGGGGTGACTGCCAAGCACCGAACTGAGGGCCACATTTACGGTTTCTATTTGCTCTCAGGGTGATTACATTTATCAAGCTACTGATCCTAGAGAATCACGTACTTTAATTCCCCCACTCTATTAATGAAAACTGCTTTTGGTAATCTTGTTTAAAACCATGAAGATATGTGTTGAAGTATTGCTGAATTAATGTTTCAGTAGAACATGTGGCATACTTATCCAGGAATATGATTTGTTCCATCAGCATCTCTAAGAGATTTTTTTTTTCTTTTTTTTTACTTTGAACATTCTGAAGCACGGTACAAAAAAATGTCACAGTTGGGTTTTTGGACAAACAGAAAAAAATTAATTGAAGAAAATGCCCTCTATAGAGTAAGTTATTTAAAGTTTTCTGAACAGTTAATTTAAGTATATGAGAAAACTGTGCCATTAATTTAAAGCTGCATACCATTGTGTGGTCCTGATGTCTACTATGAATTCTTCCATTCAGGGTTTTGATGAAACATTTAGCCAGGAGCTGCTAAGAAAAAAAATAAAAATAAGCCACTGTTTTCTATATCCATATGAAACCTTGATTCATATTCTTATTTCTAAGAACATAATACAGAACCCAAATGATATCTACTGAATTATGATAAGTATATTGTACTAAGTAATGTGACAAAACATTTGATGAATTAAAATTATTATTTTAAACAAAGTTTTCATCTTAAAACTGATATGAAGAGTAACTATTAATTGATAAAAAGTATTTCAGTTGACATCTAGTTTCTAAACATTTTGAAATCGGTGTCAGTCCAGAGAACATGGCTATCCTTTGTGGTTAGGCTTTTCTGTTTCAAAGTCCTGTTTACTGATGTAACTAAGGACCCTTCTCTTAAGCAAGAACAATTACAACAAGATGAGGTCTTTATAAAGCCTGATTGCTGCCTTGTCTTAAACAAGAGATGTTAAAGAAATAAATGCCAGGTGATCTCAAGAGGACGTTTTGACTTAAGCTTTTGAACTTTTGGCACCCAGCATAACAAAAGGCTGGTTGCTTTGATGTTGTTTCAACATGAGAAAATCCTTAATTTTATTGTTTGCAAATGCTGACCTCTTCCCCCAATACTCATCGTCCCTAATTATCAAGAATTCTCTTACATTGAAATAATCATCTTTTTATAATTGCAAATTAAAATGTAATATGTTTTGAGGATGATACCTCTGAATTGTATAACAGTAGTGAATGGGAAAGTTCTTTTTATTTTTTCCAGCCCAAATCAAGACCTTGGCTACACAGAATTTAAAACATCTGGTTAGGGAAAAGTTACTAATAGTAATGTGTACTCATACTTTGCTCATAAAGTGTCTTTTAAGATAAATTTATAATTTATGTATACTATATCTGTTTGTTTTAGAGATAGTGTTTCACCATAGGTTTTCTAGTTATTGGAAATAAATTAATTTTAATATTTAAATGAAGAAATGCAAGAACGAATTTTTAAGTAAAGGACTTCCTTTCCATAATAAAAAAAGAGATGTCAAATGGTTAGACAATTTACTTTTTTCTAAAAAAAGATTTTATTTATTTATTTGACAGAGAGAAAGACAGCTAGAGAGGGAACACAAACGGGGAGTGAGAGAGGGAGAAACAGGCTTCCCCAGGAGCAGGGAGCCCGATGCGAGACTCTACCCCAGGACTCCGGGATCATGACCTAAGCTGAAGGCAGATGCTTAAGGACTGAGCCACTCAGGCACCCCAATAATTTGCTTTTTAAAAAACTGCTTTCCTCCCCTGCTGAAATAGATGGATCAACACACACGAAAGAGTTATCTCCTCTGTGTTCCAAGTATTTGGTAGTAGCTAAGAGTTGCTTTTCTTGCGTTTGTTTTAAAATGTAAGCTTACAAATGCTACCTTTCTGATTAGGACAAAAACAGGGACTTTTGGTATCAAAACAAATTTCTCTAAATTGTGTTCTACCTAGAATTAGAACAGATTTATCTAGGACAGGTTCATTGTTCTCTTTGGAATATAAACAGGTGATCCAAAATTTGATATTATCTCTTTTAATTTCACTTTCTCCCCTAAACTACCTTCTCTTGTTTATGACACAGGTTGCTTATATATGATCATTTCTCCATAAGGATTTTATAAACTAGCTTACCACCTCATGGTTTGTTTGTATATCAAGCCTCTTCTAAACTTTATGATTGGGATATACTTCTAATAATATGTATTAATGATACATGGAGGCATATAGGCATATATTTTGATTCTTTTGGTTCTTCTTTTCTTTTTTCCTTTCTTCTTTCCTTCTAACTTTCCTTTCTTTTTATGTTTTAGTTGTTGACTTTTTAAGTAGAATCCCAAGGAATTTTACTTCTGTGAAATTATTATGGCTTTTTTTCCCCCTTGCTTGGTTTCTCAATAAATCTTTTTTAGATACGCCAATGTTTTTGCTGTTTGACTTCAATTTTTTTATGTTGAAAATTGACTTTAATATGGGCTATTAAAATATAAAATTGATATTGCATTAAAGAAATTATGTGTATGGGTATTACATTTGTTAAATGCCATAAAAGTTAATATAGCTCCACTCATTCTACTAGTAGCTTTAAAAATGCGTTCCCAATTAAAAAGAGAACACTTTAAACACCCCAGTAAAAATGCTGAGCATCTGAAAATCTTAAAATGTCTAAATACTTGGCACTTATTGCTTGCATAACATGCAAGATGGTTTACATATTTTAAATTGTCATAATTCTTATTCTTAAATTAGTCATGGCTTAAAAGTAGCTTTTATTCTAGTTGTTCTTTTATATTTTGGTATGAAATCTTCACTATTGATACATATCCTTACCATTTTAGTTTGGTTTCTCTTTTTGACAGTCAGAGTATTGTAGCCCTGGACAACATTCAGATTTTTCTCAAAAGCTTTTTTCTAGGTAAATGATTTTTTTAAAAAAAGATTTTACTTATTTATTTGACACAGAGAGAGATCAGAAGTAGGCAGAGAAGCAGGCAGAGAGAAAGGAGAAAACAGGCTCCCTGCTGAGCAGAGAGTCAGATGTGGCCTTGATCCCAGGACCTGAGATCATGACCTAAGCTGAAGGCAGAGCCTTTAACACACTGAGCCATCCAAGTGTCCTAGGTAGATGATTTTTGGAAGTGTAATTCCTTCAGATTTTGAACTTAATTAGTAGAGCCCGTTTGGGGATGAAAAGGAAAAGAGGCAGCCATTTTATGATCACTGTAATGACTATCTATACACAACTATGTTAAATACCATTATTTCAAGGAACTGTATGTTCTCACCATTTGAGGATTCAACTTCACCACAAATTCTCTTATAAGAAAAAGTGTATGTCTCCGGTAATGGTTATTTACCACTTATGGGAAAAATGTATCATATTTCATGTACTTTAATCACTACAGGAATATTTATTCCCAATAAAAAATCAAAATGCCCTTAGGATTCTAATATAATCACATGTTTAAACTGTACCATAGACATTCCATATGCTGACTCATTGGCCTTCTGAAAGTCCAAGCCTGGAAATGGAAGGCACTCAATAAATAGAAAAAAAATTTTTAGATAGATAGATAGATAGATAGATAGATAGATAGATAGATAGATAGATATAGATAGATAGATATGTGAAGGAAGAAATAAAAATTTCACTATTTGCAGATATTCAGTATAGAAAACCTGATAGACTCCACCAAAAAATTGCTAGAAATGATACAAATTCAGTAAAGTCACAGGATACAAAACAGCATACAGAAGTCTAACGAAACAGCAGAAAGAGAAGGAATCAACACCATTTATAATTGCACCCCCCCAAAAAAAGAGAAAGAGAAAGAGAGAGAGATAGTTAAAAATAAACCTAACCAAAGAGGTGAAAGACACTTACTCTGAAAGCTATAGAACACTGATGAAAGAAATTGAAGATAACACAAGGAAATGAAAAGACATTCCATACCCAAAGCACTCTACACATATAATGTTATCCCTATCAAAATACCAACAGCATTTTTCACAGAACTAGAACACATGACCCCAAAATTTGTATGGAATTACAAAAGACCCCAGACTTGCCAAAACAACCTTGTAAAGGAAAAGAAAAACTGGAGGTATCACAATTATGGACTTCAAGTTATATGACAAAACTGGAGTGATCAAAACAGTATGGTACTGCCAGTAAAATAGACACATAGGTCAATAGAAAGAATAGAAAACCCAGAAACAGATCCATAGCTATATAGTCAATTAATCTTTGACAAAGCATAAAAGAATATCCAATGGGAAAAAGTCTCTTCGACAAATTGTGTTGGGAAAACAGTACAGGAACATCCAAAAGAATGAAGCTGGACCACTTTCTTACATATACACAAAAATAAATTCAAAATGGATTAAAGACCTAAATGCTTTTCTTTTCCTTTTCAAGGAAATTGCACTACTAGATATTTACCCAAAGACTATAAAAACACTAACTCAAAGGGATACATGCACCCAAATATTTATAACCGCCATATCTGCAATAGCTGAACTATGGGAATAGCCCAAATGTTCATTGATTGATGAATAGATAAAGAAGAAATGGTGTACGTGTGTGTAATGGAATATTCCTCAGCCATAAAAAAGAAAGAATGATCTCTTGCTATTTATAACAATGTGGATGCACCTAGAGAATATTATGTTAAGTGAAATAAATCAGTCAGGTAAAGACAAATACCATATGATTTCACGCATATGTGGAATTTAAGAAACAAAAGAATTGAGCAAAGGGGGGGGAGAGAGAGAGAGAGAGAGAGAGAGAGAGAGAGAGAGGCAAACTAAGAAATAGACTAACTGTAAGGAACAAACTGATGGTTACCAGAGAGGAGTGGGGGATGGGTGAAACAGATGATGGGGATTTCGAAACATCCCTGTTGTGATGAGCACTGGGTCATGTGTGGAAGTGTTGAATCACTATATTTTGTATCTGAAATGAATGTTACACTGTATATTAAATAAAAACTAAAACAACAACAACAACAACAACAACAACAACAACAACACTGGGTGGAAAAAAAGAAATGTTAGGAGGAAGATAAAAATTATAAGTAAGTTAGCCCGTGAGGGCCTCACTGAGGAGGTAACTCTTGAGTAAAAAATCTGGAAAATGTGAAGGGCTAGTCATTTGTATTTAGGAGAACATTCCAGGGAAGAGGAATAGAAGGCTATTCCCTTTACTGCAAGTGGCTGCCCACAAAAGTTTTGCATTCACCTTTCAAAGCAGAGAGTAGAGAGCAGGAAGCAAGCACTCATTGCCTGGAGTAGACAGAAGGCCAAACTTTGCTTTAGCAAGCCTGTTATTTCTGTATTCTAAATAATATTCTCACATCTAAGTATTCTAGTGTTTTGAATTCAATGCTATTCCATTCCAACTATCAAACTTACACTGAGAGCTTTTTCTAGAGGCTATGACAAATAATATTTCTTCCTTGTGAGTTTGCTTGGCATAGTAAAAGGGAACTAAAATGATGAGAAAAAATACATAAGACCAACCTGAAAGAGTTGGAGTGAGATGATCTAATGTCACTTATTAGGAACAAGAATGATTAAATTCATCATTTGCCTTTAAGACTCAAGATATTCTGAAATCATTTCACTTTCTAGATAGATGGGACTCTCCCAATTAAGTAAATTACTATTTGTGTGGGAGGACTTGATTATAGAAATCTGTTAGCGGAAAGCTGTTGGTGGTATTATTATTATTATTATTATTATTAAACCTCTAAAATGAAAATTTGTATTAAAACATACCTTATGCCTTTTTTGATGGGCATATAGCCCCTGCCCTATCTTTGGCAGTTCTGATCATATGCATGAGAAAAGATAATCTTAATGTTTAACTGAGGGGACTGTGAAGCAAAAATAATTATGATTATGCAAGTAGCCTGATGAAAGTGCCAAAAAGTCTTAGCTGACATAGTACAATTAAGAAATATAATGGCAGATAGAGACATAGCTTTAACCTCTATACCTATTACAATCACAAAATATAAACATCTCAGTGAAACAATCTGATGACTATACATTGGCACTTGAAGTCATTCCATTTTAACGTGGGACAGACTTAAAATGAGGGGCAGAAGAGATGCCATCTGGTGCAGTTTTCATCTTATCACTAGATTTCTGTTGGGTTTGTGTAACAATTGGTGTTATCTCCCTCTTCATTAAGTACTGTGTTTCTCATTAGCATGATCAAGTTCTGATAACTCCTGAAGCAAAGACGCCTGATTAACCTTCCTTAACCCAGTGTTTACCACACTTACTGAGTGAATGCTTTTTTACATCACACCAACTAATGTGTTCTGGGACTAATGTTTGATAGAGGAAAGTGCTGCTAAAATACTGTGAGGATGATACCCAACTTTTGTAGCAACGTGGATGGGATTGGAGGAGATAATGCTGAATGAAATAAAACAAATAGGGAAAGTCAAGTATCACATGGTTTCACTTACTTGTGGAGCATAAGGAGTAACATGGAGGACAGTGGGAGAAAAAAAGGAAATGTGAAGTGAGGTAAATCAGAGAGAGAGATGAAGCATGAGAGCCTTTGGACTCTGAGAAACAAACTGAGGGTTTTGGAAGGGATGCGGGTGGGGACGTGGGTGGGCCTGGTGGTGGGAATTGAGGGTATGAATTGCATGGAGCACTGGGTGTGGGGCATAAACACTGAATTTTGGAACACTGAAAAAATAAAATAAATTATTTAAAAAGTTTAAAATAAAATAAAATACCATAGCAATCGCTGCTAGAATTAAATCCCTATCCAATCAACAAAGAAGTTTTCAGGTTTCTAAAACCTCAGTGGACAGCTTGATGTTAGGTCTTGTAGGCAGTCTGAAATATTGACCTTTTAGAAGTGGGCAGTGAAATGTAAGTGCTTATGTACAAAACAGTATACCTGGAACATATTCTAAGATCCAGCATCTTTGGAGTTTGCTGGTACCACTTTGGAGTGGACAACTAAAATGTGTATTTCATACTTTGGTTACTGTGAAAATATGCTGAATTTATGGACAGAAAGGTACTGAGCAGTTATTAATGGTACTGGTCCTAAACATGATAAGGGTTAGCATCTACTTGTAAAACACAATTTTCTGGGGGGCGCCTGGGTGGCTCAGTTGGTTAGGCGACTGCCTTCGGCTCAGGTCATGATCCTGGAGATCCGGGATCGAGTCCCACATCGGGCTCCCTGCTCAGCGGGAAGCCTGCTTCTCCCTCTCTCACTCCCTCTGCTTGTGTTCCCTCTCTCGCTGTGTTTCTCTCTGTCAAATAAATAAATAAAATCTTTAAAAACAAAACAGAACAAAAAAACCCCCACAATTTTCTGGGAGCACCAGGGTTCATTAAGCCCCAAACTATCTTATTCACTCCCTACCACTCAATAAAATTCCACCCTAGGAGCTCTTTCTCTTCTTATTTGAATTAAATAATCTAAATAAGTCTGTAATTTTCTTTTTTTTTTTAAGATTGTTTTACAAAAAATTATTGCAAGAGAGAGAGATTGAGCACAAGCAGAGGGGAGCAGGAGAGGGAGAAGCAGCCTCCCCACTGAGCAGGTGGCCCAATGTGGGGCTCGATCCCAGAACCCTGGGATTATGACCTGAGCTGAACGTAGACAGATGTTTAACCGACTAAGCCACCCAGGCACCCAACCCTGTAATTTGCTATCTTATGACTTTGCTTAAGCCTTTTCTTTTCCCAAAATATTTCTTTCCCTTATGTCTCAATCACTACCCATTAGAATCATCTCCTGCCTTCAAATGACCCTGTCTCCCTAACACCTTTCCTAATTTTCTCCATGTGGACAGATGTTTGTCCAGGCCTCTCTCTAAGGTAATCCAAACGTTCCCTCCTTTCCTTATGTCCTAACAGGACTGGGCTTGCCTCTTTGTTATAACACACTCTATGAAATACTGCTGCTGGGAAACGTGTAGAATAGTCCACCAACATTGACGAGGGGCTCTTGTGATCAAACACCATGTTTTGCTTATGATAAATAATGTCTTACCCAGAGTAGTCAAAATTAAATGTCATGGCAACTTCAAAATTGGCCTTTGTCATCTTCACATTAGAAAAGTCACATGGAAACCAGATTGAAAACCCCATTCTGAGTTTCTATTTATTAGTTTACTTACTGAAATATACACAGACTACTTCACATTTAAACAAGAAATTTCTTTCTCTCAGACCTAGGTATTTTTAGTATATTTTTCTTTTTCTTCCCCCCTACCCCCTCCCTTTGAAGGTCACAGTTTATTTTTCTATAATTAGATAAGGGAGGGGAAAGGGGAATAACCTACTGGTAGCAGGAAGAAGCAAGAGTGTTTTAGGGTCTAGCGTTTCATGAGATAGATATTCGGTTACTATGTAGAGGTGTTATTTTTCCATGGCAGAATGTATGAGGAGACTTGGGAACACATGCGCTGGGAGCCATAGTTTGCTTGCAGGGCGGCTGTTGCCACAGTAGTCGGCTGTGCTGTGCCCCCAACAAACAGGGTGTTAGTCTATTCCCATAGATCTTTTTTCCAGTCTGCATGGCAAGGAGGGCACTGCCATGTGCTCTCAGCCAGGGCCTCTTGTCCAAGATTCCTGTTTTGGTTGACAACATCCTGCTCAATACAACTTTTATCATCACAGCTGGAGATAGGATGACTGCTACCCCCTGGGAGGAGCCTGGTGGTGAGCACTGAAGGGACAAGTATTTTGTTTGTTTGCAATGATTCTTTCTGCATTTGATAAGATGATAAGGAAACCTGCAGCCCTTGATCTGGTGGTTTTTATCGGAGGAACATTGTAATCGCTTTTCAGGGTCCAGGGAATTGATGTTAGTTTCACACATTTTGTAAATGAAGGAGGTGAATCCAAGTGCTCAGAGGAGACACGTTCTCCTGACAGTTGCTTTCTTCCCACATCTGCACCTCAGCTTGTGTATGTTTCTATACTATTTCTATATTTCTGCCCAAGTAACAATAAGAAATAAACTTTTCAACTGGTTGAAATTAAAAAAAAAAATTTAAGAAGCTAATAACATACATATAACCGCATAGTCAAGTTTTTATCTCTTAGACTCTCCAGACATGATTCTTCACCCATTTCTTTTCATAGTTAGAAATCCTTCTTTTTTGGGCACCTGGGTGGCTCAGTGGATTAAAGCCTCTGCGTTTGGCTCAGGTCATGATCTCAGGGTCCTGGGATCATGGCCCACATCAGGCTCTCTGCTCAGCAGGGAGCCTGCTTCCTCCTCTCTCTTCCTGCCTCTCTACCTATTTATGATCTCTCTCTGTCAAATAAAAAAATAAAATCTTAAAAAAAAAGAAATCCTTCTTTTTTAACTTTTTAATTTTAATTTCAGACTTGCAAAAGAGTTTGAAAAATACTACAGAAATTCTCTTACAGTTTTCACCGGCGTCTGTGAATAATTACCATTTTACATAATCAGAATATAATTATTGAAACCAGGAAATTAACACTAAGACAATTCTATTAACTACCACATAGACCTAGTTAAATCTCCTTGGTTGTCTCATTAAGGTCCTTTTTCTTGGTCCAGTTTCTCAAGTTAACTTAGTCCAATTCTCAAGTTAACTAAGCCTTCCTCAGACTTCCTTTGCCGGGCATAGCCTTGACACTTAGAACATGAGCCAATTATTTTGTAGAATATCAATTTCAAGTCAGCTGATGCGTAAGCAGTGATCATGTCCTTAAGAAATACATTCATAGTCTAGGAATATTTGTGAGAATTATTTGGGTGGAAAACATTTATTTCCTCAAATATTTTATTGAATGATATCCTTAGTTTCTCGGCAGTAAGAGTGGATATCTTCAAGTTTTACAAAAAAGAAAGTCTTATTTTTCTTCGTTGCAGATGTTTTGTCTTATATTAGTCCTTTGAAAGATTTATGAGGAGATTGCATTCCAGAGCTCTGTATGTCTCTGTTGATATGAATATGTGTCTTTTTTTCAAAAATATTTTTAAAATATGAAGCACATTTT
The DNA here is from genome assembly GCA_004023965.1 of Spilogale gracilis. Lineage (NCBI taxonomy): Eukaryota > Metazoa > Chordata > Mammalia > Carnivora > Mephitidae > Spilogale > Spilogale gracilis. The sequence continues at coordinate 112,375 of PITA01001631.1, read as the reverse complement.
TTAATCACACATGCTAAATTTCTTTTTTCTTGGTAATCAGTAGGTAGGTAGTATCAGACAGCTCAAGATGCTGAAATTTAATTGTTCAAAGTAATCTATTCATTGACCTGGCTGGAAAACTCAGGTTGATTGACATACCTCTTTAATGGACATAACACAGAAACCACATTTAAAATATGGTATTTACATTGGTATTGTTAATGAGTTCTTTTTATGTAAATGTCCTCCTGGTCTCTGATTTTCAAGTGTGCCTTTCCCTCTGGGAAACTGTCCTGTCCTGCTTCTTTTGCGAACTTCTCTACTCATTTTCACCATTTCCTGCCTTGATTGACCAATTTACCCAGTTAGTCCGCAGCCTAGTTTCTCTCCCCACCACTTCACTGAAACTGAGGCTTCCAAGAGTGCACATGACTTTCTAATTGCTGAATTTGCTGCTTGTATGCGTCATCTGACAAGGTTGGTCACTCTCTTCTTTCGTGAAATACTTACCTTCTTACAATAGCTGAGGTATACTCTCTTAGTTCTCTTGCTACTTCCCAGAAGGTTTTTTCCTTTTTTCTTATTTGCATCTTCTCTTACTTGTGCTTAAATATAAGCATTCCGTGGATTCCTTCTCTAGCCAGACCAAGGCAAATGCTCTGGGCTAACTCAAAGGCTCCCAGAGCTTTAGTTCTCATCTTTGTGTGACAACTCAGTCTTTCCCTGTGATTTAGATACCCATTCTGAGCTTTAGATCTGAATTTCCCATAAGCACTTCAGACTCAGCCATCAAGCTAAAATTATTAATTCCCCCTTGAACATGAACTTCTTCTTTCTCCTACCCCTACTCCTGGACTTGGGCTGGGGTGACATCACTCATTTGATTCTCCCATCACACTCCATCCTCTGTCTCCTAACCCGTGCTATTCTCTTGATCTGGATTGTTCTCCTCTCTTCCCATGTTTTACATGCTGATTTTTCATTTCAGTACAGTTGAAATTATACCTCAGTGATGCCTACCTTGACCAACTCAAAAATAATTAAAAGACTCATGTTTATAATTAATTTGATTATTTCATGTTTTATCATGAATTGTAGACATGTCTGTATTGCTTTCTGCATTGGATTGTAAATCCCTCACATGAACTTGATGGTCCTCATAAACCAGCCTAGTGCCTGCTTATGTATTGATTTATTGAATTTACTTAAAATGAATCACCCCTGGTTTGCTGTTGTTTTATTTGTTCTGCCTTATTTTGCTTAGTGGCCTTGTAAACAGCATGCTCCTCTCAAGGATGATAATGCTACATTGTAGCACAGAAGCTGTTCTATTTCCTCCCTTCCTGCTTTTCTCCATCCTTCCTCCCTTCTTCCCTCTCTCCCTTCCTCCCTTTCTTCATAATATGGGCAGGAAAAATTAGAATGAAAGCAGCTAATAGTTTCTAAGACATAATTTATTCCCTTTCAGTTACTCAGAGCAATATCTCAGGCAGTTACTAAGGTAAAACTTTTTATCAAACCCAGTATGCTGAGACAGGAAACATAATCACATTATTTGCAATTTACTGTTGCTCCCTTAGTGATCTGCAGATCAGAAGGTATCTGTTCTGACACTTCATTTCTAAAACTTAATGTTGTGTTTGTTTAATTCATCTAATTAGGACCTCTTAGCACCTCAAATGGGTGCTTTAAAAAACAACACCACCCAGCTGTTAGCCTAGGGACAAAAGAATAAATGCAAATTGAGCACTTTGACAGCATTCAATAAAAATCAAGTGTTCTTATACACAATCTATGAATTACCTGGTTATTTCTGGACCCAAATCACTTAATAAATTTTGAAAAATGTTTTTTAAAAATTGGCCATTTTCTGGGGGAAATATGTACATTCATAAGTGAAATCTTTTATAATATAAAAATACCTTTCAGGGGTTTGTTGCCGCTTCTGAGATAAAGGAAATTCTCGATGTCAAGATTTAAACAGAGAAAAGAATGGAATACACAAAATGGTAAGTGACTTGCAAATAGACCAGAGAAGTCAATTTTCTAAAGCACCATTGTATAGTTATCATTTACGAGTTACACATATAAAATATACTTTCTTTTTTAGTTTTTTGAGGTATCTCTGTGCTGTTTTCCAGAGTGACTGTGCCCACTTACATTCCCAAAACAGTGAATGAGGGGGCCCTTCTCCCCATATCCTTCCCAACACTGGTTCCTTGTCTTTTTTGATACAAGCTGTTCTGACTGGCGTGAGATGATATTTTATTGTGGTTTTGATTTGCATTTTCCTGATGATTAGTGCTGTTGAGCTTCTCTTCATGTATACCTTGGCCATCTGTGTCTCTTCTTTAGAAAAATATCTTTTCAGGTCCTCTGAATTCAGGTCCTCTGGATTGTTAATCATTTTTAATCAAATTTTTTGTTTGCCTGGTGTAGAGTTGTATGAGTTCTTTATATATTTTGGACACTAACCCTTATCAGATATATGATTTGCGGTGGAATTTCCTCAAAAAACTAAAAATAGAAATACCATATGGATCCAGTTAATTCTACTTCTGGGTATTTACCTGAAGAAAATGAAAATAGTATTCAAAAAAGATATATGCACCCCTGTATTTATTGCAGTGTTGTTTACAGTGGTAAAGATATAGAAGCAACCTAAATGTCTATTGATAAGAAGAGTGGATAAAGAAGATGTGGTATATATGCACAATGGAATATTACTCAGCAATAAAAAAAAAGTGAAATATTGCCATTCATAACATGGGTGGACCTAGAAGCTATTATGCTAAGTGGAATAAGTCAGACAGAGAAAGACTAATATCATATGATTTAACTTATATGTGGCATCTAAGAAAATGAAACAAGCAACAGAAAGAGAAATACTCGTACAGAATAAAGTAGGGGCTGCTAGAGAGGATGGGGGTGGGGAGTGGGAAAAGTAAAATAGATGAAGAAGAGGCATAAATTTCCAGTTAAAAACTAAGTAAGCCTTGGGCCCAAAAAGTGTGGCATAAGGAATAGAATCAATGTTATTGTAGTAACTATGTTATGCTAACAGGTAGTACCTACATTTATCATGGTGTTCCATAATGTAAATAATTGTCATATCACCATGTTGTACACCTATAACTAGTATAATATTATATGTTAATTAAATTAAATTAAATTATACTGTACTTCAATTCAAATGTAAATAATTTTTTTAAATAAATAAAATGTAGGCTTAATTATGAAATAGGACATTTGAATTGAACTTTGTCCACTCCTATAAACTTCTTTTGATAAACTTGGTGCAAAAGACACTTGGCTATCCCCCATAGCAGGTGATTTTATTTTATTTTTTTAAGATTTTATTTATTTACTTGAGAGAGAGAGAGCATGAGCGGGAGGGGGGGGTAGAGAGAGAAGCAGATTCTCAGCTGATTAGGAAGCCTGATGTGGGACTCTATCGCAGGACCCTGGGATCATGACCTGAGCAGAAGGCAGATGCTTGCCCAACTGAACCACCCAGATGCTGGTTTTAACTTTGACTTTTAATGAGGGAGAATTCAAGGTTGCTTGTATGCCTAGGACACACACAATTGTGCTTCTAATAACATGGAACTTTTTAAGGTGGCATTTAGGACCATAGCGCTCGTATATAAAATAGCAGGCAGAGACTACAATTTGTTAAAATTTGGTTATTATCTTAGGTTATTCAAACTATTCAACATAAACATACAACAGTTACATAAATATATCTTGATACTTAAAGGGCTTTTTATTAGTTTATGAAAGCCAAGTTAGTTTTACTTGGTTTATAAGACTCACTAGTGCCTTGGGTTGTTTTCTTTTCTTGCTGTGTTTTCTCTAGAGAATATTAGAAACATATTTCATAAGGTTCCTTTTCTCTTCTCATTCTGTTCAGAAGACCCTCTCTAGGGCCTCCCAGAGAATGAGTGATAGACAGTTGGAAGAGCATAGGGAGGAGAGAGCAGAGTCATTTCTGGAGCTTGAGTGTAGGTATGCTGCTGGCTTTGCTCACTGCTTAGACCCACTGCTATCTTACCCCACCCAGTGCCCAAGCAAGTGCAGGTCTAGGGTGACCTACTGGCACAAACTAGATTTGTCCATAGTCAAATTTCAGAAACAATTTATAAGTCTCATTCTACTTGGTTAATGTCATTCTTTTAGACTAGAACTCCTTAAGTTGGGGTCAAAGAATAAGCTTTATATAAAATAATCAGTAATTCCTGTGAAATTATATGGAATGTGGTGTGTTATATCCTTCCCACCGCTCTGTGGAGGCAACCAATGGGTTTTATTAATTTTCCAAAGGTCTTTATGACACACAGAAATTTTTTATCTAACATAGTTCTAGTGATTTAGAACAGAAGTGATAAAAATGAACATTTTTGAAGAAAGTGTGGAGTTTATATGTATATATATTTATTAATATTCCAGTTGATACTGGCTATAAAGTTTGTACCCTCCTGACTTCTTTTTAATTATAAATGTTTCTAGAGGAATGAAAACTACTCTAAAAGTTTTATTGGTATGTTCCCATTCATCATTCTCTGAACTCTGAACCAAATTGGAATAATTTTTCTTACAAATAAAAAATATTTAAAGCTCCATTCACATTTGTTTTATAGTTACTTTACAAATTCTTACATAAACTTTTAGCTACCCTATGACTAAATGTATATTTTTAAAAGCCATCTATTATTTTTTAAATACTCTGTTGATATTCGCATCTGTTATATGAATATTGATCTCTGTTGCCTTCAGAGTTTTGTCTTTGCTTTATTTGTTTGTTTTTACTTGTAGTTGTAAATAGAAAAACCAGCTCTGACTGAGTCATAATTTGTCTTTATCTTAGCTTGAGACATGGGAAATTATTTGTTCTGCCTCCTGCATAATATCCCTCTCCCTGGAGGTGTAGACATTGCCTCCCACTTCCACTTCCACTAATGAAAATAATAATTCTTTAGTATTCTAGCAAGCTATTTTGTTCTCACGATTCTCACCCTGTGTCTGTACCCATTGACAATTAATGTTCTCCTTTTCATTAAATATGCCAGGTAGAATGGAGTAGTCCAGATAGTTTGGTAATTTTTTTGATGGGGAGACAGGGGAGATTGTCTTGGCTTTTGATGAGTCCAAGAAGGCTTCTCAAGCCAGCCCATGTCTCCATTTTATGGTGAATTGGACTTCCCACCTAGAAGATGTCTGAAACCTATCGGCTTTAGTCATTGCACAGAAATATTTTTGTAATATTTTTTCTTCTCTTAGTGAATCTTTTTTCCAGAAGAAAAAGTTGAAATTTAATAAGATCACTGTAGAAAGCCAAAAGTTGCTTTGAGTTATAATGTTGTTTCTCAGCCAGAAACTTGTTGCTTCTGTCCAGCTGCAAAATTTCTTTGTACACAGGGGTCTCTTTAATGCCAACGAGGGATCAGCAAAAAGGAGAAGAAAATATAGCTGCTTTTGCTGCATGAATGAGCCCATGTGCACTAACTGACTCCTTCAGTGAGTTTTCCTTAGAATCGTTGGGGGAATGCTTTGCCTAACCACCTATCCCAACATTTAGGATTTATTTTTAAGATGGTCAGTTAATATTTCTTCAACATAAACTTCTGGCTAGAGTAACTGGAAATTTGAGTTTATTAAATTTTTACACACTTAACTATGGTCTACAGGGTATTTTAAACTCAGTCATTTGGCTTTACATCTACTTTATTCCCCCCGCCCCCAAATATGTAGTGTGAAATGTGTGAGAAGTAATTGGATAAAGTGCGTTTTCTGAAAATCCCATATCTCATTTATTCTAGATAATAGAGAAAAAATATACAGTATGATATATATATGATGAAACACGCTAGTTTGTAAGCTTGCATTTCTAGGAAATTAAACAGAAGCGGTAATAAATTAGAACTTAGGTACCTATATACACAAGGCAATATATATTAATGTGTGAAAATCTAGCTTGAGAAAAAAAAAACCCAAAACATTATGGAGTAGTTAGATGACTTTTAAGACACCATACTATGGAATATTAAGAAACTTTTAAGGAAGACTGTGCTAGGACTATATGTTCTGGCTTGGAAAATTTTTCATGGTATAATTTGGGAGTAAATGAGGTAAATCAAATTATAGCTATGTATGATGTAATTGCTTTTCTGACAGAAAAAAAAACTATCAACCTTACATTATAGCCACATGTGCATATATAGAGAGAATTATAATTTTAGTCCATTTGTTTTACATAAAGACAAATGAGCATATATTTGTTCATGCAGTGAAATGTCTTGAAAACTCCCAGGTTACTAGTTATAGATATCAGGGGAATGGAATGACAGAAAAAGTAAAGAAAATCCTCTTTATTCTCTTCTTTATATGCTTCTGTATTACTAGTTTTTTTTTTTTTTTAAACTCAAGAACCTTTACCTTTATAATTAAAACAGTCAGGGGCACCTGGGTGGCTCAGTTGGTTAAGCGACTGCCTTCGGCTCAGATCATGATCCTGGAGACCTGGGCTCGAGTCCCACATCGGGCTCCCTGCTCGGCGGGAAGCCTGCTTCTCCCTCTCTCACTCCCCATGCTTGTATTCCCTCTCTCGCTGTGTTTCTCTCTGTCAAATAAATAAAATCTTAAAAAAAAAAAAAAGCAGTCAGCTATTATATTTATTGAACAATTGTTTAAACGTCTCATTTGTCTGGCCCACTAATAATATTCTGCTTAGTGACATATTTTGGAAGTCCCAAACAATTTATTCAACAGAAACAAATGAAATAATATCGGGTTGAAGCTACATTTTTAGAATACATAAAGCTTTATTCTGGTAAGAATCTATGTTGTGTTTTTCTCTTCCAATTTCATAGCAATCAGGGTGACTCATTTTCTCTTTCTCCAACTTGTTAGATGCCTGGAGACATCATTTCTTATGTCTCTTTATCTATTCTGTTCACCATTTCACCACCACTGGTGTTATTTATAAATTTGCCAAAGCCTGACTTGAATGGTCTTTCCACCACTCTGGACCACCCCTTAGAGGAAATGATCTGGAGGTAACAGTACTTCCTCCTGCTCTCCCTGACTATGGGATCTCCTTCACCAGCCTTCCTCCAGGTTAATATAAAGTACCCTCAGAAACCGTTTTATTTTCCTTGCGATATAAGCTTTCAACACTAGTCCAACACCCTCTTACTAGTCCCTCACCTTCCATTGGGGACTGAGCTTGAAATAGTATCAGTAGCATCTATAATTTACTTTTTAAAAAGAGGAACGTGTGTGTGTATATATACACATACATATATACATATAAACATACATACATATATTTCTGATTAGATGGTGCTTATGTACTCATGCAGTGATTTTTTTAAAAGACTTAGTTGTTTTAATGTGAGAAAGAGAGTGCAAGTGCATGAGTAGGATGGGGAGGAACAGATGGAGAGAGAGAATCTCAAACAGACTCCCCATTGAATGTAAGCCTGATATGGGGCTCAATCCCATGACCCTGAGATCATGACCTGAGCCAAAACCGAGAGTCTGATGCTTAACAAACTGAGCCACCCAGGCTCATGCAGTGATTCCTAAATACAATTTACCTACTGTGTGATCCTGAGAAAGTTCCTTAAATACATCAAGCCTTAGTTTTCCGTATCTATTGAAAGCTAAGTCTATAAAAATGCCCAAGCCATTATATTGTTTTGGGGATTAAAGGAGTTGCTGTATGCAAAATATTTAGAATGGCATCTGGCACGGAAAAGCATGAAATAAATACAAGCTGTTTTGATTGCTTATAGCATAATATAAGCCCTGATATTTTTTATTAGTGAATATTTTAAAGAAAAATTAATAATAATAAGCATATGATATATATATGCTTTGCATTAATGGCCTGATAACAACTATCAATAATTACTGATAAAAGTTGCCTAATATTTCTGGGAGAGACATTCTGATTAATAGTAGCTGTGATGGGTTAAATATTTGAGTAATAATAATAGTAAAATAAATAATAATAATAATAATAATAATAATAGAAGTGGCTCATTGTGCTGCTTCCAAATGCACTATTCACATTTTATTTTTTATTATTTTTTAAAGATTTTATTTATTCATTTGAGAGAAAGAGAGAGAGACAGAGCACAGGCAGGGGAAGAGGCAGAGCGAGAGGGAGAAGCAGACTCCAGGCTGAGCAGGGAGCTCGACACAGGGTTTGAGCCCAGAAACTGGAGATCATGACCTGAGCTGAAGGCAGACACTTAACCATCTGAGCCACCCAGCTGCCCTAGCTATTCACAGTTTAAATAGGTGACATATTATTATAACAGTGGAAAATAAAATCCCGAGTCTTAGTTGAATAATTTCTTTTTCTTATTACAGACTTAGAAAGTTACCAGTAGAGGCAAATACTGAGTACAAGTACTGCCAACACTGATGAATGTGAATGAGGAGGTTGCATTTTCCTTGGGAAAGACAGTTATTGCCTTGGTTTTATTCCTTTCTGGAAGCCAATTTATGAATAAGTTAACGTGCAAAAGCAGGTGCTACATTACTGAACCAGTAATGGGGGAGGGGAGTGGGGTAAGAGAGAAAAGGAGAAAGGACAGAAAGAGAAAGAATGGACGAAATGAAAGGTGGGAAAGAGAAAAGGATGGATGGATAGGGAAGGAAGGAAGAAAGGAAGGAAGGAAGGAAGGAAGGAAGGAAGGAAGGAAGGAAGGAAGGGAGGGAAGAAGGGAGGAAGGAAAGAAAGAAAGAAGGAAAGAAGGAAAGAAGGAAGGCAGGCAAAGGAGGAAATTTGAGTATAAATGAAAGACACTCAGGAAGTTTCCAGTCAGTACATCTTCTTTGTGTATTCCACATATTAGATTGTCAAGAACTTGACTTCTCAGAAATTTAGACTATTAGCCATTCATAACTTACTTTGAATTAATTCAATCAGATTATCCGATTAGGATTTTGCTTAGAGCCTGCCAAAATCAGCCAGCCTGAGGAAACTGGAGTTTTGCTTGAAAAGTGGAACTGACCGGAATTCTGATTTCAAGCACCTGGCTGCTGGTACAGGGGGAGGGGATGATGGCATGCAGTCGTCGAAGGGAGCCGGGGACAGCCAGAGTGCATGAGGGCACTGGAGGCCTGTGGGCTGAGTAAGAGAGTTTACCAAGAGGTGAGAAGTTTCCCAAGACAAATAGCATACTTTGTACTTTGGCTAAAGTCCCTAGGGGCAGCGCACATTCTTGATATCTGCTCTTGTTACATTAAATTACAGTGATATTATTTGTGAGATTAGAGGTACCACGTTCTCTGTGAGGACAACTGAAGGTTATGGGCTTGTACCTGAGTATCTGCTCTGTTTATTTCACGCTCATTTCACTTATAAAATAAAATGTGTTGTACTTTAGATTTTTGCTCCAAAGGGCTCATAGGAATCGTGTTTTGGGCTGACTTGAGATTTTAACCCTAAAACCTCATCAACATTCCAACATTATATTTCACCTGGGCATTTTGGACTACAGACTAGATCCACCTGGACGATCATGGGCTTTTTGTGCCCACAGTAGAGCATTTCAGACTTCTGAACGCTCTAAAGTTGAAGGCTAGGGCTGGCCAGATGAAAGTGCAAGTCTGTTTGCCATCAGTGCCTTTTCCCCAAGAGACCTGCATTCCATTTCAATAAATGTTATCTCTGTCTTCAAGCTCTAACACAAGAAACCTTATTATTAGAGTATATCAGATGTGTTAAGATATCAAATCCAATTTTTATTATTGTGATTACTTTGTTTTAGATTCTAAAAAAAAAGGTAATAACTATACACATATAAGAAGTTCAAGTTCCGTGAGCTCAAAGTGGTTACCTTAGAAAGAAAGTGGAGAACCTGTAATAGAAGTCATTGTGATTACATTTCAAGATAAAGGTAATGTATGAATGTGCTAAGGCTGCCATAAGAAAGTACCACAGTCTGGTGGCTTTAAACAACGGAAAGTTATTCTCTTACAGTTCTGGAGGGTAGGAGTCCAACATTAATGTGTCAGCAAGCCATACCTCTTTTCGGCTAGCTTCTGGTATACAATGTACGTTCATAGGTACTTGCCATTAAAGGGTATAAACTGGGGTTTTCTCAGAAAATATCTGCATCTGCAAACTTTCTGTTAGATCTCATTTACCATGATAGGGCTTCACACACTTTTCCCTACGGAAAAGAAAAAATAAGTAAAAGAATTTTATGCCCAGTAATTGTGGCACAATCTCACAGATTAATAGAGTAATTTAGCCATTGTTACAGTGCAAGAGGAAGGAGCACAGGAGTACAGGAATTAGTAGCCTAACAGTTGTTATGGCAAGAATTAGGGTACACTGTATTATTACTGCTTTAGGTGGTCACTGACATTGTGTTATAAAGAATGTAGCATGATAAATCTATGTCTAAGTATGGGAGAAGGAGAAAAAAATCATGTAATATCTTAGGGAAGATTTCCAAATCCAAATGTAGAATTTTTTTTTTAAATTTATTATTTTTTGTCCAGTTTAATGGAGGTATGACAAATTTAAAATTGTATAGAGTTAAGGTGTACAGTGTGGTATTTTGATATGAACATACCTTGTGTAATGATTACAACACTCAATCAAGCTAATTAACGTATCCACTTCACATGGTTATCTTTCCATGTGTATGTATGGAAAGAACACTTAAGCTGTACTCTCCTAGCGAATTTCAAGTGTACAATGCATCAATATTTATTGTTCCTATGCTGTACGTTAGATCTCTAAAACTTATTCATGTTATAACAGAAAGTTTTTGCCCTTTGGCCAATAGTTCCCCATGGGTACCAGCAATCATTACTCTTCCTTCTGTTTTTCTAAGTTTGACCTTTTTGTTTTTATTTTATTTTTTATTCAAGTATTTTATTTATTTATTTTAATTTTTAAAACATTTTTATTTCAATTAATTAACATATAATGTATTATTAGTTTCAGAGGTAGAGGTCAGTGATTCATCATTCCCTCTTTAATGTCTATGACCCAGTTACCCCATCCCTCCATTCCCCTCCACTCCAGCAGCCCTCTAAGTCACAGGAAACAAAGTTTGACATTTTTAGATTACACATATAAGTGAGAGCACATAGTATTTTTCTTTCTGTGACTGGCTTATTTCACTTAGCATAATGTCTTCCAAATTCATATACATTGTTACAAATGGCAGGATTTCCTTCTTTTTAAAGGTTGAATAATATATATATTTCTGTATGTATATATTTCTGTATCCATTCATCTACCAAGGATACTTAATTCAGCTTTCATAAGTAGCATTTTTGATATAATTTTCTCAAAAATAATATAACCTTAGTTTTTGAATGTTTAAAATGTCTTTATATTGCCTTTACAAATGAAACAAAATTTGTCTAGCTTATCAGCTATACTACCTTCCATGTCATGTAAAAGAAAAATAAACTCAAACTCGTTTACACAATAAAGAAATTTAATGATTTGTATAACTGTAAACAGTCATTAGTAGGGTAGGATTAAATCTGTGTTTTACTAATAATATCAAGGTGCTAGTTATCGTCTCTCTCCTCTCTGTATTCTGTGATATCAGTTTTATCCCCAAAGCTTGGCTCAGTGATAGTTACCAAAAAATAATTCCCAGATACTCATGCCTCCTTTTTAAATGTAAGGCTTGATCAATTATGGTAGGTGGTTAAGACACTCTGAAACAATATCTATGTTTGGAAAAATGCAGTGCTTTGATTGGCTTCTGTCTAGTTTTTACCTAATTCTAATGGCTTAAGGCAAATATAGTTCATCTCTGATCTCTATCATTGGAATACTTTTATTAAAAAATGAATATACCCTAATATTATATAGATACTGTTAATTTTTCATATTATAGGGAAACAATGTGAATGACCCATTTTATTCCTATGTGGATAAATGGATAAACACACACACACACACACACACACACACACACACACACACACATTTTTTGTATTTTGAGAGTGGAAGAATTGTCCTTCAAAATTATAATTACTTATTTATTTTTTTTGCTAGAGTATCCTAGGTCTGGATCTTCTTCCATCAGTTTTGCCAACCAAACAGTGATTGCTTGATTTTTAAGAGTTATAGATTGATTGATTTTAAAGAGAGAGAGAGAGAGAACAAATGGGAATGTGAAGAGAGCCAGAGGGAAAGAATCCCAAGCAGATTCCCCACCAGTAGGGGAAAGCAATGCGATGCTAATCCACTACCAGGAGATCACGATGTGAACCAAAATCAGGAGTCTGTTGCTCAACTGACCGAGCCACCTATGTGCCCTGAAAATAGTGATTTAATTTAGCATTAGGTTTCAGAAAATTCTCTTCAATTCTGTCTTTGCTATCTTTAACTTTTTTATTTGTTGTGCTAAGGACTATTAATTATCCATGAATGATCTTCCTATTTTTATTTGGTTCTGTTGAGCAATTTGTCTTTCATGATTTCTCTTCCTCCTCCTCCTCCACTGCTTCTCCTCTTCCTCTTCCTCTTCTTTTTCTTCTTCCTCTTCCTCTTCTTCCCCTTCCTCCCCTTCTTGTTCTTCTCCTTCCATCCCTGGAACAAAATAAATATTTCTGATCTCCCTACTGAAGTCTTTTATTTATTTATTTTTGTTAAGAACTTTCTCTTCAATTATAGTTTTGTATTCCATGTTTTTCCACTTGACTTAGTATTTTACTGGGAAACTCTTGAGAACCCTTGAGCTCTCTTCTGACTCCAGTTACTTGGCATGCAAGAATGGTTGGCTCTTAGAGTAGAAGCAGGCTAGAAGGAAAAGAATAAATTTGATGTTAGGAATGGAGATGAAGTGCCTATGGGCATTTAGAAAATGGAACCTGGGCGGGTGCCCCTGGGAGGCTCAGTTGGGTAAGCATCCAACTCTTGGTTTTGGCTCAGGTCATGATCTCATGAGTTGTGGGATCCAGCCACTCATGGGGCTCCACCACTCAGTGGGGAGCCTCTTAAAGATTCTATCCTTTTGCCCCTCTTCCCACTCCCACTCATGTATATGCCTTTTCTCTCCAAAATAAATAAATAAATAATTTAAAAAAAGAAAATGGAATCTGGAGCACTATAGAGGTGTCTGTACTGAAGATTTAGAGTTTATCAACCTGTTTGTAAAAGTATTTAGATTTCCTAGTAAAGTAAGAAAAGGAAAAAAAGAAAAAGGGAGGAAATCTTGAGTAACACCTACATTTATTTTTGTTTTTGTTTGTTTTTGTCTTTATTTTTTTTGAGTAGCACCTACATTTAAAGGATTGAAAACTAAATCAGATATATAATAAGGGGGGAAAAAAACTAGAGGAAACTGTCATAGAAATGAAAGGAGTAGTTTTATTCCTTTAATAAGTATTTCTCAGGAATTGCTTTCTGGGCATTACTTCCATACTCAAGAAAATATTGCATAACATATCTTTAAAATGTTTAATCATTGTTTTAATTTAAAATAATTTTCTAATGTATTTTTAATTTTAGAATAATTCTATGTCTATAGAATTATTACAAAGATGGTACAAAGATTTCCTATATACCACACACCCATTTTCTCATGACATTAGTTTGATATATTTGTCATAATCAGTCAAACACAGTTGGTACATTATTACAAACTAAAGTCCATGCTTTATTCAGGTTTCCTTAGGTTTTCCCTAGTGTCTTCTTTTTTGGTTGTTGTTTCAGGATGCCATCAAGGGTACTGCATTACATTAATAGTCATTTCTCCTTGGGCTATTCTTGGTTGGGACAGTTTCATAGACCCCTTGTTTCTAATGACCTTGACAATTCTGACGTTTACTGGCTAGTTATTTCATAGAACATTTCTCAGTTGGAATTAGAGTGATATTTTTCTCATGTTTTTACTGGTACAGTGTTTTCTGGCAGGAAGACCACAAGGTAAATTGCCATACCCATCACCTAGCATCAGATTTGAGCACTATCAAAATAACTTATCATTGCAGGTGTTAACCTTGATCAGTGGGCTTGTGGAAGTGTTTGTCAACTTTCTCAACTGTAAATTTACCTTTTTTTCTCTCTAAATATTGTGCTCTTTAGAAGGAATTCACTGTGTTTAACATACAGTTGAAGAGTAGGCAGTTATGCTCTACTTCCTCAAGAATGATAGCTAGAGGGGCGCCTGGGTAGCCTAGTCAGTTAAGCATCTGCCTTGGACTCAGGTCATCATCTCAGAGTCCTGGGATTGAGCTCTGCATTCAGCTCTCTGCTCAACAGAGAAGTTGCTTCTCCCTCTCCTGCTCTTTATGCTTGTGCTCTTTCTCCCTTATCTCTTTGTAAAATAAATAAAATCTTAAAAAAAAAGATAGATAGCTATTATTTGTAATTTTTCTGCATGAGATATTTGTCTACTCTTTCCAAGTTATTTATAGATAAAATCATTAGTTTGTATCAATATGCACCTCATGAATATTCATTTTGTGCTTTGGGTTATAATCCAAGTTATTCAGATTGTTCAATTTTTTACCACTGGGACCTCTTTCAGTTGCTCCCTGGATCCCTTCCATACGTCTTCATCACTGTTTATCTTTTATTTTTATTTTTTGGCACTTACCTTCTTGTGGGCACTATAAGATGTTCCAGGTCCACTTTGCATATTTCCTGCCAAGTCCTAGAATCAGGCATTTCTCCATTAGAAGGCTAAGTATATTTGTCTTTGGAGAATAGTCTTAGAAACCAAGATCTGGGTACTAGATGTGTCCATTTACACTGGAACCCCTGCATCCTGGGCCCTCTTAACTAACAGACCAAAAACATGCATGTATTTATATCATCTGTTTTTTCCATCAACAGTATGTAGTTTTCCATATATATGTATTATACATATTTTGGTATATTTATACCAAAGAATTTAATTTTGAATATTATTATAAATGATATTTTTAAATTTTAATTTTATATTGCTGGTGAAGAGACAAACAGTTGGTTTTTAAAGAAATTAATGTATTCTTAACCAGCTTTATTGAGATATAACTGATATATAACATTATAAATTTAAGGTGTACAAAATGTTGATTTGATACACTTCTATATTGCAGCATGATTATCATGGTAGTGTTAGCTAATACCTCCATCACATCACATAATTATTTCTTTTTGTAGTGAGAACATTTAAGATTTAAGATGTACTCTCTAAGCAATTTTCACATGTGTAATACAGTACTCTTAACTATCAGCACAAGGCTGTGCTTTAAAACCTCAGAATTGCACATCTTCTAATAGACAATTAGCTTTTGTTTATTAACCTTGTATTCTGAAACCTTGCTATAGCTGCTTGAGTTTGTTTTCTTTTGTTTTTTAATTCTTTGGGATGTTTCGATATAGATAATCCTAACATCTATGAATAAGACAATTTTACTTATTCTTTTCCAATGTTCATTCTTTTATTTTAATTTCTTGTCTTATGCCAGTAGCTATGACTTCTTATATAATGTTGCAGAGGACTGATGATAGGGAACATCTTTGCCTTGTTTCTGATCTTAGGGAGAAAGCATCTAGTGTGTTCTCTGTAGGTTTTGTAGATGTTCTTCATCAGTCTGGGGAAGTTCTCCTCTAATCTTAGTTTGGTGAGTATTTTTACCATATAAGTGTTGGATTTTGTCAAATGTTGTGTCTTCTGTGTCAATTAATGTGGTTATATGATTTTCCTCACTTAGTCTGTTGATATGGTGAATTACACTGATTGATTCTACAAATGCTGACCCAGCCTTGCATTCATGGAATAAATACCACTTGGTCAAAGTGTGTAATTCTTTCTGTACATTGCCAAATTTGACTTGTTACTATTTTATGGAGGTTTTTTTTGTGTCTCTATACATGAGTGATATAGGTCTATAATTTTTCTTTTTCATCCAGTTTTGGCTTTGTTGAATGAGCTGAGTAGCATTCCTTTAATTTTATCTTTTGGAAGAGATTGTGGAGAACTGATATCATTTCTTCCTTAAATGTTTGGTAGAAATCGCTTGTAAAATTATTTGGGTTTGATGATTCCTTTGGGGAAAGATTATTGATTATTAATTCAATTTATTCCTAGCTATAGGGCTATTCATGCTATCTATGTCTTCTTGTGTATATTTAGATTATTTTTAATTCTCCTGGAACTATAAAATATACTTGATAAAGGGCACTTGGGTGGCTCAGTTAGTTTAGCATGTGCCTTCGGCTCAGATCATGATCCCAGGGTTCTGGGATCAAATCCTGCTTTTGGTTTCCTGCTCAGCAGGAAGTTTGCTTCTTCCTCTCCTCTGTCTCTGTACTCTCCTTCTCTCTCTCTCTCTCTCTCTCTCTCTCTCTCTCTCTCAAATGAATAAATAAATAAAATCTTAAAAAAAATAAAATAAAACATACTTGATATAATATAGACATGCCTACAGAGATTCACTCAAAACCAGATTTATAGATCTAGAGAGTGGAATGAAGCAGGAAATGATTAAAAAAAAACCTAACAGTGGAAATGTGAACTCATTTTGAAATTTTAATCAGATTAATAAGAACAGGTCATCAGCTTTCCACATTTGTTAACTATTCCACATCTGTTTGTTCATATTTATACTATGTGTCTGTGTGTACCTCCATTTGCTACCCCAGATAGGAATTTGTTTTAAAAAAATTTTCTATTTTAAGAATTGCATGTTATATTATGTTTTATTTTAAATATTTGCTGATGGTCTTCATGGGAAATATTTACATGGTTATTTAAGATGATTTTCCTTATAATAAATGGAGTTTTCCATGATCACATTCAGTTTACATTTAACATTTATTTGAAATTGTTTCTTAGTGTTTCAAGGGTATTGTCATTAGGAAACATGTTCAAAGTCTGTGTGAGTAGTAGTACTATATCTTGCTCAGTGAGAAAGTCATTCTAGAATAGTTTGCAGTTTACTTTGGATTAATAATGGGCTTTTGTGGACAATGATTATGTCTTGGATTTTATTTTTAGATGTTAGCATTTGAAAGGTGCATGGTCTTTCTGGTCTCAACTAGTATGGGAAATAGTAAGGAAAATGTTTACCAAAAAAGATAAGAGAAACTAGCAGTCTTAATTTCTCAAAGGCAATGACATATAGAGCACTTAGGCAATGACATAATGATGCTGTAGGGGTACAAAAAATATGTCATTTTCCATGATAATGTCTTTCACAGTAGCTCCTTTATTTTTCATACTTGAATATATAATCATCATCAATATTTTTGTAACATTCTTTTACATTCACAAAACCATTGGACGGTAGCACCCTACCATACTGAAGTGCTCAACAAACACAGTGCATTCTCTTTAGAATTGGCTTTTTGCCTTCAGTTTGCCTAGTCGACCATCCAAAACATGACATCTGGGGCTGTGTTTTTTATCCTACACAACACTTAGCCCTAGTGCCCCACCTGAAGTAGGCATTAAGTAGAATTTTTGAGAGGATGAGTGAATCAAAAGATGAATGAATGGTTGCATTCACATATTAGCTAGTGGGAACTGTCAAGGGGTAAAACAGTATCTCATCACAGTGGTAATTAGAATCACCCTTACCTTCTTTTTTGGCCAAGTGTGTTAGTTTACTATTGGCTTCTTTCTCTCTCTACTAACTTTACATGGAAATCTCATTGACTCTTATTTAGAGATTGATAACCTAATGAAGAGCAACCATCTCATCATATTCATATCATATTCACAGGTTCTGACCAACCTTTGTGGAAGCATTATGTAAGTGTACATCAAGGAATGGGAATCTTGGAGGCCATCTCAAAGTTCTGCCTACTGCAATGACAAAAGCATTCCTCCACTAATCCATTTCTCCCTGTACTCTTGCTGCTTCCAACTTCATGTAAGGGGAGTGTCCATCCCTTAATTATCTGGGCAAATATGGTTTCCCTTGGGGATACTCTAATTAACCCTTGACTTGTTTTATCTTTGATTACCTTCAGTCTCATTTCATTTACCTTTCTCCAGGCTTTCTTATAAATCATCCACATTTCTCTTTCTTCTTCCTTTAGGATCTCTTTCCTTTATAAAAGTTATTTGAACTCTCCCCTTACAAAGACTAACTCTTGATATAAAATTTTTATCTCCTGTCAGCGTTTGCTACTGCATCAAAACTGTCTGCAAAACCGAAGGCTTATGCACCATTTTTATTGTCCTAAAGGAAAGGCGGGGCACCCAGCTTTTAATTATGGAATTACAAAGAATTCCATAATTCTTTGTAAAGTCTGTGCATATAAACTGCACACATACTCTTTTACCATGTACCAGACAGTGACTGAAGCACAATATTCCTGGTCAAAATACGGAAAGAGAAGTACTGCAAAAGAGTGATGACTGTGTCACATTGTCCTTCACTCTTAACATTACGTATGGCTTTTATCTAAAACTTCAACATATATATAATTTCTCATCTTTCCTGGAAGATAGGAATAATGGACATTTTCTTCATCTCTTGGACAAAAATCAAACAGCTCAGTATAGATACAAATTGTATTCCAACAATAAGATAATTTTCCTCTCCTTTTTACTTATATATTGTATTAGTTGCTAGTTTCCTCAAGTTGCCATAACAAATACCACAAACTGGAAGGCTTTTTTATTTTTTCAAAGTCTCTCCCGGCAGCTAGAAGTCCAAGATCAAGGACCTTCAGTTTTGGTTTCCTCTGAACCCCCATCCTGGGCTGCAGGTAGACTTCTTTCTCTGTCTTCACATGATCTTCCTTCCGTGTTTATCTGTGTCCTAATCTCTTCTTATAAAGATACTTGTTAGTCATATTGGATCAGGGCCCACCCTAATGACCTCATTTAACAAAATTATCTCTTTCAAGTTCCTATCTCCAAATACAGTCACATTCTAGGGCATTTCAGATATTGAGATCCTCACTGCCAGGAAGAAGAACACAATTCAGCCCATAACACTCATGATGTGAACTAACCACTTTGTGCATGGGCATCTAAGGAGAAGACCGAAACGCAGAATGCAGTGTGAGAGAGGTAATTACTGAGATGAACAAAAGCTGTACAGGATCCCCATTTTATAGCTGTGCTTAGTGTTGTTTCTGGAGGAACTTTCCAGAGCAAGAAGTAGTCAGTCATATTTTGTAGATTGTAAGAGACCAGAGAAACGTGTTGAATATTTTCTTTATTTGAATGAAAAGGACACAAAAGAAACCATTTCCCAGCATTTTATTTGATTCCATAAGAATTTTGAGCATCAAACTATACTCTGCTAGGTAGAAAGCCAGATCCAGCGGGACTCTTTTGGGTCTATACCTGTATTATTGTCAGAATAAGAATAGTAACCCACCTGTTGTTATACAATATTATCTTGATATGCATTTTTAATGAATTGGGTCTTTCAGTCTGTGTGTGCTCATAAAACCCAATAGTTCAACCTCTCCATAACCATGTTCACCACTTCCCATCTGAGGAAATAACATTTTATTATAAAATTACAATTTTTGAAATTTGAGCTCTTTTTTCTAAGATAAGAAAACAGACATTTCATTTGGGGGCAAGAGTAGAAACAAAATAAACTCTGCTTAAAACGGAAGAAATGACTTTTTGAAAACATTCTTGGACATACTTTCACAGTACTTGAAAAACATTTCTTTTTTGCTCATTTTCTGACTATAGAGTGAACCAAATTATTTAAGTTAAAAATATAAAAGAAGTCTTGCTGGCTATTTGCCCTAAATGAAGGGACATCTTTCTACCCCAAAGCAACAGCAAAACTAAAATCCCTAAATGAAAAGATGCCATCTTCTTTCACCACTGTGTCCCTTGTTAGGAATTTGGTCACAAGTAAGGATAACTTGGTGGTGACCATGTTATCAGACTTCTCTTCTCTCTCTTCCACACGTTTAATGACTTACTGACTTATTTTTTCCACATATACAATACTTGGCTCCTATCTGGTGTGCAATGTTATTATATCTTCTTTCCACTATTTCAGATACCTTTGATGACTACTTAAACTGTACTTCCCTGACTAACTTCTCGTTCCTTTCCACTTTTGACTACCAGGGGGCAAATATAATGTTTTGAAATTCAAGATATAATTTTTATACTCAGCCTAATAGCTAGATAAGTTTAGAAATTTAGGAAAGGTGAATTGGGCCACTCGGTACTTTTTCACGTAAGGAAAGCGAACTACTTGTGTGCCTCGGTTTTGCTTCAGGAGGAACTTTCCAGGGCACGAAGCAGTGGGCACCACTGACTCTTAGAATGATGTGTCTCTCCACGTCCTATGATGTCAACTTGCTATCTTGCCAGGTTTGAAGAAGTTTGCATTAGGGTGAACAGGTACCATCTTTGTTCTTAGAGATGCCTGGTCGGGGCCTTGTTACTGTTACACACAAGGGCGATTTTAGTGTTAATATGAAATAACAGAAGAGTTTAGGTTAGAATTTCAAAGAAGCAGATGAATCCTTCAAATCGCAGTTCTCCTTTATGGTATGAAAGAAATACGGCTCCTCTTTTAAAAGATCATAAAATTATCCCGAATCACCAGAGCCAAACGCTGAACAACACAGTCCATAGTTACCATGAGGAATAGGGTTAAAATTCGCTCTCCAATGACAAATCCCAACCCGGAACAGATTTTAGTGAGGCAGCTAGCAGAGCGCGCCGGGGGAACTGCGGAGGCCATGGTGGGTGCAGAGCTCAGAGCCGGAAAGCAAACAGCTGCTGTAGCCTGATTTGAGTTAAAATAGTGTGAGTGTTTAGTCTGGCGCACGGTTTCAGGGGAGATTGGCAGCTGGGTCAAACAAAGTCCTTCCATTGGCTCCCTTCCCAGGCAGCTTCTGCTAGTATTTAGGTACTAGTGCTGTGTAGGGCCCTTTTCTCAGGCAAAAGCTAACATCTGACCGCACCCTCTTTGCTTTTTCCAAAAAAAAAAAAAAAAAAAAAAAAAAAGAGAGAGAGAGACAGAAAAGAAAAGGAAAAAAAGAAAAAGAAAAAACTAACCTTCTTCTCCCTTCTTTCGTTAAGATAAATTCTCCAACAGACAACCTCTCCCACTAATTGAGTATTAGCAATGTATTTTATCTTGAGAGCTGACGCACTGAGCTCTCGACGTGGTGTGGAAAGCAGCCTGTTACAGTGCTGGGTTCATAAAAGGGCCTTTCTGGTTTGTGAAAGAATATCTGTGTGCTTAGGCAGGAAACTTTTTGATCTGCAGAAAAGCCAGAAGACATCTAGGTAAGGCTACATATCGAATCTACTTTTGGGGGGAAAAGTTGGGCAGTGAGAAGGATTCCTCACCATCGACATGACTTTGGAGGGTGCATGTTCGCTTTGCTACAAGTTTGAAAGGTGCTGCCTATTGTCTGCTTATTTTTTGTTTGTTTGTTTAAATCTTAAGGGAATACGGTGGTCTGCATTTTTACGATTTTGTTTTCTGCCATTGAACTGATTATAGTGGATATAGAGTTTTACTATATAGCAAAATCTTTGTAAACTGCCACAGAAAGAAAGTGTATTTAGAAGGGAAATTGACAAGTTTTAAAGAGTAATTGTACAATCATTTGAGGATAGAGGAACGCTGCATTAGACTAACAAGGGTTTAATTACCAAAAAAAGTTTAATGTTGCTTTGGAAGGAATATTAAGTAAGTTGTCTTTGTCTCTTACTTTTTAATTTTAGTCGCTGATTTAGCCTGTTGGGTCACATTTTTTGTTAGCGCTGAAGGCTGCCATGAATCCCTAATGAGGCCCCTTTGCACATGATTTTGGCACTTGGCCAAAATCAACTTCCCAGCGGCAAGCTTTCTGTAAAGAACCTGGAGCAAATTTTTTTTTTTTCTTTCTTTCTCTCTTTCTTTCTTTTTTTTTTTTTTTTTTTTTTTTTTTTTTTTTTTTTTTTTTTTTTTTTTTTTTTTTTTTTTTTTTTTTTTTTTGGATTGGAAATCATGTCTGAAAGCTGCCACAACCAGTTGTGTAGGCATGTGAAAATGACTTTATACAGTAAATATGAAACAAGCATGAAAAAAAATTCTTGAAATTATTGCCTTTTATCCTTATGAATTCCTGCTGTGGTCACCTAAAATAGGTTAGAACAAGAATAATCTGAAAGAAAAATTTACCGATTTTTGTTTTTGTTTTTCTCAGCAGACCAGAGTAGGGGTGGTCATCTCATTGAGATGTATACAGTACGAAAGGGTTATTCAAAACACTTCAGGATAAATAACAGATGAATTCTTAAAACTGTTAATCTCTGTAAGTAATACTCAGTGAACAGAAAGTAAAGAAGTTTTGTAGAAGTTTCGCTGTACGCACAATTAAGCTTCACATTTTTTAACTAAGAATTTTGTCTTTTTTAAGTGCTATAGTGTTTAGGAGTCCAAAAAATGTTAACATTTATTATAATTTAAAAAAACTTATTAACACCTTGATAGTATTTCTAGCAAATGTTTTAAAGACATGTTAGGTATGCATACATGACTGGATAACTTTAGATAATCGCACTCAATTGTTTTGTGCAACTAAAAATGATTTTTCATGAAAGAAATTCTGAAGCTGAAAGGCACCTTACCCTCAATTCTTGGAGTTCTTGATTTTGATTTTATTAGAACTGAATTTGGTCATGTAAGTCGATACGTTATTTTATACTCCAGTATTTTAAGAGTTAAATTCTTAAGTTGCGATGAAATAGTACAGTAATCAGATATTAACAACTTCAGATTTTATATAGCTATTTTCAGCAATACCTTTAGACATTAAAAATAGATACACTGCAGAGTATTTAAAAGCAGAAAACTCAGAATGATTTTGGTTGCTTTGTTCCTTTTTAAGAAATCCTATTAATACTGTCTTAAATATTATGTTGCTTCATATGTTAGTCTAAAGTAATCTAGAGTCAAACTTTATTTTTTACTTTAAAATAATCATATTTCTCTTTAAAATATTAGTGAGAAGTAGATTTATTCCCCCTTTAAAGAAATATGATTTAGAGCTGTCTTATTAGGTATGTTTTTCATATATTTATCACTATGTTTATCTTACCCTAATTATTACACAGTGTATAATGTTGCTAATTTCGGGCATAGAAAAAAAGTCAGAATTAACTGTAAGTAAATTTTAGCATTAGGAAATATATTTTGATCCCCTTCAGATCAATTTATGTTTATATATAATTCGTGTTTATATAAAAAGTGTTTTGTGGGCTGAATCAATCCTGTAATACCTTACTACCAGTTGCTTTGATGCAAGAAGTGTTTGAAATTATATCAGTCAACATTAAGATACATTAAATACATAGATGATATAAATTGGGAAAAGGTAATACATATCTGCTATTTATAGAAATTTACCCGGGTAAGTTCTGTACTTCTATGTGAGTTCACAGTGCAATTCTCATTTAATGCAAACTTTGAAATTTTTTAAAAAGGAATTAATACATAGCATTTCAAAATTTAGGTAAAAACAAAAACATGTTATCATTAACTATCATCAAACAGGTGCAAGAACAATAAGATCGCTTATCTTATTCAGCATAATTCTGACTTAAAAATTATTTTTGAATTCTATTTTTATTGTAATCTTAGCTCTCATACACATAACATTATTTTCTGTTTTCATTTTCTATTATTTTAAAATAAATTTTACTAATTTGAAATTAGCAGAATTTTTCTCTAAAATACACTAAGAATATTTCTACTGAAATTTTAGGCTCCTTTTTTTGTTGTTGTTAATTAAAAGTGATAGCAAAGTAAATGCCATAAAATACAGAATAAAAGTTAGAGTACAAAGATATGTACATTTGTGAGTTCAGAAAAAACTTAATTGTACATGATTAACCGAAAAATATTTTTGAGTTGAGTAAGTAGAAAGGGTAAGTATTGCAAAGAATTTGTCATACTCTTTATGATAAAGGTGAAGGAATTTACTTCCTTTTGCTATAGCTGTGAATTATAATTGAGCATTTCAGTAGTGTAGGCTTTTTGGCAGAATTATTAGCTAATTTTACTTGAGACCATAGCTACTAAATACCGATTACATTTTCTTTGGTGAGCTGACACTTTAAAAACAATATTCAGAACCCAAATTACTTTAAAAAATAAAAATAATTTAATATTTTTGTTAAATCTGTGAAGAACAGCTTGAATACTTTGTTTCATTTGTCATTTTTTCCATCCTTTTGGGAATATTAAGATCTATTTCACGTTGTAAGTAGAAACTTCTTCAGCCTTCAGAAAAATGGGAATTCATTTGTCAATTTAGATTACGGGCCTTTCCCATTTTAAGTGTGACAGAGTTTTTGTTTGTTTCAATTATGCAACAGGCACATAAAATACTTCTTGTCCTCTAAGTAAAACAGATATTACATAGTTAAGGGTTAACTTTAATTTTGTATTGAAAAGAAGGCTTTACAACTGCAGTATTTTATCCACAATCTTTAAAATGTGAGAAGTTGTTTGCAAGAGGACATTCTTGATGTGTGTTTCATCATTTAAATTAAATGCTTTGTTCTACATGGTCTAAATTCCAGCAATGAGAGAAATGTATTGCTGTACTAGATAGAACATCATTATTGAATTTTGGCACAACTTCACTCACCTCTGCCATAAAAGATTAGTATATGTGAGAAGATCTTGGATTCGCAATAACAAAAGTAAATAAGTGAAGCACGTGAGACACCAACCTTTGGTGTTTTGGAGAAAGTATGTGCAAAATAAAAGGAGATACTTTTCATATAAAGGACCAATAGGAATATTTTATCATTTCGTTAGTGCAATACATCTTGAACATTAAAAAATTAATTACAATTTATAATGTATTTGTAAGACTTTCTCCATAGAATTAAGTGCAGTAGTTTAACTATCATATTTCCAAATGCCCAACATATAACTATAAATTAGGTAACCAAGTAATTTTTAAAATTTGTGCTTTGATTTAAATGTAGTTAATAGTGAATAAAAGAATAATGTTCTCCGAGGTGAAGGCCTTTTTGTATAAAAGAATGGTTGATTTACACTTGTTGCATTTTTTCACTTAATATTGGTTTGATTTTTAAATTACCATAAAGTAAATATTACTATATGGTATTGTTTTTAAACATGGTAGGGCTTATTTTACCAACAACTCGACCTATTATATATTTGAACAATGATGATTTATGCAATTCTGTCTATTCTTCTTTCAAAGTCAAGTTCAGCAAAGGGCTCTTTCTTTTGGTGTTCAATTTTTTTTTCTAAAAAAACTGAATTTTTTCTCTTGTTTATGTGTTCAAGTTTGTCAACCTGAGTATTTATTCATCGCCTGAGGTATCTGTCTTGTGAGTATCAGGCTAGAAAGTGTAGTAGGAAGCTCTAAGTTTATTCTTATTCTGTATTCCTCTAAATAAGCAAAAAGTTTGAATTTCTTGTGAAACTTAGTCTGTGTTTGACTCAGGGTAGACAATCACATCAAATCTGATGATTAGGATCATTTAAATTATTTACATGTTTGGGTAGTGATTCTAACTACTTGACTATTACTGGCTTTACATAATACTGATTGATAGAAAGTCTGGAGTTTCATCATTGGCTTCAAAAGCTATTAATATTGACTAATTTTATAATTGCCTCCTCTTTGCTGTTATTGAAATGTTGCATAATAGTTCTCTTTAAAAAGGCCATGAGACTAGTGGTGCCTTAACTTTCTATTTCTCCCATTAACGGAAGAGGTCAACTTGTGTTTGTGGGGCAGGGAGAAGGTGGGAATGCTTGAAATATTTAAAAAAAAATTTTCCCTCCTGTGATTGGCAACTACTTCACTATTTGTGGAGATTTTGAAAGGTGTGATTGTATTTTTGAGTGTTTTTGAAACGTGAGGAATACACCGGGCTTCCTGTGGACTTCAGTTAAAAAACTAAAATAGAAAATAAAATTGAGATTAATGAAACAGTATATTTTATAGCAACTAATCACAACTTCCTATTTGTTAAACAACAAGCTGGAAAAATAGACAGTGGATTCCAAGAGCAAACTTCATTGACTCTTCACTTAAGAATAGCTGAGAAAGGGGCAGAAAAGGGATAGTTTTGGCCCTGTGTGTAGGATCTATGGCCCATGTGGTCATTTCCCAATTTAAATCCCCTAGTCCTCCTTCAGAGTGACACGTTACTATTCTCAGACATTTTTTAGAGACAGGGATTCCAGCAGAACACATTCGTTCTTATTGTTCAGTGGAAGGTGTGCGGTTGGGGATTCTTTGGCAGAGGCACTGTTCTGTGAATGGTGATTTTTTTTTCTTAAATCACAGTTTGAGTAGGTCAGCTCAATCAGGTGATCAAATCAGCATAATAACCAAGCTAAGTCAGCCTTAGCAAGCCTAATTAGTGTTTTGTTCTTCCCTAAACCTGGGCACTTTCCTAAAGAATGCAGACAGTTGCGTGTGAAAGGTCGAGTTGCTCAAAACTGTATGACCTGCATATTCGATGTGGGAGTTTGTAAATTGTTTTGTGCTCAAAGTAATATATTTCAATATGTATTGTGGATCCAAAATATTTAAATGATAGAAAGTATTGTCCTGAAATTAACCTTTTGGGATAAACTTTAATTCTATTTGAGACGTCACCTGGAAATTACTGTTTAAAAGCATTTCTTTAAAAATTTTTTCTATTACATTTTTCATGAGGCATGATGATTTGGATGTGCATTTTCTGCAACTGGAGCAATTTTTGAAAATTATATGTATGTTGCCCTTGCTTGTTCTGGTGGATTCTAACCTCTAACCTGATCACATGTTCTTTTCTCTCCATTCCTAGAGTCTACCATTCATAGATACTCTCTAGAGATTTTTTTTTTTTTTTTTTTTTTTTTTTTTTGGTCAACAGTCAGTTTTAAATACAGTCAGGTGGGACATACAAAAAAGTTGATGCACAGAAAATTCCTACTCAGGTGTGATTTAGCTATTTCTAAAACGTATTTGATTGTCAGGAAATGAATCAATAAGAAATGTAGAAACAATGGTTTGTGATTTTGACAGGTGAAACAGCAATAATCAGTTCAGAATATTTATAGAATGATAACATTTTTCTATTGACACATTTTTGTGCCAACAAATTTCATTTGGAAACTGCTATGTCTTATTAGAAGGCAATAATTGACTTTGCTAAACAGTAGTTCATACCTGATATAAGACAAAGGGCTGATTTATTGAATGAATAGATCTTAGATAAAATGTAAGTTATCAAGCTACCTCATATCTGGAATTTGCTTTAATTTTCAATATTCAACTCATTAAGAATGAATACAATAATATTTTTTGATTTCAGAACTAGCCATGTCTACCTCTAAAATGAGTTCTCTCTTCTTAGATGAGCAGATAACAAGGTGATCCAATATCATACAGTCTCCACTTTCCATCTTAATGTCCTCTCAAGATCGAATGTGAAGTAGCTAAATCACATATAAGTCTGGATTAATAGTGAGATGAGATTATGTTGTCCAAAATAAAATTATACGTTAAAGCACAGGTGTTTACTAGTGTTTGTGTGGCCAGATATACAAACTGCATTGTAGGTTAAGCTTCTCCTTTCTCACTTGAGAGAAATGCAATTAAAAGTAATTTACAGATGTGCAAATGCACAGCTGCCTTCTTCCAACTAAATTTCACAGAAATGAACTAAATAATAATGGGTTTAAAAGTCACACATTTTAATGGTTTTTAAATTGGATTGGAATCATCATTACTAGGTTTACTAGATGGAGGAAATTAATACTATGAATACCTGGGACAATTTCTATTTAGGTGGCAGAAGGATTGGAAATTAGAACCAGACTAAAACTTACAGCAGGTTTGTGAAAATTGATTATTCGGTGTGTAGACTCATTGTATGCACTCTATGTCTTTATGCTATTTGTATTATATTATCCCTGATAACGTGCAAAATCATTCAGCTACAGCTCGAAGAAGTGTGTGTATGTTTGTTCATGAGATGGTTTGCAAGTGTGTGTGTGTGTGTGTGTGTGTGTGTGTAACAAATCTTTATATTTTCTTTGATTAATGATAAGGAAAATATAAAGAGTAAGATATAAGTAAATTGGTAAAAATGGGGAATACTGGTAAACTGTTTTTGTGTGTTGTATTACAAGTAATAACTATCAACCTACATTTCTGGGAAATTAACTTTTTTTTTTTTAATGCATGCATTTTACTTGGAGCTACTTACATACTCAATATTGATGAACTTGCTGTTGTTAATATTATTCCATCAGGTAGAGACCTGTTATTGACCAAGTTTTCCTGGTCTTGAAATAGATTTCTTTTCTTTGGATATAGGGATAGCCAAGTTTTTCTAAAACTCTTTGGGAAGGCACATTGATGGTTAGAGGAAGAAGGGGAAGTGGAAGGTGAGGGATTATACTGGACCAGGGAATAAAAGAACTTTTACCCTGTATAAGCTCAGAGATTTATTATCATCAACCCATAACTATTTCAACAGTAGTTTGCTTTCTTAAGAGTATTACTAAAGAATTTCAAAAATTTGACCTTGGAGGTAATTAGAAAACTGACTCATTTGTTACTAGTCTGCTGATGGAACCCTTTATCCTGTCTACAACATTTTTTCAAGTGACACTGCCCTGCCGTTGAAAGTATTATACATACCCAGTCACTGAGGCGATGATTCAGATGCTGTGCAGTTCCCCATATATCTCATTTCACTTAATCCTTTAACTATCAAAGGTGGGGATAGTATGATAGGAATATTATCCCTGTTGTACAGGTGGGAGACTCAGAGTACTTAAGTAATTTTCCCAGTTCCAGGACTAGTAAGTGTTGATGTCAGGATTTGAACCTGTGTTAATGCTGTTTCTACATTTACATCATGCTGTTACCCATTGTACTACATATGTAATGATCTTGACCTTGAGAGTATTAAAACTATAACCTTTTTACTTAAAAGCTCTTTTTTAAACAAAAAATATTAAAATCAGCCATTTGATGGAGATTAGTGGGAGACACAGGTTTTTTATACAAGTGAATACTTCTAGTATATATATTTTTAAAGATTTAACTTATTTACGAGAGAGAGAGCATGAGAGAATGAGCGAACAGAGGAAGAAGGAGGAGCAGACTCCCCACTGAGCAGAGAGCCAGATGTGGGGCTCCCTCCCAGGAGCCTTAGATCATAACCTGAGCCAGAGACGAACACTTAACTGACCGAGCCACCCAGGTGCCCCAGTACTTTTAATATTTGGTGTACTTTAATATTGTTCTAAGTTAAACAATAGCCAGTGACCACTGAACCACATTTAGTCATCATCAGCTTTTCTCCAGGGGAAAAAAAAAATTGATAATACATATGGGCAACAACGGCATTTCTACTGTGAGGTTCTTTGGCATATCAGTGGCTTAAAATATTAAGATGTGTGGAATAATACAGTAGGCAGAAATATCTCAGTTAAAAAATTTCTCTAGCTTGCTTTTTCAACATACATGTTATTAAAACCAAAGAGGTGCAGGACTTAAAGAGGCACTGTGATTTTCACCTCTGGCCACTGCTCGCAAGTGGTTTGCTATTACCGCATCCCATAGAAGCAAAGAATCAGAATCCTTCCCAAAGTGCTTCACTGCTCTAAAGCAGGTGTTTCTCACTGGACAACCAATTGTGTTTCTTTAAAATTCACAGTCTGTCTATATACATGCTGTGCAGAAAGAAACTTGAAATATAGACAATTGTTGGTAACTGTTTTAAATGGTAGATTTCTAACCTCTGTTGATAGGACTAAAACTTAAAAGAAATGGGAATGCATATGGGTATGTGATATACTTTTATAAAATTGTTTATTTTATTTCAATTATGTTTCATGTAATACTGAGTATTGTGGTTCAAAATATCTTGATGAATCCTGAAAAATTTTGTTCCAAATCACTTTGCAACACTCAGCTGTTTGATTCCTTAGCTTTCAGAGCTGTGATCATTGAATGATATTTTGTTAACTCCCTTGTATTTTTGTGGGAGAAAATGGTGACTTCGGGAAAAAATGGCCTTTTTTGCTCATGGTAGTAACACTAGTTCCCAGAGGGTTGGCTTTGAATATAGATCTTCCTTCTAGTTTTGTATTCCTTCCTCTCCCATAATGGTGTCTTAGCCATAAAGTCATTTATACCCAGCAAGCAAATATTATGTTTTTCTTATTTTAAAAAACTTTAGTGGTATGGAAACCATGAAGGAGGATTTAGTTTCACTGTTAAGTATAGATAAGGCTAATCAAAAGGAATATAATTGAATATAAACTTCCCCATGAGTTACTGTTTCTTAAAAGCCATATTATTAAAAGTTTCTAGTTTGTAATTTTGTCTACAATGTATATTCTAGGCCACTCTAATCCTTAAATGAGTTTTGTTGAAACTTTCACTTAGCATCTCTTCTAAAAAGACTGTGTTGAAGATAGTCCTTTGGATGTTTCTTTCTTTACGAGATTTCAAGTTTCTTTTTAATGGAGATACATAATGCATACATATGAATATAGTTGGATGAATGGTTTACATATATGTACTCATATGAATATATACGTGTAATTCTCTCACAGATCAGGATATAGACATTGCCAACACTCCAGAAGAGCATCTCTCACCATAGATTAGATTTACCAGGTTTTTTTTTTTTCATATAAATATGATCACACACCATGTATGCATTTTTCACTGGTTTATGTTCCTTAACATTTTGTCCATGTGATTTCCCATTTACATATATCAGTAGGTTGTTCATTTTTATTGTGGTGTAATACATTTACGTGAGTATGGCACAATTTATTGATCCATTCTATCCTTTTAGGCTGTTTCTAGTTGTTTTATTTCACATAATTTTTAAAATGTACATCTGCTACCAAAAAGGTAGTTTTTCTCTCTAACAGATGAAAGATGAAAATAGGAGCATTTTAAGTAAACCATTAAAAGGAATACTTATTTTATGTGATCACAGACTCATGCAAATTTGAACCATGGGAAGTGAGGACTTAATATTACTGAGTTATTTATGGAAATATTTTCTGAAGATGAGATTTAGTATGTTTCATTCTAAGTAGATGCTAAAGAAATAGCTTTAAAATATTTAAACTTTTGACTTCTATCCCTTTGATTATATGATTTATTACACATATATATAACTGTAATTATAGGTTTCCCAAATATACATTTTTTAAAACTCAATTATCTATTCTTTTTTCTTAAGTTTTTGTAGATTGCTGAAATGTTCTGGTGTAAAACAAGATAAATTAATTTATCTTTGCCAAAGAATAACTTGAAACAATTCTGAACATATTTAACTTCATAATTTCATATACAAGCAAAATAAGGTCTAATATTTTGACAATAGGGATAAAGATTTTTTTTTAAAGATTTTTTTATTTGACATAAACACAGTTAGAGAGGGAATACAAGCAGGGGGAGTGAGAGAGGGAGAAGCAGGCTTCCGGTCGAGCAGGAAGCCCAATGCAGGGCTTGATCCCGGGTCTCCGGGATCATGACCTGAGCCCAAGGCAGTCGCTTAACCAACTGAGCCACCCAGGCACCCCTAAAGATATTTTAGAGAGGTTTTTTTTTTTTTTTTTTTACCATTTTCTCTGTTATTTCTGATAGTTCCTTAGTTCCTATGACTCTATATTCAAATTTATGATGATATACTCCGCTAGAAAGGTACAAACATTACTAATAAAAATTCAAAAGGTTTTTATTATAGAAAAAAATGAGATTAAGTTATTTAGATGTTGTTATCCAATTCACCTATTGAGTTATTCCCAAGTGTTTATTGAGTGCATCCCCAAATGCTAATGAATATATTTATTACATTGGTTATATTGCTAAACAGTCTGGGGTTGTCATCTGGGTATTATTTACACTTACTTTAAATAAAATAAATAACATTAAAATAGTATATTAAAATGTAATTTGCAAGGCCCTATCACATGATACACACATTAACTGTGAGAAGAAGATGCCACACTCCCCCACCTCAAACAGTGAAATAATTAATATCCTATAGCTAGTAAAGACTGATCTATGACCGGTACTGGGATTATTTTTTCCACTCTAAATCTTTTATCTTTTATTGCAAGAATTCTGTATATAAAGGAAACCCATATGAGCAGTCCAGGGTGAACAAGTAGCTTGCTACAGTTTTTCCAAAATCTTTTTTTTTTTTAAGAGAACTGATTTTATTTGTATTTATTGCAGTATTATCCCTTATTATCCAGAAATTTAGCAAGAATAAATCACATACAATTTGTTTTACAGGTTTCTTGGGGGTTATAGTTTAAAGACATTATAGCCCCTAAAAACAGCAATGTCACTTGCTAGTATTTTTGTTTTTAAATAACCAGTTCAAATTTGGCAAGGTCAGTGGTGCTTGTTATTATTTTTGACAACCACACAATGCCTGATAATGATTCCATTTCTGACACGAGCTGGCAGTAAGCTTCCCTCTCAGATGAATTCATAAATGGCCTGTTCACAATTCAAACGTGTAATGGACACTACAAAATTCCACTGCTGGGTTTCTGCTTAATTAGATGTATTTGCCTCTAATAGGAAGTGAAAACCAACTTTCTGCAAGACTTTTTTCCCCATAATTTTATCTGAGGTTTTAAGTACAGTGCTTTTTTGATGTATACAATGTCTATAGGTTCCCTAGTAAACAAACTAATGTGGGCATTAAAAAAAATACTGCTTGTCAGACTGCCATGCTATATATCTTTGGTTGACTTCAAAGTATTGTTCCCTTTAACTCAGGATGTCACCTTGTAGCAATTGGCCTTTACTGACCCGTGAAAATGGATGGAGTTATTCTGATCTCACTATGGAGAAGGTCAGGTTCACAGCTTGGATTTGGGAACAGCAGAAGGAATTACCTTAGAGGAAGAAGCTGATTTTGAAAAAGCAAGTGTTTATTTACATTGAGTTCATCAGAAATAGGTAGAGATCAGGAAGGAAACAACTACAGAATTACTTCAGGATATTTTTAAAGTGTCTCCACTTAGGTATCCTTGTCTAAATATGTTAACTTCATGACTATTTCCTTGTGAAGAATGCACTGAACTTTTCACGAGAAGTTCTGAGGTTTTTTGACTCCTCAGTTAATGCATACCTGTTTTTCTTGCTGTGTTTTTAAAGCAATTTTATCTTAAATATTATATGATACTTAGTTCATCAGTCCTTATTTCTATTTTCTTATAATTCTCTTTGTTTTAATATAGCTGCTATACCATTGTCATCAGAAGTATGATAATTCACTAGCTAGTCAAGACTAGCATGACTTGCAGAGATACAGGTAAAAAGTAGAATATAATACATGTATTTATTAGTGTAGTGTTACATATTAATATTACAATATAAATATATATATCTGGTTCATATACCTATATCTACCTACACTTATATATTTACTAAGATAAAATTAATTCCTGGAAATATTTTATCCCTTGAAACATTTATCTGGAATAGCCTAAATCTCAGGTTATTTTTGGTGGGCATACTAAGATCTGGAGAAAACAACAATAAATGTGACTTTTTATTAATAGTCATTTATTTTGAAACTACGGCATTTATATTCTGAAATCATTTTTTTATTTTTTAGTTTAATATAGGTTAAGAAGCAACATATTAACAAGTAAACATCTTTTCCCAGTATTATCATTTTCTTTTTGTTAGGGGAACATGAATTTATATTTAACTCTGATGCATAACAGAAAGACCTAAATGAGCTAAACATGTTTTTATTTTGTCTTGACTTTGGTGAAATGATAAAGTACAAAACTTCTAACCATTTGTAACATGGTTTGATGTACAGTATTTACTGCCTCTCGTAGTTGTTCTGCTGCAATCATAGTTAGGAAAATAATTTAGCAATAAGTTTTCTTTGGAAGGGAGGATTTGGTGGTATATGATATTTCTTTAAAATTTTCCTTGTATTGTTTATAAGAAATGCTAGCCCAAAGAAAACTAAATGGCAATTCTGGCCAATATAGACCACAGTGACACACAAACCCAATAAGAAAATTGCCACATGTGGAAGATCATTCTCTTGCCCTCTCAGAACTATTTATTCAATATTCTCTGTAGGCCCTGATGTCCATAGGAAATATATATTCCATTCTGATGCATGACTAATTTGTCATTGGAGTTGTGTTAAAACAGATAAAATTCGAGCTATAAAGGATTAAAGAGATGTGGATTATCCCATCCTATTGCATTAGTTGTTTTGGTTACAAAATAAAACCAAATTGTCTTTTAAAAGGAAATGTTGCAAATTAACTGATAGGCCTTTCACCCTATGTTCCTTCAATCTCTGATGGGTGCTAGTTACTGGGCAAGTGATTCAAGTGAAGAAAAGATGAACAAAGGACATGTTATATCCATAGACTAGATTAATGCCTACCTTTTCCCTGGATTAATAAAAATCAATCTGTAATCAGAGTAGTTAGTCAGCTAACAACCTTCCTGCAATAAATACGCATGTCCATACCCTTGTTTAGAACACATTTGTGTGTATTTCTATTTCCATGAAGATTATAAACTTGGTTGGGAATATTAAACAGTAATGAGCCAGCATGTGAAAAATAGAAAATAGGCTAAGATAGGTTAACTGAGCTAGTAGGTTTGTTTTGTTTTGTTTTTATCCTTTGCTGTACTTAAAAGAAAAAATAATAAATCAAAGCCAGAAAAAATATCTTTGAAGAACTTTCTATGAAAAATGAACATTTAATTGCCATATGAGCCCGTTGAAAAGGTAGCTGAATTCAACAAAGGCATTAAATGATGTTCTGTGTGAAACCTACCCTGATAATATATCTGGCATCATCTCTCTATCTGTTGCAAAACTGACATATAAGAGATACTTAATAAATACATGCTGAATTTATAAGTGAATGATCCTAATAAAATGAATATTTGTATCTCTGAGTTTCCCCTTCTCAACATCGCTCGTTTCCTTAAAAAGCTGTGTGTGGAGTTCTTCTCTTTTGATGATTCAGTTACTTTGCAAAGGAATAACATCTGGTTGAAGCTTAAATATTCTAAAAAATCACTCTGACTCTCATTTTGTAATATCAGCCAATGAAATTGACAATTTCTGAGGATCTATTTGTGTAGGAACTTAGAATCATCATAGCTATATCTGGTTCCACAAAAGAAGGAAGACTGTCACCAACTATTTAAAAATTTAGATTATAATACAATTTAAAAATCGATTAATAGGGGTGCCTGGGTGGTTCAGTCAGTTAAGTGTCTGACTCTTGATTTTGATTCAGGTCATTATCTCAGAGTCCTGGGGTTGAGCACCGTTGAGTTCCATGATTGGCATGAGGTCTATTTGTCCCTCCTCCACCTCTACACCTCCCCTTTCTCACATCTTTCTCTCTCTCAAAAATAAATAAATAAAATCTTCAAAATAATCAATAAATAACTGAGATGTAAGAACAATACCATCCGGGCTCCTGGGTGGCTCAGTTGGTTAAGCAACTGCCTTCGGCTCAGGTCATGATCCCGGAGACCCAGGATTGAGTCCCACGTCGGGCTCCCTGCTCATCGGGAAGCCTGCTTCTCTCTCTCTCACTCCCCCTGCTTGTGTTCCCTCTCTGGCTGTGTTTCTCTCTGTCAAATAAATAAAATCTTTAAAAAAAAAAAAAAAAGAACTATACCATCCTACTTTTGGCCTGTTATATTGATATCATAGTTAAAACCAAATAGTGTTTTGTTAAATGATTTTTCCCAACTGTAGGCTAATATAAACATTATGAGTATGATTCAGATAGACTAGGCTAAGTTATGATGTTTGGTAGTTTACATGTATTAAATGCATTTTCAATTTATGATATTACTGGGATATAACTCCATCGTAAGTCAAGGGAGATTTAGAGATTTGGAAGAAGTCAATTGTATGATGATTGAAGTATTTCACTGTATGTTACTAACACAGATGTAAAACCCATGACTCTTTCTCTCCTCCCCCCAAAAGAAAGAAATTGAAAAGAACTAGGGAAAACATAGTCTTTTTAGAAAATAATACTAGCAGCTACCTAGACTATGTCTCCCTGGGAGTCTATATGGGATTTCTAGAACAGTCGAGAATTGTTTCAGGAATGGATACCAGAGTCAGATTGAATAGATTCAAATCCCACCTCTGCCATTTGCTAGTTATAGAAAGCGCCTTCTTCACTTTACTCATCTTACCTGAAAATTGGTGAGAATAACAGAACTGGTTTAATAGTATTTGTTTAATAAAAAGTAGTATCCTTACTTCCAATTAAGTGAAGATGTTTGGAAGTTAATATGCATGGGGGAGTAGGTGTGAATGAAATGGGAGAGGAAGCCTGTTCTTTTGAGATGTTACTCTTTGCTAATATATCATTGAAAGAGGCATCAAAGTATCCGATGTCTTGTCATCGTGGAGGTCAGAACAGAACAGAGTGGCAAGTTTCTGACAATATTGGAAAGTAGTAACTGTTTCCTGTTTCATTTTTTTTAATCAACATTAACTGGAGGGTATGCCAGCCTTATCTTCCATTTTTATTTTCTTTTGAAATATTTCTTCAAGGAAACATAAGCACATTAATTAAACCAGGATAAAACTTCAAAGGATCCATTTCACTTCTCATGGTATAAGTACATATATGAAAAAGCAATTAATTTAAATCCAAGTTTTATATATTCCCAGCTTTCCAGTTGAGAGATGATGAAATAAACATTCTCAACTCCTCTATTTCTTTATGGAATCAATTGTCACTTTCTCTTGGTCTTTTCTGAAGTCACTGGTTATTTTGATTACTGTCAAAAGGCTGGATGGTGTTCACAACTATCTTCTTTCTCCTTCAGATGCTAATTCTATTGTTTAGTAAATTGAGGGAAAAGAATACGAGATGAAACCTGGTATAATTTTTGAAGTTTGGAAAGGAAATCAGTATTTAGCTTAATTATTGTCTTTTATGTCTAGGGCTGAATATTTACATTTGGAACAACTCTTGAGCTTAATTCAGCTGTTTAGACACGAAGTAGAGTTCCAAGTCAAGTTAAACAATTTTTCATTAAAATATATTAGTGTCAGTGTATGTTGCCCTGCTTAAAAATATTCTTATACTATATGTTTTGATCTGTTTAATGTTTTAAAAATTTAATAAGTTTCCAGTGTGGAAAAACTTATTGTCTCTAATCCAGTCTCTTTATACATAGCCCAAAAGGTCAATTTTTAATATTAGACTAGACCTCTTCCAGATGAGTAGTAATTAGGGGGGAGCACAGTGTCTAATCTATGCTGCTCTAATCTAAATTTTTCCATACTATGATCTCTTGTATATCAGGGACTAATACCCCCATGCTTCCATTCTCTCAAATTTTGACAAAAATAGCAGCCATCATGGTATGATATGTTTTGCTTTTGCCTTCAAGTTCTAGCTAGAAACACAAATCAGAAAAATTAACTGAAAGTAAAAGTTAAAAAAGAAGAGTGGATACTTTGGGAAAAGAAATGATTTGGGAGTGATAGTTTAGATGAATGTAACCAGGTTTTCAGAAACTAGAAGTCTGACGTACAAGAAAGGATATCCTGAGTCAAATCTTGAAACATAGGGTGGAGAGCCTTGCTTATGGTCTGGGTATTGCCTGATTAAAAAAAAAAAAAAAAGATGAAAAATATCTCGCTCATCTAGAGATTCCTGAATACAGCTGTATGTTCACCATCCAAAGTAATAGGGATCGAAATCATCTGTCATTTCCCCCTGCCATTTCCTTCTCATAACAATATCGAACTATAGCTCCTAAGGAAATTCATTTTCTGGTCACACAGATTAAAGGTCGTTTCCCATACAGGCTTCAACTGTGCTGTTCATCCTGCCATCAGAGCTGGGATAGTGCAGCAATTTTCCAGCTGATCTCCAAGCTTTTATTCCTTCGATTATATTATGTCTTCTCTCTCTTTTGCCTGAAGTTTCTTTAAAAAATCACGATCACATCCCTACTTTTCTAGGAGCCTTATAATGACCCTGTTTCTGAAGTTTGTTCACTCCCATACGACTTGTGAATTGAAAGTCATTAACAGATTATGAATACTAAATTGATCGTGGAAAGAAATTTTCTGTGAGGAAACATTGCTTGGTGTTGTTTTGTAAGTTACAGTAAATACATGAGGCACCTAAGATGGCTCCCTGGTAAGTTTGCAGAAAGATTCTGGAAGATCTCAGGAGGTATAGAGAGGTAGGTGAGGAATAAATTTGAGAGGGGAAAGTGTTGACCTTCTGCCGAACAAACTCATTATAGAGAATCCAGTGTTTCTTAACTCATCTTAGTGAATGTTTATAGTTATCTAGCATTTGAAAAAAGTCTGTCTTTTAAAATATGATTACCACAATTAACAGTAAAAAAAAAAACAAAAAAACAGCATTCAATCTCCAATAAGACATTTATATATAAACCATGAATTGGGCCTCCAAGATCACTCATTCCTTAACTGAAAACATAGATTTTAGGGGCACCTGCGTGGCTCAGTCGTTAAGCATCTGTCTTCAGCTCAGGTCATGATCCAGGGATCCCAGGATTGAGCCCCGCATGGCGCTCCCTGCTCGGCGGGAGGCCTGCTTCTCCCTCTTTCACTGCCCCTGCTTGTGTTCCCTCTCTGGCTGTGTTTCTCTCTGTCAAATAAATAAAATCTTTAAAAATCGACAACAACAATAACAATAACAACAAAACATAGCTTTTAAAATTTCAGAAGTTCTCTTCAGAGTCAACCTCTATAAGCTTAGAAATGTGTACTTAAAGATGGAAAAGAATGGCAAACTGATTTTTTTAGTTACCAAAACATAGAAAGTATCTGTTGTGGTTTTGAATGTATACTTATTTTTTGAAGAAGAGTTTAAATAAGGAAGTAAAATTTTTGTTTCAATAATTATTTTCTAGAATTCAACTATTCTGTGAAGAAATTCTTGCTACTAAATTGTTTTAGTATCAGGAACTACCATGTAATGTGATACTATTATTTGAAATAACACCCAGAATGTTTTTAAAGAAATTTTAAAAAATAAATTGAATTTGCTTTGAAAGTACTTTTGCAGATACTCATGGTAGAATATTGATGATAATAAATTTGAAATGAATATTTTGATTAATAATGGAAGTCAGAATTTTAAAAAAATTGCTAGAGGATACAATTTTTTGAAATTTTATATGTCAGTGAAAATGTAAAATGAAGAAAACAGAGAAATGAATGTCCACAGTATTAAACATCTATAAAAATCACTACCTTAACTTTCTTTTTGCCTTGCCACCCTGAACTATCACAGTTGTATATTAAAATGCCCAATATAGTTTTTAGGTTATTAGGGGAAAATATTTTTCCTCAGAAATTATACTTGCTTCAAATAAAAATGGTAATAATAATTTCAGTAAGAACTAGTTTGAATAATGCCAAATTTCTAAATTATGGTCAAAATGATGCCATTTCCTCTTACATGATTTTTGCCTATGATTTCTGAGAACCAGACAAGTTCCTTTATCTACCTTTGGCTATTGAAAGCTTCTTCTGTCCAAATGCAGTTGTAGTAATATGTGAAGGCAGGATAATTTGAAAGTTATATGTTAGACCAGAAAACTATGTATTTAATGATATGATCAGTTTCATCTTTGGTAAAATGTCACCTGAAAATGGAAGTTTAGTATTTTAAACATTGTCACTTGAACCTAGAAGTGATATTTTTCTTATTTGCTTATATGATAGTTTATCTGCTTCATTCAAAAACAAGAACTCTTTAGGATGCTTATTTTTAAATGTCACAACTTCATATGCAAAGGAAATGTTAATTGAGTTTCAGATCTTGAGCTGAATTAATATTAGACATAGTTTCATGGTTACCTATATTTTATTGTTGAAGTTAAGCATATGCACCAATGTATGGCTTCTTTTTAAAAAAATACAAAATCTGCTTTTGCATGTAGTATTAACAGTTGGGCAAAAGAATGTTAAAAGTACTTACTTGGAAGGACTGGGAATTGGACAAGCACAGTCTACTCTTTGCCCCCCATGTGGCAGTGGGAAAACTGTCTGCCCAATATCCAGCCAGCTTTCCTGCTTTCTAATGAGCTCTGATGATTTTCTGTATTTTAGTTTGGTAAATGACTTCAGAGAGCTGTCTTAAGATACCTGCTTAGCTGCCCAGTGCTTTGCCCCAAATGACAGATCGTCTCATAGATGTACATTAATGTGTTGCAGAAAGGGAAGTGGATTGGTTGACGATGTACATAGGGAAAAGTCATTTCTGAAGATGTGATTTTTTTATAAAAAAATTTTTTTGACTGTGCTCCCCCCGCCCCACTTAAATAACTCCAAGGCAAAGACTATTCCTTATTTCTGTCTATCCAGAATCTTCTGTATAAAGGATGCTTTCCTCATCAATGTTTATAGAATGAAATTTGACATTTAGAGCAAGAATGAGCCTTTTGGTCCTTATTGCCTGCAGAGTTAAGTGGGATAAGTCTTGTTTAATTTTTGGTTTTGGTTTTGGTTTTTTTCTTGGTTGTTGTTTTTGGATGAATTATGGTATAGTGGAAAAACAAGGGAACAAATAAGAGAGCAGAGATAAGAAGGTCAAGAATTAGAGAAAGCTGTTATGTTCATCCATTGCTTCCATTTCAGCGTAGTAATTAAGGCCTTGTCGCCACTCTTTAGCATATGATTCAGTTGGTGTGAAACTCACCAATTTTTTATAAAATCATAAATTTGCATATACTGTCCCACATCATGAAAAATCCTTTCCTTCTTTTCCACCTAAAAACTGTCTGTTGGTCTTCCAATACCCTGACATCTCTTTGGAAAATTCTTCTCTTACTCCCCAAAACAGTTGATCATTCCTTTCTGGGATGATATATACCTCTATAACAATGCTTTCACATTGCCTTACAAATATTCATTACGAATATGTCTGCTCTCAGACTAAACTGTTAGCTCCTTACATCCAGGACTATTGCTTCTTCATTTCTGTATTCCCACCACCTTCTATTATGCCTTTCATAGTTGGCATTTGATGAAAGGCTAATTGATCTTCCTAAGATTTAAACCAGTCTTTTAGAATAACATATTCACAATGAGATGATATATGATCTCAAACAGTAGTTTATGTTCTCTGAGCCTTATTTGTGCCCTAAAAGTAAGTGATAAAGACAAAAAAAAAAAAACAAAAAACAACAGCAGAGCACCAAACTTAGGAAGAAAACAAGATTTGCTTGAAAAGTATGAATTTCAAAAATTTGAATATGATATCTAGAATAGTATGAATATTGTATTGAGAGAAATTGAGGTTCTAAATAATGTTTTCTATAGTTTCTCAGTTTTTTTCTAGACAGTACAATATTAAAGCAGAACACTAATTACATTATAAATGTACACTGAATAGATGAATGAACGGATGAAGCCAGGAGACGTTAAGTGACATACTCATGACACGTCTCTAAGTATCAATGCTAGGACTAGAGCCCAGATCACAATGTCAAGTTAAAAGTAAAAACCTTGACTTTTAATTTTTTTTAAAAAACTTCAAAAAATTTTAAATTTTTGAAAAATCATAATGATTTTTAAAAGTGTTTTTTATTTTCAAATAATTTTAGACTTACAGAAAAGTTGCAAAAATTGCACAGAGAATACACATATATAACTTTCACTCAGTTTCCCCTAATGTTAATAACTATACAACAGTAATATAACTTTGAAACGTAGGAAATTAGGGGCGCCTGGGTGGCTCAGTTGTTAAGCATCTGCCTTCCGCTCAGGTCATGATCCTGGAGTCCCAGGATCGAGTCCCACATCGGGCTCCCTGCTCAGCAGGAAGCCTGCTTCTCCCTCTCTCATTCCCCTTGCTTGTGTTCCTTCTCTAGCTGTGTTCTCTCTGTCAAATAAGTAAATAAAATCTTTAAAAAAAAAAACCTTAGGAAATTAATATCAAATTCAAGATTCCACATTACATTTTATTGTTGGGTCTCTTTATCTCCTCAGTATTTTACAGTTTTTCAGTCTTAACTTTTATGACTTTGACACCTTCAAGAGGACTGGTCAGTTATTTTACAGAATGTCCTTCAATCTGAGTTTGACAGATGTTTTCTTGTGAGGTTGCACATTTAGGGCAAGAATAAGTGATATGTCATCAGTGATATGCATCATGTCATGGAATATATGATAATCATGTATATTATCATTGATGGTTTTAACTTTCATCTTTTGAAGAAGGTGCTGTGGCTCTAAGTTTATTGTATTTCCTTTCATAATTGATATATACCTTGGAAAAGATACTTTTAGACTAAGCAAATACCTTGCTTTTCTTCAATCTTTTGCCCACTGATTTTAATATTTATTGGTAGATCTCATCTGTAACAATTATTACTATTGTGTTTACCTAATGAGATTTTGTATGTCCCTCCTTCCTCCCACATTTATTAATTGGAATTCTTTTAAACAAGATATGTCCCTTATCTCCTTTGTTTGCTTATTCAGTTACATATTTATATTAGTATGGACATATGGGTATTGATTTATTTAAGGGATTATAATTCAATAATATCATTATGTATTTTACTCAAATTCTTCCAGCTTTGACTATTGGGAATTTTTTTCAGTCTGGCTTCAATGTCTATTTGACATGCCCCATTCCTTTTTTGGATACTTTCTCATTTCTTGTAACAAAAGATAATCTAGATTGCCTTGTTTTTTCTGCTCATCCTGATATAAGCTACTTGTCCAAGGAGTTCTTGTTCCTTTGATTGGAGAATAGTATTTAGAAATCAAGATCTGGGTCCTAGATATGCTTGTTGCTACTGGGATGTTATTGCTTATAGACGTCTTAATAGATAGAGCTGGGGAATGTATGTAAATTTACCAATCTATGTGTGAATATTCATTCGTATTTATTTCCACGTCTATATAAATATATGAACAGTTATGAATTTATATTGATATCTTTGATTCTAACCTAATGTAACAGAGTTTATTTTAGCTTCCAGCTTTCCCTTGTTTGTAATATTTTTTTCCAAAAGTGAAAAATTTGGCTCACATTATCTGAAATACTTACATATTCAGTCCTGGTACACACATCAAGTGGCTACAAAGTTGATAAACCTTACCCAGTGGGAAACTGATTAACTACTCAGAGTGCAATAATTGAGCACCATTCTTTTTGCCTCACAGTATTTCACAATGGTTTTTCACAAAGTTTCTCTGGTTCATTATTTTCTTTTCCATCTTATTCAATATGGTTATGTTATTAATTTATAACTTAACTAAGTTCATTTGTTACTTATATTCACCTCATA
This sequence comes from Spilogale gracilis, assembly GCA_004023965.1. NCBI lineage: Eukaryota > Metazoa > Chordata > Mammalia > Carnivora > Mephitidae > Spilogale > Spilogale gracilis. The sequence goes on along the minus strand of PITA01001631.1, from coordinate 69,108 downwards.
TCCTGGATTATTTTAATTTTTCATTAGTTTTTAAAAATTTCATTTTTTATTAATTTGGGTGGAGAATGTGATTCAATTACTACCCTCCAAACTCAGTTCATAGAGAGCATCCTCATTCTTTTAGACAGCTGCATGGTATTCTATTGTATTGCTCTAACTTAATATATTCAAGGACTTTCCTGTGCATGAGCATTAGGTTGTTTCCAATACTAGCAGTTACAAACAAGGCTACAGTGGATAATATTGTGTATGTGTATTTTCCCATTGCCGGTGGTGTCATCAGGGTCAAGTCCTAGAAACTGGATTGCTGAATCAGTAGGTAAATACAGATGTAGTTTTGTTAAATTTATCTCCCAAGGGTTGGGGCAATTTTTATTCTTACAAGGAATAAGAGAGTACCTGTTTCCCTACATCCTCATGAACAAAATGTGATATCATTTATTTTTGCTCATCAAAAGCTAAGAAATAATACCTTAGATGTTTTAATTCGCACTTCAATGAATATGACTAACTTCAAATATTTTCATGTATTTGGGGATTTTTTTAAATTTTTGTGTGAAAATTGTTGGTTCAAATGTTTTTCCACCTTTTAAGTTTTTGGTGTTTTTTCCTGTTTTTAGGAGTTCTTGATATATTGTGGATATTGGTCCTTTGTCTGTGGTTTGTGTCATGAATATTTTCTTAGTTTTTCAGTTCTCTTTTGACTTTGCAGATGTTGTCCTGTGTATTTTTAGATTTTTTATTTGCTCATATTTATCGATCTTTTGTTCTAGCTTTATTGGAATATAATTGATGTAGAACATGTTTTAAGTTTAAAGTATACCATGCAATAATTTAACATACATATATTATGGAATGTTTACCACAGTAAATTTAGTTAACATCCATAGTTACAATTTTTTTTTCCTTGTGATGAGAATTTTTAGGATTTTTTCTTTTGATTCATATTTAGAAAGCCTTTTCCTAAACTAAAGAGGTATTAATTCGTGTTTTTCTCTAGCAGTTATATGATTTCACTTTTAAATTTAGGTCCCTAATGCATTTAGCATTTATTTTGATGTATATGATGAGGTATGATTCTAATTTTAACTATTGACAATGGCTACTTAGTTACTCCAGAGCCATTTATTAGAAATTTATCTTTACTCCAATGATGTGAAATGCCACTTTTAACATGTGCCAAATTGTAGATTGTTGCATTTCATTTTTCTGGATTATTTATCTGTTTATGTACCAGTACTACATGTTTCAATTATAGAGGCTTAGCATATTTTAAATTTTAGTATGGCTAGTCCTCATTAGTTTTCCTGACTATTGCTTTATGTTTGCTTTTAAAATGAATTTTAGTGTCAACTTATCTAACTCCATAAAATAGCTTGTGCATGTTTTCATTAGGATTTCATTGAGTTTATAATTAACTTTAGGGAGAGCTACATCTTTATAATGTTGAGTTGTCTGAGTCAAGAACAAGATATGTCTTCCCATTTGTCCAAGTCTATTTTTATATCTTTAAATTTTTTTTAATTTAAATATTCCACATTTATCATTTAATCAAGTCCTAAATTTTTTTTTAAGATTTTATTTATTTATTTGAGAGAGAGAGAGAGTGAGAGAGAGCATGAGAGGGCAGACAGTCAGAGGGAGAAGCAGACTCCCCGCAGAGCTGGGAGCCTGATGCAGGACTCAGTCCTGGCATTCCAGGATCTTGAGCAAAGCTGAAGGCAGTGGCTTAACCAACTGAGCCACCCAGGCACCCAAGTCCTAAGTATTTAATCTTCTTTATTGTTCCTGTAAATGGGTTTTCTCTATCAATTATCCTTTATTCATTTATTGGCATCTTAAGGCATTTTTGTATGTTAATGTTAAACTATTCTATTTATTGGATTCTTTGAGGTAGATTTATCATTGATTCTCTGAGGTTTTCTTGATATGTTATCATATTATCTACAAATATAGTTTTGCTTCCTTTTCATTCTTGTGCCACTAATTGATTTCTGTCATCTTATTGCATTGGCTAATATCTTTAGTACATTGTTGAATAGCAGCATAAATAGTGGGCATGTTTACTTTGTCCTCAGTTTTACTGAGATGTTTCTACTGTCCTCATTAAAATATATATATTTATATATAAAAGCCAGCATCTCTTTTAATGAGGGAATATATATTATATATATATATTATATATATATATAATATATATTCCCTCAATATATGTGTATGTAAATATATAATATATATTCCCTCAATATATGTGTATGTAAAGTATCCCTCGATTCCTAATTTCTTGTTTATTTAATAATGAAAGAGTATTTAATTTTTTCAAAGCCTTTTTCAGCATCTATGGAGACAACCATGATTTTTCCCTTTAGTATAGCATAATATGTGATAGTAATAAATTTCTAAATGATTACATATCTCTGGAATAAAGCCTATTTGGTCATAGTGTCTTATTTTCTTAATATGGCATTGGATCCTGTTTGTTAATATTTTATTTATATTCTTGAATTATGAGTGATAATGGTTTTTTGTTCCTTTTAAGTGTCTTTATTTCATTAGATATTTTTTCACTTGTTTCATAAAAGGAAATATTAATTTTTAATTCCTTTTCAATGTACTAGAATAATTTCTAGAGAATTTAGATTATGTGGTCATAGAAAGTAGGCAAAAAATTTTTTTATATATTTTTATATTTTTATATCCCCTGTGAAACCATCAAGGTCTGGTGCTTTTTGTGGAGAAATTCCTAGATAATTTGCTGGGGTTTTCTTCTACAGAAATTGGTCTGTTTAAGATTTATGATTCAAATAGAATCAGTTTGGCAATATCTACTATCTAGTTTTTCAAATTTATTTAGAGTTCTGCAAAGCAGGTGTGTGTGTGTGTGCGCGTGCGCAGGTGTGCATGTTTTAACTTCTTTGATTCCAGTGGTTTTTCTCCCTTTTGTTATTTTTTAATTTTGCACCCTTTTCTACTATACTTTCTCACTGGGTTTTCTCTATCAGGTTAGCCAGGGCTTTTTTTCTTTTGTTATTAAAAAATAGTAATATTAGTTTAGGGGCACCTGGGTGGATCAGCGGGTTAAGTGTCTGCCTTTGGCTCTGGTCATGATCCCAGGGTCTTGGGATTTGAGCCCCTTATTGGGTTCCCTGCTCAGCAGAGAGCATGCTTCTCTCTCCCTCTGTTTGCTGCTCTGCATACTTGTATTCTCTATCTGTCAAGTAAATAAACAAAATCTTTAAAATAATAATAGTAGTATGATTTTAATTAGATCTACTGTTTTTCTATTCTCTGATTATTTTCTTCTTTTATTATTTACATCCTTATAGTTCATATTTAATTATATCATTTTAATTTATAAATTCTTCCTTTACCCAAGTTATTTAATAAAAACATTTTTTAATATCCAAGTAGAAAGATCTTTCTTGTTTGTTTTTTAAGTGTATATAATTATTTATTTTATTGCTTATAATTATGGAGTATTATTAATACTATTCTACTTTATGGAAGTTACTGATATTTCTTTGCAATTTAATATGTGAAAAAATTTGCTGAACATTCTGTAGGTACCTGAGAAAATGTCTCTATTCCTAAGAGTACAGTTCAATGTAAAGTCATTAGATCCATCCTCTTGGTTATGTTGGCTAGATCCTCTGTCTTCTCCCTTATTTTTGTTCACTTGTTCTGTCTAGTTTTGAGAGTGACATTTTTTTTCTCTTTGCACATGTCTTGTGCATTTTGCTTCATAAATGCAGTGTTATTATTTCATTACACTCCTTCCAGCTATCTGACTCCGTGGATGAGTCATAAATCTTTCTGATTTAACAAAAGTGTAGGATGCATTGGAATTTCCTTATTGTTCTGCAAAAAAAAATAAGGTCTGATTGATTCTTTAGTATGTAAATTCCCTTGACAGAATTCAAAACAGATCTATCCTACCTCAAAAAAAAATTCTATACCAATTCTGTACTGGGGACTAATAGGAGAATTATCTGTGTATACTACTATGAAACACGTGGTCTCCAAAATAGATTTTTTTTTTTTATTGTAATTTAACCCAGTGATTCCCAGTCCTGGGTATGGGTCATATTTAGAGCTTGCCATGCAGATGCATAGGACTTAGCACTGAAATTTTGTTTCAGTATATCTGGATATGGTCTGAGAACCCGAAAGTAGAAAATCTAGAACTACATAGGGAAACCACTGAGTCGTCCTCTTTTACAAGTGTTCCTGATAATCAATGTTTGATTCCTCACCTAGTCACTTTGAAGTTCAGATTCGCTCAAACCTGTTATGGTACTTTGCTGGATAATGTCCCCCTTCTTGACCTTTTGCATTTTGCCTTGATGATCATGATACCTATTCAACCATTTAAAACATACTTAGATAGAAAATAGGCAATATTAAACATCTGAGGAAAAAATATTAAAATTTCTTTAAATCTATCACTCTTACTAGCATCTACACTAACAGCTATAAATAAAGATGAAGGATGTGATTGTTTAACAAATTTGTTCACAATAATAAAAAAAACTTTATATACTGTAAGTATCTGGGCACTTAATAAAGATGGTGATAAGAAGAATGTAAAAAAGAAACTTGAAAAGAGATTATTTGGAAAATTGAGCAACAAAACCGTGACTATTGAGCCCATTCAAGCTACAAAAATATTAATTACAAGTCAAGCTCTAATAACTTGGAGTTTTCCTAAACTTCCAAACAACTAACATCACTTCATGTCAAGTGGGGCAATATGAAGAAAAAAAATTTTTTTTTTTGGTTTCCTTTTTAAATTTAAATTCAATTGATTAACTTATAATGTATTGTTAGTTTCAGAAGTAGAGTTCAGTGACTCATCAGTTGCATAGAACACTGAGTCCTCATTCCATCAAGTACCCCAGAAAAATCTTTGTTCTGAGTTTTTAGTTGTTTTGCTATAGCCTCAGGCTCAGTTTCAACAGGGCCTATGTGAAAACAATTGTTAGGCCAAAGTCTCATCTAAACTGACAAATGAAAAGTATCCCATCCCCACAGTTCTCCACAAATTACAAAGGAAAAGAATAGGTAATATTACTGTGTATATGGCATTTGGCTGGTAGTTTCTCTGTTGAGCTGATAGGTGAATTATTTATCATCTCCTTCGATTGCAAACTAGATACAGTGTAGCAATTCAGAGGTTATTCATATATCCTGTAAGACTGATACTATGTGTTTGCAGGTTGCATGCTGACATTCATTTTTGCAAAATTATTCTGGTTGCAGCTAAGGTGGAAGGCTGAAAGTGTTGGTCTTATTTTTTCAGTGGTGAAATAGAGACAGAGAGTTAGGGAATGCTCTGCCTCAGGCTATCATTGTGAATTTCTGAGATGACTAGAGGCTGGAAAAGTAATTCAGATCTGTCTTCATTTTCCAGACCAAGATTTCTCTACAAAACTAATTTTCAATTTAGATACAAATACAACCTTTGATTTCCCTTCATAATGTATATAAACACATAGAGCCTCCTTTGTCCTGATTTCAGAGTTCCTCACCTTCTGCCATTAGAGGCAAAGCAAAAGTCAGGAGAATTAGACTAATTTGAAAAATGACCAAATTATTATTGCCCTGGGGCAGGGCACAGTTGGAGTTTATCAGTGAGTCATTTTATAGACTCTGATAATGTTTCTATCTCCTAAATCTATCCTCTGATAATATGCTTATATCTTCCAAAGCAGCTTTCTAGAAGAATTATGAGCAAAATTGTTCTTATTGAATGGTGGCACGTAATTCATTGAGAATGAAGCAAATTTTGTCAGTTTCTACACCAAATCAGAAGATTAAAAAAAAATCCAAAGAGATTCATGCATAACAGATGTCAATATTAAACAAAGGAAACACTATAATATCTTTCCATCTTTTGAACTAAAATGAAATGCCCAACCACTATTTCATTACAGTTCCTTACTATAAATAAAAACTAAAGGAGGATGAATAAAATTATTTCACTTAAGAGGTAATCATGCATCACCATAAATATTTAAGTATCAAATTGAATTACAGATGTTTGCTGTTCAACAGATGACATTTTCAACAATGACAGGGATATATATACAAACAGAAAAGGAATGTATTTCAGAGTTCTGAATGTGTCAAAAATGCCCTGGTGTATTGTTTAGTAATTATAACCGGTCAATGATTATTTGCATAATTATTAATTTGAGGTGAGATCATTGCTATCAGATTCTGATTCAAAGGAAATAGAAACTGCAGTTATATAATACTATATACATTTTTAACAATATTTAAAGGATTTAAATAATTAAACAATAAATATATAAATAAATATTTAAAGTATTTAAATAATTTTAAGAATTATTTTTGAAACATTTGTTTGGTGAATACATGTTCCAAATTTATAGTAAGTAGTGTCTATTAGGGAGATAGTTCCAGGTTTTTTTAATTTTTTTTTTTTTTTTTATTTTACTGGAAGGGCACAGGCAATTTGAGTAAGTTCTGCTGTGATCATACTTAATTAGTTGTATGAGTATATTAATAATGCTAGGAATAATAATGTAGCATGTATTCAATAAGCCAGGTATGTCTCTATTCACTTTACATTGATTCTGGCATTTAAAAATCATAACTACTATTGTGTTGAACATTGCCTATAAGTAGGCGCCTCTCAGAAAAATTAGGTAACTCCTCCAACATTAAGTTCCTCCATAATTTGTACTCATTTCTACAGTGTCTTTTCTCTTCCGTTAAGCTCAGTCTTCGAAAAACTGCCTTGATTGTGCAATGTAATCACTATATAATGTAACAAATGAGAGTAATACTAACATTATTCTTTGAGCTCTCTGAGTAATAGTGGGGATGTTATGCTCTATTGGTGACATCATCTGACCTGGGATGTAACTGGGTCCAGTGTAACTACGAGCCGCTTTGTAATGGATTTAGATTGTATCTGGATTTTCTACCTTGTGGCACTGAACAGGACTGTATATTTGACAAGTCTCACGGTGGTATGGTTACAAATGTGATATTACAGATGATGTCATATGTGACATATGAGTCAATTAGTTGATGAACAATGAATGCAAGCATTCTGCATTGCCTTTCATTTAAAGTGTTTCGTAAGAAAAGCTTTTGTATTCCATGAAGTGACGATGGAGAAATTATATAGTATTTTTTTCCTAATGGAAACCTGTGAGACACTCACATTATATAAAAACAACATAAAATTCAGTAAAGATATCACCTAATTTGCATTTCCATGTAGATGAACATTTTTGTCCAATATTCTCTTTTTGTCAAATCACACCGTAGGAAAGTCTGGATATTCACTGAACTAAGTTGTGTTAATGTGGTTCCTGGTTTCTAGTTTTCATATTAACTCAAGTTTTTTAGAACAGATTTCAATGTTAAAGCCCCCAGCTCAGAGCTTTCATTTTAAAACAACTTTATAAAGTCCCAGACTTATTGAGTACCAACGCTGGGCCACACACCTTGCTTAAGACTTGAGGACAGAAATAAGTGATTTGTCTATTGGCTGAGTTATACAAATTAACAAATGATTATCCACACCTTCATTACATGGAGCTAGCTCATAGGCTCCATGTAAGTACATGACTAGGTGGCAGAGGATTCTTAAAATCCTAAAATTATATGCAAATCACTGGCAGTCTATGGGTATGAACATTTTGCTAGGGAAGAATTTCCTGGATTTCATCAGATTCTCCAGAGGTTCGTAATACAAACAGAATTAGGAATTACTAATCCTTCTTTTCCTTGGCAATGGAAATACATTGGTTTTAGCAGCGCACTTTTTAAGATATAAAGAAATTTTGGTTCAAAAATATTGTCACTAGCCTAATATTAAATATATTTCCAATGGCAGACTTAGAATAAGAATAATGAGTTGCCAGGCACCTGGGTGGCTCAGTGGGTTCAAGCCTCTGCCTTCAGCTCAGGTCATGATCTCAGGGTCCTGGGATCAAGGCCCGCATTGGGCTCTCTGCTCAGCAGGGAGCCTGCTTCCTCCTCTCTCTCTGCCGGCCTCTCTGCCTACTTGTGATCTCTCTCTGTCAAATAAATAAATAAAATCTTAAAGAAAAAAAAAAGAATAATGAGTTGCCATTTGACGTACTCCACAAAGTTGCTTTCTACCATGTATTTATGTCATTAATATCATCTCAATTTTTATTTGAACTACATACTCTTTGTCTCTTTGCTTCTATGTTTAAAATGGGAAAACTCCAATCCAGCGTTAGATGTCCAAATTCATTCAGTTTTTATTTTTGCTCAATTTCTGTAAAGAGCAACTGATAACCAGAATTTTTAATATGTACTTTTCTTGGGGGGATCCTAATCCCAGAACACTGTTTATCTAAGTCATAGTATCTTTGATGTCTAATGGTCTTTGATCGTCATAAAGATAAACACAAAAGAAAGATTCCATTGTATTTCCTCTAGTCTCTGCCAACTGCAGCAAGGGTGTAAACAAATAGAACTTGAGATATTTCAACAGGATTGGGCAAGACATTCTGGTTAGACCAGTAAACCCGGTAGTGTAGTTAATGGGAGGAGCCCATTCTCAGGCGTTCTAGTAGTCATCTGTGGTTTGGCTTGCCTTTTTATTTGTTTGTTTGTTTGCTTGGCCTTCAAGCTTGGTTTCTCTATCAGGAAAATGGTGTTTATCATGTGTCAGTTTAAATGACCGCAACTTAGTGGACCTCAGAAACTCACTTTTATCGATGTACATGTGTGTGTATGTATTTTGTGTGTGTGTGTGTGTGTGTATATTTGTACATATATATAGTGGATACATATATATACATATAAAATATATATGCACATATATATGTGCCGATGATTAGGTTATTTATAATCCTTAGTGAGAGCTGTATGAAAGATTTTACTTATTTTTAGTTGAAAAATTGGAAGACATGATCTTTCAAAAACAATAATGTTTCTATTTTGTCATTATGAGAAGTAAAGTTCACATTACATCTCTCATGTTTATCTAACATTTTACCACTCTGGGGGCTGACAAATAGAAAGAAATTAGGTCAGGGTTAGCATTTATAAAAGGCATTTTTACTCTGACCCACCACTGGGTGGAGTACATTGCTAGCCCAGTGTCTAATATTACTATATCATAAGGGTGTTTCTGTGCCAGAAGGAAACTCCTAATCAATTTTGAGGTTTTGTGTATTGTTTTAAAAATCTGAACATGTTTAATGAAGGATAAATGACTAGAATATAATACCAACATTGAATATGCTCTGACATTATAACTTTCAAGATTCAGTCCGTCTTCCCTAGACGCATGAGAGATAAGGTTTGACACCCTGCCTAGAAAACTCAGGGAGAATTATTCAGGAAAAGGCCATTTTATGTTCTGGTCAAAAGAGCAGCTGCAATTTGAGCTGAATTAGTGCTTTAACTCTACATGGAAAAGCGTAAAGCTTATTTTTGATAATGGAATCAAACTGTACCCAGATACTGAATTTGACTTTTCATTTGATGTTCTTTCATACAGCTTTTATTGGAGCTGAGCCCTAATCTTATAATAAAATGAACTTCTGTCAGATGCACTGTGGGACTATTGTTGTCAATAGCTTTTACCTGAATTTGGCCTCCAGATTTTATGAACGAGAAAAATTTCATAGTAGCTGTTAGTTTTATGTGATTTTCAATTTTCCCTTCCTTTCTTGTCTCTTTAATTCCTTCTCCTTAAATGCTGGGAAAGTGAAATTTACTGATCCCACCTTACAGATTTATTGTGTCACAAATGTTACAGCCCAATAAAACTACATTTTTGTAAAACCATTAGACTCTATATCTATATATCTCAAGTAAATATTGTGCTGTTTGAGAGGATTCTCGTTTTGACTATTCTTTTCTCTTTGTTTCTTGTATCCTTTGAATTTCCTTTCCCAGCTTACAGTATATCCCTTTGTTTCATCTAAGTTTTCAGCTCTCAAACCTTGCCCTATAGCTTTCATATTTCCAAACCACCCCTCCTACTCCATTTTCATTCTAAAATGAATTCTCTTTCATCTGTATTTTTTTAAATAACCTCATATTTTCACTTTGCTTAAATTTCCTTTTGCAGTGCTATTAAAGATTCTTTATTTCTCCTTCCCTCTCCCCTCCCTGCCACTTTCCCCCTACCCCCGTCAAGTATAGCATCTCATCTATTTCTCTATACCGAAGCTGTGGTTTACCCAGGGGAGGGACTTTCTCAGACACACAGCTCAGTGCTATGATGATTTCAATGGTGCCAGCATATTTTAACCACATCATTATCATTTGCTCCCTGAAAACACCATCTTTAAAAGGATTTCGTTTCCATTAATCAATTTTAGAACTTGAGATTCAAGCACGTAAAGCACTGATTAGAGTGTTCCCTACTTGTTCCCACATTCATTTCATTCTCTTGACTATCTAAGAAAAAGGAATTGTGCAAGAGTCTTTTCTCCCTCCATGCTTACCTCTCCTTTCTATATCCCACCGAGCCCCCCAAGTCTATTCTTCCATACAGTAGTTAAATCAGAGCATGCGGCAGGACGGCATTGTGTGAACTGGTGGCCACACAAGTACTTTGTATTCACTGGAGGTTTAGAAGTACAGCAGCTGCATATAAATATGCATAGTTGAGAGATTCATGATGGTGCCACCTCATTCTAGTGCTGGTTGGCTGCAGTGCAGGCACTACAGATCAATGAACATTTTCCCCATCCATCAGCTGCTCGCTTGCAAGCAGACAAAATACTTACAATGCCAGAAACCCACAGAGAGCTCCTTAGTGAACGAAACCTCACTGTCACAAGATTCAAAATAGCCGTCCCCCGCCCACCCCAAAGCTCCACAGCTCTCCACCTCAAATGTCTTTTTTTATCCAATGTGGATTGCGAGCACTGAAAAAATAACACCAGGAAAGAAAGAGGAAAAAAAGGAGCAATGATAAATCAGGGTTTGGAGGGTCCTCACACTGTACTTGTCACAAAACAAAGGATTCTTTGAGCATTAACCCTTTTGGAGGATGAAAACCCATCATAAAGATGAGTTTGCCTATGTTGACTCTACTGCTTTATGGTTGTAGGGTCTGACTATTGAAGCATTTAAGTATGCAGAGCATTGTGCATGCCATGGCAGACATTTGTAATTTATCTATAGTTATTAGATGGCTTTAGATATTGAGGAGTTAGGATGTGCTGGTATGAGAAAAATATAAATGCATTTAATAGTAGAAATCATCTTTTCTCCCATCGATTGAACAGTTTTGCAGGTATATTTATATTTATAAATTGAGACATTCAGTCCATGTAGAAATTTTAATAAAATTTAATTTAATTTAACAACTTCCATATGAAATGATTAATGAATCAAATGTATATCTCTTGGTGAAAAGATATAAAATCATTCCATCTATAGAGCAAGTCTATGTTTCATTTTAGGTGGTTTAGCATTAGCAACAAAAATAGTTCATTCTTGTGTAGAATGAATGCTTAACTATTAAACAGTTTGTAATGCTCTCTGACAACTTGCCGATCAAGTTTCCAATAAAAGCAATAATCAGTTTGATGTTCCATTCATTGATTCACTCATTCATTTTTTTAGTATTTGTCAAATACCTACAATAGCACTATGGAACATAAAATATAATAATCTCTATAGTCCCTGTTTTAAAAATGCAAATCTTCTGGTTGGGGAGAGAGAAAATACAGTTACGTAAGTCATCATGTGACTTTTATATTTTGAAAAAGTCTAGTCCAGCATCTGATATATTGAAGATACATAGGAAATAATTCATAAGTATATGTCACATATTGATTTAAAACTTCACTAGGGGCACCTGGGTGGCTCAATTGGTTAAGCGACTGCCTTCGGCTCAGGTCATGATCCTGGAGACTCGGGATCGAGTCCCACATCGGGCTCCCTGCTGGGCGGTAAGCCTGCTTCTCCCTCTTTCACTCTCCCTGTTCCATCTCTAACTGTGTTTCTCGCTGTCAAATTAAAAAAAAAAAAATCTAAAACTTCTCTAGCAGTTTAATATGTTTTGTTACATGTCGTAGGCAGGGCAAAAACAAATAAAGTAGTTATAATTATCCACACTATAGCTCAGAGAAGCTGAATGCCTACCTTTGCTTGAGAGCAGCGAAACCAAAATTTGAACCCCTATCTGCTCAACCTTAGAGTCCATCCATTCACTCCTACTAAGCCATGTTGAATTACAAGACAGAATGTGATAATTGCTCTAGCGGATCAGAGGAAGGAAAGATCACTTCCAGCTGGGATGACCAAAGAAGACATCATTAAGAAGGAGGAGCATTTGAGCAAGCCTTTGAAGAATGGGCAGCGGAACAAAGCAAAAACTACAGACAGGAGTTAGCACTGGTGAAACCTTATGACTCTGGCAAACAAGTTGCCAGGCAGATGAAGGACATCTCTTTCAGTGAAATGGATGCTGTAAATAACACCACTATTTAAAGAATTGCCAACCAGACTCCTCACTTATTAGAAATGGAATCCACAGATGGATTTGTATTTCAGGTTTCAAATGAAAGTCCGTTAAGCTGTTTTGCATCCGAGTTTCTTCATTTTTAAAGTAAGGGCTTGAGCCAAATAACCAATGGAGACTTTTCTAAGGAAGTCTGTTTTGCAGTGCTTTCATTTTCATTTTTTTTCAGAATATATATATAAAAAATACCAGAATTAGCCGATTCATTGTAGCAGTTCTATAACTTGTGTGTAAGTAATGATTCTCAGAACACAAAGTATATCTAGGTATTCACATATCTATATTTAGATGTCTATGCCTATATATAAGCTAATTATTTGCATTTGAATGGCTAATCTGAGCTCAAACTTATTTTTTGCCATGTTTTTCCACATTTTGCTTCCCATTAATGTTTGAATCAAACTAATTTTTATAATAATTTAATCAACACATGTTAAGCTCGTGGTAAATACAAGTTTTAAGAATTATGCATTCTTATAGCTGTTTCTGTATTTCAACTATTGAAGAAGATGTAAAGATTGAATATTAGATATTAACTCATCTATAAAAAGGCATTTTTTTGTGGTACTCAAATACTTTTGAGTAGACTCACATATCCTCCACCTTTCTAGGCTACAAATAACTCAGATAGTATTGAAAGCAAGATTTTGGCAATGTTCATTAAACATGTAGCAGTGATATGTATGTGTGTGTGAAAGGAATACATAGTGTATATGTACACACTCCTGCAGGCTTGTAAACAAGTTGAGGGAACATGAGACCTTAAAAGAATGACATAACACTTATTTTTCCTGATTTCAAATCTTTTTCTTTCCCTGTCAACATTTCCCCCCGTACGTTTTTTCCCCCAAACAAGAAAAGAGAACAAAGAGAAAGAAGTATTTTGTTTGAATTTAGGGTGAGAATAAAATCAAACATTATTTTTCTCATAATTTTTGCAAAGGCTCCTAACGGGATATGAGCAGGGAGCTCTTCCTTGACTAGAATTGCCCTGGATGGAATTCCATATCCTGCCATTGTTGCTGCCGACGACATTCAGGGGTAACTGGATGTTATGAGAGTCCCAGACCCTTTCATTCTGCATCTTACACTCATTTCGCATCCTACACTTTCTCGTATGTCCTAAAATCGTATGTTTTGGTAAATGCTTATTTGGATTCTATTCTGTTTGGCATGGAACTGAATTTATTAGGTTGGTTTTAATTATTTGAGTGAAACTGAACCTCACTTGTCGCAAACAATATGATACTTTGATCATTTTAATTCTGATTCTGATCTTAAGTGGGGAGAGTTTAAGCTCATTTTGGTTAGATCAGTTTATGGTCAAATTAGCTAATCTTAACAAATATTCACTGAGCACCAGCTGTATTCGTTAATGCTGAGTCTTGTTAAGATGAAAAGAAATAAAATGAGGTATCTAACCTCGGTGGCTTATATATATGTGGAGAAATAATATTTTTTAAAATAATAATAATAATAACAATAATAAAAAATAACAGTAATAACAATAATTTTTGAAAAGCTAGTAAATGTAAGACCTTGCATACATAAATGCTGCGTTGAGTGATAAGGTGTTGAAAGTCTTCCGGAAGTTCAGAGACCAGGGATTTACATAAGACCTGGCTTTGTAACGGGGCAGGCAGTAGGAGCACCAGTTGCCTTAACGGGAGAAAACTCTGAAGATGAATTTGCCCTCGGGTGCATTCTGAGCAGATGCAAGTTGGAAACCACTGCTCTAGGCGATGAAAGTAATTGAAACAATTTGAGCAGATAATCACTTAATAAAAAGAAGATGAAACTGGAGCAATGGGTGGATTGCAATACATTTAACTATCAGAACAGGAAAAAAAACCTCCCTTCAGAAGATACAAGCACTTACAGGTCTGTCTGACCTTAAGTTAGGAGAACTTTAGGTTTTTAGAGGCACTTCTGGTGGGAAGCTTGAGTTACTTTTAAATCGGGTCCTTGATTTTTGTGAAATAAAATTGGTAAACTTAGACCATGGAAATATTAAAAACAAATGTCATTTGGTAATTTCAAAACTAGTCATAGAATTGAATGCTTATGTTTTAAGAAAAGGGAAAATGAATAAATACGAAGAAAGTACAGCATCTTCAGACTGGAAGTTGGTTAGAGTATTAAATGGTTGGCACTTGATTCTTCCCATTTTTCTTAGGTACTATCTATGTAATTATCCATTTGAATAAGCAGCAAGTGTAATTAAACATTAGGTGGGAACCAACATTCAGAGATGTAAATCGCTTCAAGTTAGTCCATTTACCCTCTCAGTGAACTTGGAAATGTGTTTCATATCATATAAATCTCAGATTTCTCAGCAACAGCATGTAAAATAATAATTGTTACCAAACCTGCCTTTCAGGGCGGTAAGGAGACCGTAAGTATTCTTGAGTATGCCCTAAGAGGAGTATACTCTAAAAATAGTGAAGCCCATCCTAGAGACATTATCATTGTTTTTTTATTACCTGCTTTATGTTATGATATTTTCCTGCTACTATTCAAAAAATCAAGAGTATGTTTTCAGTTCTACCTTTCAATAAATTTTCTGTAGACAGAAATAATTTTCTTTCTTTAGTTCTCTTATAAAATTGATAAAAATCGTGTCCAAAATATACATGTATCATTTTAATCTGTGGCTGGAAGAGAAGTGAAGGCATATTAAAAATAATTATAAAGTCAGTAATTGTAATTGTGAAAAAATAACAAGAAGATAACATAAATTAATTATTAAAATGTGATGTGTGAGCTTTTAAACGGTTTATTAAGCACTAGATTTCAAAACCATGTCATTTCTTAAGATTGAAGTTTGTCAAAGTGCTTAAAGAACCAATGTTTTAAAATTTAAAAACTACTTTTAACTTAAAACTTACTGTTGATTCTGTAATAAAGTGCCCCATGGCAGAAATAGCATTAGCTAAAGAAACAGAAATTTGACTTAAAAAATTTAATTTTGACCAAATTGGGGTTCTATGGTCAGTGTTTATTAACTGTATATTTAGTTTTCAAGTAAAATTTTTCCCACCCAAGGAACTTAGGTAACAGAAAACCATCTCATTTACAAATTGATTTGCTTCTTCTGAAACTACTTGGGTCCAGATAGTAATTTGAAATGGTATTCAAATCTGATTTGAAGAAAAAGTAATAAAAAAATAAAAAATAAAATAAAGACTCCCGTGTGCCGTTCCCTGACTCACTCACGTACAGGTTCTCATAGACACAGCCAAGAAACTTCCACTTACAGAGTCAGAGAAATGCTTTGGGTTTTTGCATCAGATCTCAAAAAGTTCAGATTCTAACTGTACCTTGTCATGCCTGGGGCATGTTTCTTAATATCTAAGTTTTGGGCCTCAGCGCTGTGAAAATGGAGTTTATATTCCTTCCAAATCTCTTGTAAAAATGAAATGGGATGTGTATAGTGCAAATCAGCTAGCTTTATGCCTGTCTCATGTTGAGTGCATCATGATTATTAGTGTGGCTGTCCATCCATCCATTCGTTAGGTATTATCTGTCGGGTACTATGCTAGGAAGTGAGAATAGGAAGATGGTTCTGACACCTTCTTTGCCCTTAAGGGATTTTCAGTCTGGTGGAGGAGAGAGGGATGAGACAGACCAAACAGTGGGCAATTATAATTCAGTATAATAAATATGCTGATGGTAAGCAGGAAGATCTAATGGAGCATGTAAAAATATCTAATAGGTTCAAGAGAAGGAAGCTGTTTGCCAATTGATTTAATCTTTCAGTCCCTTAAAATGTATTTATTTAGTGTCTACTGTATACTTGGCGAATACTAAGGAAAGAAGAAAAACACGTATTATGTGTTCTTTGGGAACAGGTATATCTTGTGGGAGCAGACAATCTTTTAATAATTGCTACAATAAATATAAAATCACAAATGTAACAGTTGCTAGTAAGTTACCCAGTACTTGTCAACTGGGGATGGTTTTGCTTCTCTCCGGAAACTCTTGGCAGTGTCTGAGGACACTCTGAGTTGCCACAACTGGAGGAATGTTAGGGGCATCTTATGGGTAGAGGTTAGAGATACTGTTTGACGTCCTATATTGCACAGGATAGGACCCCACGACAAAGAATTATCTAGATCAAAATGTCCATGGTTTCAAAGTTGAGACATCCTGAAAGAATTCTATTACTAATTGTGGTAAGTCAGTCCACGATGGTGGTGACACCTCTCTTTTTTCCCCTGACATATCCTCGATGCCTGGACATGTGCCTGTCACATAATAGGTTCTCAGTAAATATATGTGCGGTAAATGAACTATTTGTGAGTGACTGCCAGAAAAACAGAATAGCATATTCAAAGGTCTGGGCTTAGACCTTAGACATAACATTAAGTTATGTGAAGGAGCTGAAAGGAGGCTAGTAGTCTGGAATCAAAGGGAGTTAGGGAATGGTTCCATTCAGAAAAACCAATGAGAGTGGGCTTATGCTTACAGACATTTAAAGTCAATTTGCAAGTCTCAATCACTGTATATGTAAGACCTAAATTGTTCCTCCCAAAATTTCATAGTTTCTTTTTATTCTGTTCTCATTGGGGGAACACATTATACATGTTTAAGTAAATCCAACCCTTTTCTTTTTCTGGTCAAAGAAGTCTAAATTTTACTCAAACTATCATTTTTATCCTTGTTGATTTTTGTTTTCCAAGTTCTCAGAATTGTGGTCTAGATCAGAAGCAGTAGGGATGAATCATTAAATGACTTAGATAAAATTTGTGTGTAAGAACAGATAATTCTGGGAAGAATTGGATTCCTTAGAGCAGTAGTTCTTGAGTATGTGGGTGGAAATCTGGGGCAGAAATAGGATGGATATTTCAAAAAAGCAATGCAACTATCTGTCCCTGCCATTCGCATCCGAGCAAAAAGTGGAACATATTTTCTCAGGCGATGGGGACTGTCTTCCTAGACTAGATGATGTCTACTGCTTACCTGTTCTCTCAGTTCTCCTTTATCATTTCTCAGTGATGCCTACATTATATTTTCTATTCCTCCTCACCAATGGGGGAAGAATGACACAGTGTGTGAATTAAACATGGTAAAAAATAATACCACTAGTGATTACATTTATGAAAATCTTAAAGCCAGTTATAGATCAGTGAAAACACAAATGTATTAGAGATTTTCTGTCCTTCTCTTTCCCTCTTCCCCTCCCATCTTCCTTCCCTCCCTTCCTTTAATAATTATATTGTGAACAGGTTACTCTGCCTGTGACTATTGAAACTGCAGCTTTCCTTCATCAAGGGAAATATGCTCCACTACGCGCACTCACACACATGAGCACGCATGTACACACACACACACACACACACACACACACACACACAGATATTCTGCCAATCATACTCTTAAGAACACAGTGGTAGGTGGCCACATTTGTACACTCAGATGAGGGTCCAGATTAGTTGGAGCTCCACTTTACCCCTGGTGTAAATGGAAAACTTGGAGGGTCACAGACTGAAATTTTAGAAAAAGTAGCTGAAACCTAACAGAGACACTCCTAAGATCTCTTTCTATTTCCTAATAGAGAAGTGGAAACCCCTATCAATCTTTTGCCCACCTTGTAGATTTTCTGGTACAAGTGAAAAGTTTCATCCTTCTGGTTGATGAAGGAACTTTATGAATAATTCTGTGTCCATCATGACATTTGATAGAAGCAGACTAAGTTAAAAATAGAGGCCATTATCTGGGGGTTGAGCAATCCTCCCTCCCGTGTAGGACAGTGATTTTTATCTACATATCAACATCAGCATCATCTCAGGGGGGTTTTCAGAATGCACGTGCTTTGGACACATTCCTAGATATTCTTGCTTCAGTAGGTCTAGAGTGGGCCCTTGACATACATATTTTGAAAAGACTCATGGGTAAGCCCAAAGTGCTTTTTGGATTAGAAGTCCCAGTTCTAGAATTTTCTTCTCACAGTCATGCTGTGAGGGTCCTTAATATTTGGAGAGATCACTGTTGGACACCATAAAAAGGGACTCCATTATTTAGAACAGTGACCTGCCACCCTATGAGCTTCGAATATAGACTAACCTAACTGGCCCTGCTTTTCTTCCCACATTTTTACCTGTGATTTATACCTTATACAAAATCAAAGCCATAGATTTTTTTTGTTTTTGTTTTTGTTTTTTGCCCATGTTTAAATAGCATTTCAGGGGCACCTGTTTGGCTCAATTGGTTAAGCATCCTACTCTTGATTTCGACACAGATCATGATCTCATGGTCCTGAGATGAAGCCTGGCATCAGACTGCCCACTCAGCAGGCGGTCTGCTTCTCTCCCTCTCCCTCTGCCCCTTCACTGTCACGCGCTCTCTCTCTCTCTCTCTCTCTCTCTCTCTTTCAGATAAATAAACCTTAAATAAATAAATAACATTTCAAAGAGGATTTCTTATAATGTAAAATATCTCCAACTATTAATGTATTTTAGAAGATGCTTTTTAAGTGATACAAAATAATATATCTTGTATGCTTCTTTAAGAAAAAATAATAATTTAGATAAATATTTGCAAAAGGTAATGATAGTGAAATGAATAACAATAGGTATAAATAAGTAAGTAATAAATAAATGCATAATAATTATAGTTAACCTTTCTAGAGCACCTTTATATGTAGGTCTAACCCATTAAACTCTAAGTACCTTGAAACATATATATTTTAATTAAAATGTGAATCACCTTTCTGTGTATTTAAAATAGTATAGAAATGGTCTATTTTCAAATTAATATTTTATTTGTACTTTATATGTACAAAGAAGAAATCATAGCTTTGCATTTATTTATCCAACAAACTTAAGAAGAACTTTATCAGGTAATTTTTAAATATAATTTATGCCCTCATAAAGCTATTAAAACTACTCTGTTATTCTGTGATCACCTAATAGCTCTTAATTGCCAAATGGAAAGGTCATATGTAGTCTTTACTTCATTAGATTTCTCTGATGCATTTGAATTGATCAACTACCCTGTTTGAGATTCTGCTGATGTCTTTGGCTCTCTTCATTCTATTTTTTTTTTCCTAATCTTTCACCATTTCTCCTCTCTGTCTCCTTCAGGTCCCCTTTCTCCTACAAACACTATTATTTATCATTCTTGGATTTTTTTTTAAGATTTTGTTTTATTTATGAGAGAGAGAGAGAGAGAGAGAGAGAGAGAGAGAGAGAGAGAGAATAGGCAGAGGAGGGGCAGGCAAAGGGAGAGGAAGGAGCAGGCACCCCACTGAGCAAAAAGCCACACATGGAGCTCAATCCCAGACCCTGGGATCATGACCTGAGCCAAAGGCAGATACTTAACCTACTGAGCCACCCAGGTGCTCCATATCATTCTTGGAATATTCTCCCTAAAATCTGAACACTGTTTCTAGGTGAGCAAATTGATTCCCATAATTTCAACTCTTAATAGTATGCTGATAGTTCCCCAATTTTTATCTCCAATAAAACCACTTCTTACCTGAGCCACATATTCAGTACCCTCTGGGTCGCTCCACCTATATCTCAAATCTCAAAGTCACATCTCAGCATTTTTCTCTTCAAAATTATTTTTACTCTTATATCTTCTATCCTAGGTGGTAGCATCAGAATAAACCAATTTTCTAAGCTGAAATTTGAGAGTCTATAGTTCCTCTTTAAATGACATCACCCACATTGGACTCCTTCCAATATGGCCTCCTAAATAGTTCTTGAAATTTCCTCCTTCTCCTTGTGTATTCCTACTCTCCTGGCTTAGAACTCTTGTCATCTCTCTTCTGAATGCTTATCTACACAGAGGTCTGTGTAGAACTCTACCACAAAGCCCTCTTAATTTGTTTCTCCATTCCAAGTCTTTCCTGAGTAACCTACAATTAAAGAGAAATCTTATTACCCCACACATACATTGAAAGACATCAACTGTGTATCACAAGAATAGGAAATATAGCAACAATGCCAAGACTTCCCGTTCTTAGATCTATGAAAAATTTAGTAATCAACTACGATATTTTATTCTAATAAGTCCTAATATTTCCTTTCATGCCTCTCAAAACAGAAACTAAGCCACACAGTTGCATCATGTAAGGTTTGGCAATAAGAGTAAATTCATTTGTCATTTGTCATAGTGATTATGATAAACTCCGTGATACAACATAAGACCTGGCCTTCATCAAATTCTCCAGTTTCATCTTTAGCTACTCTCTGCCTCGTATCCCTGTAACACTTTAGTGAGAGAAGTTTCATTCTTACAGCATGCTGTTTCTTCTCTCTGGAATTTTGTATATGTTGATCTCTTTGTCTGGAGCCTTTCTCTTCACACTCCCAACTTTTTGCCAATTCCAGTTGCAGGTAATTCTTACCTGCCCTTATGAAATCGGCTTGATCTCACCCTCTTTGTGACTTCAGTGAGGAATGATGACCCTAATCCATGGTCCCACAATATCCTGTGCATATCTTTCTCAATGTCTATCATTGTTGTTACTACACTCAGTTATCATTTTTCCAATTATGGGTTTGTCTAACACAGTAGACGATAGACACCTTGAAACAGGAACGCATGTTTATGATTCATTGCAACTTGGGAGACAATTTAAATAATAACTTGCATATAAGCAAGCACTATGTAAGATTAATTAATTAAGAGTATTGCTGCATAAGGGGGGAAATAGGCATATGTAGGAGAGGTTTTCATCTTTCTTTAAAGCAAAAGGTCACAAATTCCTAACACAAACTCTTCAGCCAAATACAGTTCACCCCAGTTCATGTAATTGATTTATGTTGCCAGCTTACTGTAGGAATTTGAGTTTTAGACATGTGTGTAAATAATAAAAACACTAAATACATTTTCTGAAAAAAATATGTAGTTTTAAATAATGACTGAGTTGATGACTTCAAAGAAAGCAAACTTGTTTTTTGGTAATTGCTCTTAAATACAAAATTTGAGGGTGGGGTGAAGATGTCAGGAAGTATTATTATATATCATACCTCAAAGTCATACATATATATGTATTTATATTTATATTTATTTCTCTTTGCACATGTTAAAAAGAATACATATTGACTTGATTGTTTGTGAAGCACAAGTATTATTTACCCCAGAGACATGCTTCCTTTTATATGTTTGCAGAATATCTAATAAAAGTGCTTCAAGATATTTTTATAATGCAATTCATAGTACTTTTCTGTTCTTAACCATAAACTGAAGAAATAACTTTGCAGATATGAAAGTAGACATAAGAGTTCTATGTGGCCTGGAGAAATTGGCTATTAAAATCCAGTCGTGTGTGTGTGTGTGTGTGTGTGTGTGTGTGTGTGTATTTCTTGAGTACTTAATCTAAAAAGAATTTTTAAAAAATATTTTATTTATTTGACAGAGAGAAACACAGCTAGAGAGGGAACACAAGCAGAGGGAGTGAGAGAGGGAGAAGCAGGCTTCCTGCCGAGAGCAGGGAGCCCGATGTGGGGCTCAATCCTGGGCCTCCAGGATCATGACCTGAGCTGAAAGCAGACACTTAACTGAGCCACCCAAGCACCCCAAAAAGATTTTTTTTTTAAGTTTTCTTGAACTTTTACTTGTCTGGTTTTTGTAAAACTAAACAGAAATGATTATATGCTAATATAGATATTTCCATATTGTCTGAGTCTTAATTCTTCAAGAGTGTGTGTGTGTGTGTGTGTGTGTGTGTGTGTGTGTGTGTGTCTGTTTATATACATTGTTGGCAAAGAATGTGAGGGGGACAAAAAAAGCCAGAGTTTCAAAATACAAATACTGTGTAATTTTATCCAATACTATGTGAGCTTTTGAGCAGAAACTTAGGTGAACTGGACCTCATGTTTTACATGGAATGTTTTTGACAATCAAGAGACAACAATCTGAAATATTTCTGCTTGATTCCACTGAAACATCAGTAAATACCACAAAGTAACTTTCTCTTTGGTGCCAATATAATTTCGTGACTTCTAGATTCGGAATGTGTTGAAATAAAGTTGTTTATCTTAAAACATGGAAACAGTATGTACACTGACCAATTCATAGAGACAAATGACAGGCTTTCCAGAAGCATAATAAAATATTGTAGGGAGAAAATATCTGTATCACACAGAAAAATAGTAGCCTGTTATCCTTTTTTTGTGTTAGGCCAACAATTTCATTTGTAGGAAAAGACAGAAGGAAAATCTGGCAAGGAAGTGACCAACTTCTGGCCTCAGTAAGTTAGGAATCATTTCCTCTGAATTGTGTTGCAGCTCAATTCATTTATTCCTTAGTGCCTTCTGCATACTTACAACATGTCAGGACTGATAAACACAGAATTGAGCCCACCTTCATGGAGCTTACAGTCTAGTGGCAAAGAGAGTTTGATTATTCAATATGCATCCAAACAAAAGGAAACTGTTAATTGTCACAATTGCTGAAAAGAAGGAGTGCAAAGGAATAAGCAAGCTCGTGGAGGAAGCCTTCTCTGAAGAAGTAGCACAATAGCTAAAATTTGGAAGGTGGGTAGATATTACCAGGCAAAAAGAAAGGGAAGGGACCTGTGCAGTATCTTTGTTATGGAGACACACTCTTAAGAAGGGTAAAAACCACCAAGAGCAAACACAGATGCCAACCTCAGACAGTTATGGGTATATGGGGTGCACCGGAAGGGAAAGGGGATATATTGAGTTGACTTGGGCAAAAACAAGGTATTTATTTAGCATGAGGCTTACATTCTAGAAAGGGAGACATATAATAAACATTTTAGCAAAGAAAAATATATTACATCTTAGGTGGTCATTCCTGCTCTGAAAAATAAAGCAAAATAAGATGGAAATATTAGGAAGGGATGTCATTTCAGGTTTGGTAATAAGAGATGTCCAGACACCTGAATAAAATGAGGTAGTGGTCTATGTTCTATTTTAATTTTTTAAGAACTAGAGGAGAAAGGATAACTGAAGGAAGCATAGCAAAATGGTCATGCCTATTTAATCTGGATTGGCTATTTACAGCCTGTTTTGTAAGTTTTGATCCTTCTATACATTTGTATTTTGAAATATTTAAAAAATAATTATATGAAGTATATGTCTTTAGTCAATGGAAAGAGGCTGGTGTCTACAAAGTCATAGGAAAATCTAGGTTAATATATACATACAATGGGATATTACGTCTCCATCAGAAAGGGTGAATAGTCCACTTTTGTATCAACATGGACGGGACTGGAGGAGATTATGCTGAGTGAAATAAGCCAAGCCGAGAAAGTCAATTATCATATTGTTTCACTTACTTGTGGAGCATAAGGAGAAACATGGGGGACATTAAGAGAAGGAAAGGAAATGTGAACTGGGGTAAATCAGAGAGAGAGATGAAGCATGAGAGACTGTGAACTCTGAGAAACAAAACTGAGGATCTTGGAAGGGAGGGGGTTGGGGGGTTGGATGACCTGCTGGTGGGTGTTAAGGAGGGCACGTATTGCATGGAGCACCAGGTGTGGTGCATAAACAATAAATCTTGGAACACTGAAAAAATAAAATAAAATAAATTATTTAAAAAAAAAAAAAGAGAAATATCTAGGTTAGCACCAACGCTAAGGTAGGACTTTCATGTGAGACAAGCCTGGGGAAGTGGGAAGGTGCTTAACCAGCAGGTCCTTGTAGCCTCTTTAAAGGATTTTAGTCTTTATTCTAACAGTAATAGGAAGGTATTGACGAATTTTAAGCATGAGTAGGAGTATAGGATTGAGTCTACATTTTGAAGAGTTTAAGAATCTATGTTTAAGAAATGTTAAGCTAGCATCTACCGTTTGCCAGACTCTATGCTAGGTACTGGGAGACACAGGAGTGACAGATCTTTATGCATGGAGAACTTGAAATCTAGAGGTGGGAGAAATTTTTGCAGTCATCTAGAGATGAACTCACTCACCAGATATTTTGAAATCTCTATCACTTGCTTGTTCTGCACCTTCAGCAACCCACATATATCATTGATAAAGATTGGGCAATCACCTTGATTTTAACGGCTTTGAAAATGTTAGTAACTCACCATTTCATTAACTGGGGAGGAAAATGTTTTGTGCTTTTTTTGTAATTGAATATCTTCTTATGTGCCATTGTCCAGTTTCCTATTGTATCCATGCAATATTTATGATTTTTCTCCAGCTTTGGCGCTTCTAATTCTTCATGGTCAGGAAGTCCTAGGCAAAGGGCAGAAGAACAATGTGAGGGCATGTTCATTAATGAAACAAAACAAAACAAAGCAAAAATACCTCTTTGGAGTGTCATTTTAGAATCGGAAGTTTATATATTTGCCAAAAAGGGGATTTAAAATTGAAATATCAGTGATAAGTTAACTTAAGATTTTAGAGGTAACTGTGTATCTTCTGTCCAGGAAAAATATTCTAAGTAATTAGCTACTGTTGAGGACCTGGAAAAGAGGTAAAGATAAACTCTTGATGAGAGTATGTGAATATATAAAAGGATGCTGAGCAATTCAAAAGATAGACTGGTTAAGAATCTACTTTTGAGCACTTTTTCCTGACTTGAGAATTTTTCATTGATTTGATATTAATCCCCTGGTGTTTTATCATCTACACAAAACTTAATTGATCTACAGCTTAGACTAATGAAGTTCACTGTTTGTCAGATAGAGAATGTGGGTATTAGTCAAATGTAGTTACTGACCCATTCTCTTTAGTTGTAGAAAATGGAGCTACCAACTTACCTGAGTGTCTCAAGTGATTTACTGACCTAAGCATAAATTTCAGGGGAACTTAGACTTAATTTAAGTAACTCAAGTTGATACCACATACAATGAACCACCTTATATTCATCATAAAACAAGAGGAATTCTCTTTTTGGGTCATGGTAGACTCTTAAATCTTAATCTTTAGAGCATCTAAAGCTCTGTCATTGTACTATGAAAACAGATTATTGTGTCCAGACTATAATACCTATAGATGAATTCTGGGAAAGAAAAAAATGTATAGTTAATATTGACATTTGTTTTTAAGATAATCATGTGTAATATAAACAACTGAATCATATATATTTTTATGCAAGTGTAAAACATTGGTGGAATTTATCAAGTCTGAGTAGGTATACACTTATATGTCCCCAAAGTAAAATTGATTAAATTAATTTGTTTGGGGCCAGGGAACAAAGCGATGAGTAAAATAAGTTTATGAAAGATAATTATAAGAATGTTAAAACCAGAAATTGGGAGAACTTGATCTTTAATACTTTTATTTGTTACCACATGAGGTCATCACCAAAGGAAAAACAGAATTGCATTTCTGATTTGGAGAGCTTTTGTCTTACTTTTCTAACTTAAGTTTAAAGTAGTACCATATAGTAGAAAAACAAATGTATTCACAGTATGCTAACTTAAGATTCCATGCTACCTTTCTTACTAACAATTAGATGAAGTTACATAATGATCATAGAGCCTTTTTTTCCTTCACTTTATTGAATAATACTTACTTCAGAACTTTTATAAGAATGACAGTAAATAATTAAGGAACATGCTTTGAAGACTTTTAAGATATGGCAGAAACAAAGTATTGCAGTTACTACACAAGATATTTAAGATGGAAAGAATTGACATGAGGACAGAAGGAGCCTTGTATTTTGGTCATTAAGGTGGCGCTGCAGGAACTGGGTTTCAGAGTGACAGAGACCCAGATCAAAACCCTGTCTTTACCCCCACGGTCTTTCCGACCATAGTTAGGAAGTTAAGTATCTGTTTCTTATCTATAAAAGGGAAATACTAATTAAGAGTTTTTACTCATATGTGGAAGTGGTCTACGATGGTATCCTATATGAAACTCATCAAGTTCCACTCTGGTGCAGTCTCTTGAATCACTGTGTTTCCTTTTCAGACATTTACCTATAGTATTTTTACAATCAATCGTGTATTTCAAAAATTTGCAGTGTGGGTAGTTATTCCCATTGTGCAGAAAGATCACATGGTGACATGAATGAGAATCTCAGGCTCAAACATCCATAGTGGCAGAAACAAGGAGATTGATGATAACCTCTAAGAATAGGTGTGATCTTTTCTTTGTATTCTTTTCCTTCCTGTGTTTCTTAATTTTCCCACCTCGTCTAAAATCACAACACCAACTCCTCATTTCCCCATTTCCCTGCTTTATTTCTCTTCATAGCATTTACCACCATTTGTCATGGTATATATTTATTTATAAATTAATTACTTTTGGTGGTAAACAAGCTCTGTAAGAACAGGAATTTTATATGTAAACTTCCCTTAGTGAAAAGTGTCAGTTCTTTTGTATTTTCCACAACAAATGTTGAGATATTTTTAGGAATAAAATACTTCGAATTTCATTTATTCCAAAAGAAAGTACATTTAAAGAGGGTACGGGCACGTGTGTTTTTAATAAATGACATGAAACTTACTTTGCCATGTATATTACAAACATAGCTAAAAATTCCACTTCCTAAATCTGTGATATTTTAAAGTACAGCACATTTTACTTGCATGGAGATTTTTATTCCAGAAAGGTATCAAACATGACAATCTGACAATCTGTCATTGGGATGCCGTCTCTGCTTTTCTCAGATCAACTGACAAGACCTCAGCTGGGCCTCTACAAGTTGCTTACGAGCACTTCTAGAACCATCTAATGGGCATGTTCCAACTGTCACTTGGCCAAAAAAAAAAAAAAAAAAAAAAAAGATCACTAGAGATCAATCTCTACAGTGGGTCTTCTGGCAGAAAACCAGTCATATCGTTCTCTCCAATTGAGCCTTTGTGGGGAAAAGGCCTTATCAAATTCCTTGGACATGAAGTTACTTTTGGAACTATTCTCAAACCATGCTATGTAGCACCATGCAAGGAAGTTCAGCTTTAAAAGGTCAGGAGTGACCTTAGAATGATTTAAATCATCTTATGACTGTTGGGAAGTGAAGAGAGTTATAATAGTATAAAAGCTTTCAGTCTTATATGCCCTTTTGTGAGAAGAATCTGTGCACTGTTAACTAAATCACAACTTCCTGATGTAATTATTAAAATTGACCAAAACTGAGAGATTAACACAACCCTGACTCTACCCTGAACTTAAATTCAAAGTGTAGAACTGGGTCATTCAGACTTTGGGTATATAAGAGAAAATGGAGTGTATAAAAAGGCTAGGTGGAAACAATAAATTTATTTCCTATGAACAAATATCTATGCTTGGCTAATAGTTAATGTCAAAATTTTTAGTATTCAAAAATTCAGCTTTATATTTTAATTTGGATTTCTTTTTCTTTGTTGACCAAATAGAAGAATATAGGTTTTCAAGTAAAATATCAAGTGGAAAATATACATTAAATATATTTAATATGAGTCCTGTAGAGGAACTTTAATGGACCTCAAAGCTAAAATTTGACATTTTTAATGCCCACTCTTCCTAAAATGGCTGTACTAAACTCAATGAAATCAAAATAAAATGTATGCTGTGATTATAAAATTAGTCTTTACTCATATATATTATAATATATACCTTAATTCATTTATAGATCCATAAAATAAGAGGACTTATCTAGACCATCAGAAAGCTTTTAACTAGGGACGCCTGAGTGGCTCAGTTGGTTAAGCTCAACTCTTGATTTTGGCTCAAGTCATGATCTCAGGGTCCTAGGCTCTATCCTCTGTGGGAGTCTGCTTGAGATTCTCTCTCTCTCCCTCTGCTCCTCCCTCCAATGACACATGCATACCCACTCACTCTCAAATAAATAAGTCTCTCCTTTTAAAGCATTTATATTTTTAAAATTTTTTTAATAAATGTTACATATAATTCTCTAATGTTCATTATAAAGATCATTCTTATTTTATGGTAGGGCTATATAGTGTAGACATTATAAATTTGGTAACTCCTGTGTACTTCTGTAGAAATGCCAAGGTCTAATTTTGCTCTGCTTCTTCAAATGCATTGAATAACTTGCTCTCTTTGCAGAATATACACTTGTTGTGACCTCCTGTTTTGATGGAAGTACTAAATCCTTTAGCAATGAAAGCATAGCTACATTTATACACTATTTTAAATTCTCTTGGTTGTTTAAACTGCATTTTTCTAAAACAGGAGATAGTTTTAAGTGTTTTTGTTGGCATCTTAATAAGAAATAGTCTCTTCAGTGAAAGAGAAGGAGAACAGAGAGCAAGAAGAGTTTCTAATTAATTTTATATTAAAAATAGTAGCTTGACATTACTTCTCTGTCCTTCTCCAAATGTCTACAAAATCTTGCCTTCTACATTATGGTAATTTGCCTTAAATTGGCAGCCATTTGTACCATGCATGTCACTTTGAAACTTGTAGACATGTTTATTTACTGTAATTACCTGATTTTAGAGATATTAAAAAAGCCAAAACTCCAGTCCCTAGTCAAGCATATTTGAGAACATAAAATACATAATGGGTAGAAGTGTATATTTCAGTATTTAACCATATTTGCTTATATACAGCATAATTGTGCCCACCCAGTATGGTGTGTATGTTTGTGTATGTGTGTATGTTTATATATCTGTAAAATAAGAGTGCCTAACTATAGTCATATGGCTTCTTATAGAAAAATGTAGAACCATTTTATACTTGACTGATGACTGAAATTTCAAAGAACATATTTCTCGGTAATTCATTCTGTGATTTTATTTGTCTGAAATATGGTAAGATTAAGTTGCTCCAACTTTGGCACATAAAAAAAGTTTTGTCTCAGCATTCCTTCTTTGTGATTTAAGCAGTATCAAAAACTTGGAGTAATAAAATCCAGCAAATACATCTTATTACTAAATAATGCTTTGTCTTCTTAGAGTCCTTAGCTACTTCAGCTAGATCTACTGCAAACTCTCAAGTATTTTAAATCTCTCATTTTGGAAACATGTTTTATCTATTTTTTTTCTTATATCTTCTAGAGTCATGACATTGCTCCTTTGACATTTTGCAAAGGGAATATGAATTAATCATTGAGTTTGTCCAGCAAGGAGAGAGGTAGCCTACTGATACCGTGAGCTTTCATCATGGCGCATGCAAGTTGCTTCTGTGATTACAGCACAAGAAAACATCCCCACTGCTAATTCATTCTTACTTGCTCAGTCCCCAGTCTCTTAAAATTCTAGGTCCTAACAGAACAGAAGTAGATTCTATGCGCATGTAATGTTGATTCTGTTATTTGCACTTTCGGAAAATATAGAGGTTACTGTTAACATCAAAACAAACTGGGCCATGGGTTATTGTCTTTTGAAAGCATTTACAAGCCATTGTAAGTGTTGTTACCAAAATTGCATTTTATTAAGAATCACATGTGATTGTATATTAAAAAAAAAAAAGAAGTCTAGCCAGAAAACAAAGGACAATGATTTCATTACTACTTATATTAGTACAGAACAGTTCAGAAAGAGAAAGCATTTGTTAAAGAGCAATGATATATTTTCTTTGAAAGCTGCCCAGGAAACAGATTTTATGTGAAGGACAACTGGGTGGCTTCCCTCATTTCCAGCTAGTAGTGTTATTGACTGGTTGTGTCAGCTTCATAGCTCATGTGCTTTTTCCCTTGATTTTTTTTTTTCTGCTTTCTCCCCTTGATTTGTAAGCAGCATAAGGACAGAATTTTGTAATTATTTGGCATCTCCTTTCACCAAGGAAGGGAGTTTTGAATGAAGTAGATGCAATAATGTTGATGACATAGGTCATTTATTCAGGCATGACTATTAAGCTTTACCAAAAAAATGGGATTTACCGAGAGCAGAATACACGATTCCACTCTCTCTACTTCTTTCCAATCCTGAAAGTTACAAAGAATGAAAACTAATGCTGGGGGA
Source organism: Spilogale gracilis (assembly GCA_004023965.1). NCBI lineage: Eukaryota > Metazoa > Chordata > Mammalia > Carnivora > Mephitidae > Spilogale > Spilogale gracilis. The sequence continues at coordinate 38,822 of PITA01001631.1, read as the reverse complement.
GGAGTAGAAGGAGGAAGCACAGAAGACCCTTAGTCCTGACATGAGCTAGATGTGCAGCCTTTGTAAAGTGAAGGTGTTGGACCAAGGGATTTTTTCTTTTTATCTTTGGAAGAAAAATTTTATTTTTTTTAACATGTCATGTATTATTGGTGTCAGAGGTACAGGCCTATGATTCATCAGTCTTATATAAGACCCAGTGCTCATTTCATCACATGCCCTCCTTAATGCTTATCACACAGTTACCCCATCCTTCCACCCACCTTCACTGCAGCAACCCTCAGTTTGTTTCCCATGTTTTAAGAGTCTCTTGTGATTTTTCTTCCTCTCTAGTTTTGCCTTGTTTTGCTTTCTTCTCTCTTCCCCTATGATCCTCTGTTTTGTTTCTTAAATTCCACATATCTGTGAGATCACATGATAATTGTGTTTCTTTGATTGACTAATTTTGCTTAACATAATGTCCTCTAGTTGTATCCATGTTATTGTAAATGACAAGATTTTATTTTTTGATTGCTGAGTAATATTCCACTGTATATATATATACCACATCTTCTTTATCCATTCATCTGCTGGTGGGCATCTGGGTTCTTTTCATAGTTTGGCTATTGTGGACATGGATGCTATAAACATTGAGGTGCAGGCACCCTTTCAGATCACTACCTTCATATCTTTGGGGTTAATACCCAGTAGTGCAATTGCTGGGTCATAGTGTAGCTCTATTTTCAACTTTTATGAGGGACCTCCATACTGTTTTCTAGAGTGGCTGCACATGCTTGCATTCCCACTGAGGGTGTAGGAGGGTTCCCTTTTCTCCATATCTTCACCAGCACCTGTTGTTTCCTGACTTGTTACTTTTAGCCATTCTGACTGGTGTGAGGTGGTATTGCACCATGGTTTTATTTGTATTTCCCTGATGCTAGGTGATGTTGAGCATTTTTTATGTGTCTGTTGGCCATTTGGATATTTTCTTTGGAGAAATGTCTGTTCATGTCTTCTGCCCATTTCTTGATTGAATTATTTGTTCTTTGGGTGTTGAGTTTGATAAGTTCTTTATAGATTTTGGATATTAGCCCTTTATCTGATATGTCATTTGCAAATATCTTCTCCCATTCTGTTGCTTGTCTTTTGATTTTTAAATTGCCCTCTAGTTCTAAGACTGATTCTGTTCTAATGAAGGGCACCAGAATTTCCTTACAGCAATTCCCAGTGCCAGGTAATATCTCTCTGAAATCTCTTAAATGTAGGACTTGATTTTACTCCAAGCTGAAATGTTGTGATTATATCCACAAAACAGACTATAATCTTAGTATATATATAAATGTAGATTTAGATATATTTTAAGATTTATTTTATTTATTTGAGGGAGAGAAAAAGAGGGAGCATGAGCAGGGGGAGGGGCAGAAAAAGGAGAGAGAATCTCAAGTAGAGACCCCTTGCTGAGTACAGAGCCCTTTGGAGGGGGGAGGGGCACTTATACCCATGATTCTGAGATCATGACCTGTGCCAAAATCAAGAGTTGGATGCTCAACTGACTGAGCCACCCAGGTGCCCCAGTACCTATATATATAAAATATATATATATATATTTTTTAAGATTTTATTTATTTATTTGACAGAGAGAAACACAGCTAGAGAGGGAACACAAGCAGAGGGAGTGAGAGAGGGAGAAGCAGGTTTCCCGCAGAGCAGGAAGTCGGATGTGGGGCTCAATCCCGGGTCTCCAGGATCATGACCTGAGCCGAAGGCAGTCGCTTAACCAACTGAGCCACCCAGGCACCCCCAGTACCTATATTTTTAATGACATAAAAAGATGTGATTAATTCTGGAAGTCTTTATAATTTTTGTTTGTGTGTTTTATAGTTATTGCCTTTCTTCATTTTAGCAATATGGTGTAATTTTACTTTTTCCTTGTCACCTTTACCAAGTGTCAATAGTAAAATTACTAAAGTGGCTAATAGTTGTGAATAAGTCTTAATCACTACATCCCTATTCTACAGAGAGCAAACATGCTCAGTCCACACATAATGTTTTTATTCTAATGTTTGTGTGCCCTGTGTCACCTTCAGTGTTGCTAGACTCATGTATATTGTAGATGGAACAGCCAATGCCTTGCCACAGTAAATAGACTGCCCCCCAACAAAGAGACTACTGACACTAGTGTTGGTAATAATGTTAAAACAAGCTCACTGTTTTATTGTTTTCTATCTCATTGATTTTCCATTTCTCTTTTAGGGTATCCTTGAAGATTAATGAGAGACCTTTTCAAGCACCTATAAAGGTAGGAAAAAGAAACTTTCTGGTTATAAAATATGTTGTATTTATTTTAGATTCATTGCAATAATGTATTCATCGATTCAAACATAGCTAGAATTAAGGTTGCTTATTCTGAATAACTGAAAAGTTTATTGCAGCTGCTTATTCACCAAACGTGATATATCAACACATAGTATTTAATCATCAGTGTGAATTTTTTTCCATACTATTGCATACTATGACAGTTTATTGTATATTATTATATTTTATGTTTACAGTAGGTAGACTTTACTCTTTCTTTTACATTTTAATACTACCCTCTCCATAATTTTAGGGTGGTTTGATGTACCATATACAATTTTCATATGTCAAGAAGATGATTTTTAATATGTACATTTATGTGTATTCATATATGTAATATATTATTAGAAACACATTTTTCACAAAATTTCACATTTTTCTTGCTATTTTAAACCTGTAATTTTTAAAGAAACAACAAAATAAGCATAAGTATAATTAGACATCAGTGATTTAGTAATATAAATATTAATTTGGAAGAATTTACTTCATTATTTGCTTCACTTAATAAGAGTGCCAGAAAATGTGGCTCCTTTCTTGGCTAGGACCTACATGAAGATAAATTTAGAATTTCTCCTCTAGTAAATACTTCTCTGATAATAGCTTAATTGTAGCTATTTCAAACCAAATAGTTTAATTGTGGTGAATCATATGCAAATTGTTCAGATGTAGGTCAACCTCCCACTCCCACATTCTAGCACCTCTTTTCTAAATTCAGGACAAACTGCTCAATGTCTAAAAGAGACAGAACAGTACAGATTAAAGACATAAGACAAAAACCAAAACAATGATAACATAAAAACCGACAGTGGGCCAGGAGTCAGAAAGTTCTCCTAAAAATGACAAGGCAGGTTGCATTTATTTACACCTTAGTTAATGATCTCTTGTGCTTGCTGTGTATGTTTGTACACAATAGTTTGCTTGCTGCTCATGTGATTTGTGGTTGGCAAAGCATGGTGCTTCTAGGGTACTAAGTTTCCTTATCTCTAAATATATGCAATAATATCTTTCCTGTCCACGTACTGAACTGAAATGAGAATCCAGTAGAACAAGGAACGTAAAATAAATGTGTATCTGCTCATTTTCCACGTGGAAAGAACATGGTATTTTTGATGGTGGTGTGAGTGAAGAGCAGCAGGTGTCACTGGTTGGAAGGAATCTCTTGTGTAGTTTTGGGTGAGACCAACTAAGATATACTGCAGTTGTAGTAGCTAAAGAAATTCCTTATTTTTCCAGTGGTTATATTATGTTCTAATGTATAGTTGCCTTTGTGATGGAGCATTTTATTGTTTTCTGTAAGTGGTCAAGGTTTTATGATTCTATTTAATTTTCATATGTTGTCTACTATACGTTCAAAGAAAAAAATGATTTCCAGTTACTAAAGAATTGAAAAGTTATAAAGCAGATTCATGAATTTGTTGCATTTGTTGTTTTTATCTTTAGGCAATTATTGCCAATGTTTTGATATATTGACAGAAAATAGTGAGCCTTGCTGGTTATTGATGAAAAACTATTTTGGCTTTATTCCAATAAAATTAGAATTCTGCTTTAAAATAAAAGTAATTTTAGAATTCTCATTCTTCACTGGAATTGACTGTTCAATGATCTGAATTTATATTTTTATGCAATTTATCATTTTTAACATTTTCTGTAGTTTATTCTGAATTATTCATTCATGAAATTACTGAAGAATTATCAAATTAAACTACTGAGTCAAAAGTCTCAGCATTTTTTCTACTTATAAAATGGGAAAAAAGGATAGTGTATACTTTGTACTTTTTTCAATGTAAATATTTTTGTTCAAATTATTTAAAATAAAAAGAACTAAGAATTATACTAAATAGAAAGTACTATTTCCCTCAAGGTGGCTAGTGCCAAGAGTTTCGGTGAAGATTGTATCCACCAAAGTCTTTCTTTATATGGATAACATCCTGCTTTATATAGAGGGGTTCATGTGCCCCTTTGAATTACTGTTTTTGAATTCTTTGGGTTTCTATATATATAAACATCAATATCAATATGTGCACATAATGCTTTTGATGTAGACATGCTGAGTCTGAGGACCAAGAGAGGCATCCCACAGGACCAGTCAAGAGGGTCCTTGGCTGAACACAGGATAAAAATCAAACGTGAGCCAGACAAAGTAGAAACAGAGTTTAATGAACAGTGTAGAGGTAGAGAATAGCAGATGGAGTGTCTAGGAGATGCAGAAAGGAGAGCACGATAAGTGTTATCATTGCTTGGATCAAGGGTTTATACTAGAAAAGGGTGTAGGGTGTGTGTTCCTCCAAGAATGCAGGGTTGATCCAATCAAAGGAAGTGTCAGGTGAATAGTACGTGTTATTCCATAAATTACTGAAGATAGGGGTAATGATGCCATCATCAGCCAAGGTTTGTTTGAGGCTAATATCCTAGAACGTGTTTGGGATCTGGCTCTTCTTAAGTGTTGTCAGGTGTTTGGGGCATAAGACAAATCTCAGAGAATGGTTAGCTTTCTTGCTTCTCCCTTGAAGTGGGAATAGAGGTTCTTTGGCATATTCAGTGGCAAAATATGGAACATTAGTAAATGGTGTCTCACAGAAAAACATCAGAGGACGCCTGGGTGGCTCAGTGGGTTAAGCCTCTCCCTTTGGCTCAGGTCATGATCTCAGGGTCCTGAGATCAAGGCCCACATCGGGCTCTCTGCTCAGCGGGGAGCCTGCTTCCTCCTCTCTCTCTCTGCCTGCCTCTCTGCCTACTTGTGATCTCTCTCTCTGTCAAATAAATAAATAAAATCTTTAAAAAAAAAGAAAAGAAGAAAAACAGCAGAGATGGAGCTTTTCTATAATGGAGTCCCTTCAGCTTCCCTATCTCAGCTTCATACCATATGCCTGATTCTGTTTTTTAACATTTTCATGGTAGACATGCTTCTGCATCACTGTATGTTATCCATTCCATCCTTTTTAATAGCCCTGTGTTAAGAGCTTTAATGATGTATCATAATTTATTTAATAGGCCCTCTAACCTTTTTTAAAGATTTTATTTTATTCACGTGCTCAGCACAAGTGCCCTTCTTAATCCCCTTTCACCCATTTCATCCATCCCCAACCCACCTCCCTTCTGGTAACCACCTGTCTGTTCTTTATAGTTAACATTCTGTTTCTTGGTCTGTGTATGTGTCTCTCTCTTTTCTTCCCTTTGCTCATTTGTTTCATCTCTTAGATTCCATGTATGTGGGAAATGTTATGGTATTTGTTTTGCTCTGACCTATTTTCTTTATCTTAATACTCTAGAGCTTGATCCATGTCTTTATAAATGGCAAGGTTTACTTCTTTTCATGGCTGAGTAATATTCCACCGTATATACCACATCTTCTTTATCCATTCATCTATCAATGAACACTTGGGCTGTTTCCATATTTTAGCTAATTGTAAATAGTGCTTCTATAAACATAAAGGTTCATGTACCCCTTTGAATTACTGTTTTTGAATTCTTTGGGGAAATATCCAGTAGTGCCATTGCTGGATCATAGGATAGTTCTGACTTTTTGAGGAGGCTCCATGTTGTTTTCCACAGTGGCTATACCAGTCTTCCTTCCCACCAACAGGAAAAAGGCAGTCTCTTCAACAAATGGTGTTGAGAAAACTGTATAGCAACATGCAAAAGAAACTGGGCCACTTTCTTACACTATGCACAGAAATAAATTCAACATGAATAAAGATCCAAATGTGAATCCTGAAATCCTGAATCCTCGCCAACACCTGTTGTTTCTTGTATTGTTGGTTTTAGGCATTCTGATGGGTGTGAGGTGATCTCATTGTAGTTTAGATTTGCATTTCCCTGTTGATAAGTGATGATGAGCATCTTTTCATGTGTCTGTTAGCTATCTGTATGTCTTCTTTGGAAAAATGTCTATTCATGTCTTCCTGCCATTTTTAACATTTATTTATTTATTTATTTATTTATTTATTTATTTATTTATTTGTCAGAGAGATAAAGAGAGAGGGAGAGAGAAAGTACACAAGCAGAGGGAGTGACAGGCAGAGGGAGAAGCAGGTTCCCTGCTCAGCAAGGAGCCTGATGCAGAACTTGATCCCAGGACCCTGAGATCATGACCTGAGACAGAGGCAGATGCTTAATAGACTGAGCCACCCAGGCATCCCTGTCTTCTGCCCATTTTTAAAATGGATTATTCATTTTTAGGGTGTTGAATTTTATAAATTCTTTATATATTTTGGATACTAATACTAAATCATATGTGTCATTTGCAGATATCCTCTCCCATTCCATAAGTTGCCTTTCAGCAGAGGCTTTTTATTTTTATATAGTCCCAATAGTTTATTTTTGCTTCTGTTTCCCTTGCCTCTGGAGACACAACTAGAAAAATGTTGCTATTACTGATGTCAGAGCAGTTACTGCCTGTGCTCTCTTCTAGGATTTTTATGATTTCAGGATTCACATTTGGATCTTTATTTATGTTGAATTTATTTCTGTGCATGGTATAAGAAAGTGGTCCAGTTTCATTCTTTCGCATGTTGCTATGCAGTTTTCCCAACACCATTTGTTTGAGACTGCCTTTTTCCTATTGATTATTCTTTCTTGCTTTGTCAAGACTAATTGACCATGTAGTCATGGATTTATTTCTGGGTTTTCTATTCTGTTCTATTGATCTATGTGTGTTTCTTGTGCCAGTACCATACTATTTTGATTGTTATAGCTTTGTAATATAGCTTGAAGTCTGGAATTGTAATGCTTCCAGCTTTGATTTTCATTTTCAAGGTTGCTTTAGCTATTGGGGGTCTTTTGTGGTTCCAAACAAATTTTAGGATCATTTGTTCTAGTTTTGTGAAAAATGCTGTTGATATTTTGATAGGGATTGCATTAAATATGTAGATTGCTTTGGGTAATACACATATTTTAATATTTATTCTTCCAATCCATGAGCATGGAATGTTTTTTTCATTTTTTTGTGTCATCTTTAATTTTTTTCATCAGTATTTTGTAGTTTTCAGAGTATAGGTCTTTCACTTCTTTAGTTAGGTTCATTCCTAGGTATATTATTTAAACTTTTTTTTTTTTAAGTAGAGCTTTATTTTTTTATTTTTAATTTTATTTTATTTTTTCAGTGTTCCAAGATTCATTGTTTATGCACCACACCAGTGCTCCATGCAATACATGCCCTCTTTAATACCCACCACCAGGCCCACCCATCCCCACAGCCTCCTCCTTCCAAAACCCTCAGTTTGTTTGTCAGAGTCATAAGTCTCTTGTGCTTCATCTCCCCCTCCAGTTTACTCCAGTTCTCTTTTCCTTTCCTTCTCCTAATGTTCTCCATGTTATTCTTATGCTCCACAAATAAGTGAAACCAAATGATAATTGACTTTCTCTGCTTGGATTATTTCACTCAGCATAATCTCCTCCAGACCCATCCATGTTGATATAAAAGTTGGGTATTCATCCTTTCTGATGGAGCATAATATTCCATTGTATATATGGACCATATCTTCTATTTCCATTCATCTGTTGAAGGGCATCTTGGCTCTTTTTATAGTTTGGCAGTTGTGGCCGTTGCTATGAACACTGAGGTACATATGGCCCTTCTTTCCACTACATCTGTATCTTTGGGGTAAATACCCAGTAGAGCAATTGCAGGGTCATAGGGTAGCTCTATTTTTAATTTTTTAAGGAATCTCCACACTGTTTTCCAAAGTGGCTGCACCAACTTGCATTTTGACCAAAAGTGTAAGAAGTTTCCTTTTTCTCCAAATCCTCTCCAACACATTTAGTTTCCTGTCTTGTTAATTTTGGCCATTATAAGTGATGTAAGGTGGTATCTCAATGTGGTTTTGACTTGAATTTCCCGATGGCTAAAGAAAATGAACACTTTTTCATGTGTCTGTTAGCCATTTGTATGTCTTTGGAGAAGTGTCTGTTCATGTCTTCTGCCCAACAGAATGTGGGAAAGTCTTTCTTAATAACTTTTGGCAGGCATACAAAAGAATAATTTACATTTGTACATTGAATCAGAAAATTAATGAGTGAAGAAAAAGTATTACAGTAAAGACATAAAAAACATTTGGTAAGTGGACATAAAATGGAAAGAAAAACTAATAATAGCAAGTTTCATGCAGCTGTATCATAAATATGTAAAACTAAAATTCCATTTGTGTTTTCAAGGTTCACTCCAAATAACACCTCCTTCTATATGCATTCAAGGAGACTCCTCCCTTCATTCTCATTCTTACCTGTTATTTTACATTTCCATAAAACTTACAAAAAAAAAAAAAAAAGAGAGATCTCATCACATTTTGTCATGTGTAAACATTCATCTTGCATGTGTCTTTTTCTCCTACTTGGCTGTTAACAAATAGACAGTAATGACTGTGTATTATTTATCTTTGAACCCAGTAGTTGCTGAATAATGGTCTTTCAGTTAAATTGAATTAAAGTGTGAGAAAAGGAAGAAATCAGACAGAAATGTTTGATCTTACCAAAATTTTATAAGCTGCCTTTGTATTATCTCTAGAATTAATAATAATCAGTGTTTCTGGTGAATGAGATGAAATAACGTAAACCCATGGCTTTTATATATAATGAAAATTATTTTAAATCAAGTTTTGATGGCTTTTTCTGTGGTATTCATGCTCAAAAGCATACCTACAAGCCAAATACGTAAGAAAAATATTTATGAATGTATGAAAAAATTTGTATGGTGAATTTATACAATGTCTCAAAAGAGCTTAAAAACAGCTTTCAGCTTTAAAGTATTCTATATAGGGGCGCCTGGGTGGCTCAGTTGGTTAGGCGACTGCCTTCGGCTCAGGTCATGATCGTGGAGACCCGGGATCGAGCCCCACATCGGGCTCCCTGCTCTGCGGGAAGCCTGCTTCTCCCTCTTTCCCTCCCCCTGCTTGTGTTCCCTCTCTGGCTGTGTTTCTCTCTGTCAAATAAATAAATAAGATCTTTAAAAAATAAATAAATAAAGTATTCTATGTATGTAAGACATTATTATCATTAAGATAGTAATAAAGTTGACTCTAGATTACTAATATGGATGGTTATTTCCAAAATCAAAATAATACGTAGAAGAATTCTTTATGTGAAGTCTGTTAGAAGAAAGGGAGTATTGTTTTTAGTACTTTGCATAATGCAAGTTGCTACTCATGCCATTTAAATCAATCTTTAACATGGTCTCAACCAGCAAAAGTAGAGTTATTTATAATTGGAGCTATATTCCCCATTAGTCTGAATTAAATGGTAATGTAAATTTCAAATATCTGAACAGATTTATAAGAACAATGTCCATTATAGAAAAATTAAGCATTAGTGGGTATAAAAGTCTATCTTGATACTGACTGTAATGCTGAGTGCACAGTAGTTTTTTTCCTCATCTGACTAGCCCTAGCTTTGGTTTCACATACTTTTTTACTGGGCAAGTTAGAAAGGAGGAAAGGATCATGGTCAGTCTTTTCTACAAAAAATTTCTTATGAGCTCATTGCTGACCTTTTTAAATGTGGAGCTTGAAACTTAGTATTTCAAATGTATATTTTTACTCTCTTTGTTATCAAAGCTCTCCCAGTCATTGTTATCAACCTGGCCAAGGTTGAATATGCAAGTACCTTCAAGGCTCACACATACAACAGAAGCGAATATCAGGAACTAATATCAGATGATAAGGAGTGGTATGACTGGGAAACAGATGATCATATGCTTGACATACAAGGGCTACTTCTACTCATTCCAGTCAAATTTTCTAGATAATTGTTTGTTCTAGTAAAGGTGTTAAGAGTTGAACACTGGAATTTTTAGGTAAACTCCTACAGTTTTTAAGTGTTAGATCAAATTTTTTTAATTGAAAAAAATAAAAAGGAAACCATACAAGGAGTCAAGATGTGCCTTAGGTAGGCAATTTGCTACCTTTCCCTAAATAAAGTGTAAATATTTGACCAATCAGCAAATGAGCCATAGACCTCTATAAGAAATAGAGAGATTAAAGAACACTCTAATCCTGTTCTCCCTTGTTCATTGGAAATTTAATATAATATTTTAAGGAGGGCCATAGTCATAGCACCAACATGGAGACCTACTAGATAAGTCTTTTCAACCTATTTCTGGATTCCAGAGGCCAGAAAGACAAGAAGAGGGGGAGCAAGAGTGAACCAAGGCATCTAAGAAGGTGTTAAAATATATGATGATATATTAAAGAATGGTGGCTAAGAAACACCATTTTTAACATCATTTTTAACACTTTTATCTGACCTCCAATTTGCCTTCTACTGCTAATTTATTACTATCTCTCCTTTTTTTTCAAGTTTTTTACAAACATTTGTCTTTTATTAATCTTTTTAAAAGGAAATGATGAAAAGAGATGATAGATCAAAAGGAAGTCAAATTCATGGCAAAAATATATATCAAACGTGCAAATCCTGTCACATAATTATTACTAAGTAAACATGGATCCAATGGACCCTGGTTTGTTTTCCAATCTGACCGATTTAAGATTTACTTTGTTCTTGAGGTCTCTCTGCTCTCCTTCCAGAAAAACTCACCTTTCCCTATGTTAATTCAATGCTTACTTATACTACCACACATTTCATTGCAGTTAGTGGGATCTAATTACAAGTGTTTACATATCTCTCTTCCCAAATAGAATTAAGACTCTTAAGACCAGAAACAATATATTTAAAACTTTTTTTGGAAACAATCATAAACTGTTAGGAAATTTGTAAGTACAGCACAGAAAACCATTTGAAAGTAAATTTCCAACCTACTGCCCCATTACCCTAAATTAATTTAGGCTGTGTCTGCTCACAAACAAAGACATTTTTCACCTAACCACAACAAAGTCATCAATCTCAGACGCTAAGGACTGTATCCCTACCCCCACCACCAGAGTCAAATGTTGAAGCCCTAATCCTCATTGTAATGGTATTTAGAGAAGAGGCCTTTGGGAACTAGTAGGTTTAGAGGAGATCATGAAGGTGGGCCCTCATGATAGGATTAGTGCCCTTATAAGAAGACACACCAAAGGGCTTGCTTCTTTTCTCTTTCTGCCATGTGAGGGCATAAGCAAGGAGGAGAGTTCTCACCAAAGAAAGGAATTGGCTAGCACTTTAATCTTGGACTTCCAAGCCTCCAAACCTATGTGGAGTAAATTCCTGTTGCTTAAGCCACCCAGTCTATGATATTTTGTTATGGAAGCCTGAGCTGACTAATACATCAGGAAATTAACATTGATATATTATTACTATCATCGAATCCTCAGATTCCATTCAAGTTTTATCACTTGTCCAAATAAATTCCAACTACTATCCTTTAGAATGTAATAATTTGTTTCTGAAGGATATACCTCTGTTCAGTAATCACATTTTATTAGTCTCCATCAGGGTAGAAAAGTTATACAGACTTACCTTAACTTTCATGACCCTGATATTTTTGAAGATTACATTCCAATTATTTTCTAGAATGACCTTGAATTTGGATTTGTCTGATGCAGGAACCATAGCTTATATAAATTTTGATCTTAGCATCTTGAACAGTTTCTGATATACAGCCTATGGTCAGTAATGCTAGTGAGGAATGAATTGGTGAACGAAAACCTATACTTGGAAGCTGACTATGAATCATTCGGATAATGCTAATAGTAAACATTGCAAAACTTAGAGAAAAATATAAAACATGTCCAAAATAAAAAAATGAATAAACAAACAAACAAAAAACAACCCACCAAGCTCTGGTGTCTTCCTCTGTTCTTTAATTTACTTAGTGAGTATGCATACACTGGCTACTATATAAATTAATACTATTTTTCCTAGAGCAGTGTTTCTCAAAGCATAGTCTGTAGACTGTTTCCAGTTTACATGCTATTTCATGTAATATAATAGAGAAATTGGGAATAAACAATTAAAAACTTTTTAGCATTTTTTTTTAAGATTTTATTTATTTGACAGAGAGAAACACAGCCAGAGAGGGAACACAAGCAAGGGGAATGAGAGAGGGAGAAGCAGGCTTTCCACAGAGCAGGAAGCCCGATGTGGGACTCGATGTCAGGTCTCCAGGATCATGACCTGAGCCAAAGGCAGTCGCTTAACCAACTGAGCCACCCAGGCGCCCCAACTTTTTAGCATTTTGACAAAGTGATTCCACTAAATCTAATAATTCCAAAGTGAAATATTGGATATATTTCATCCACCTTTTTAGTTCATTTATCTAATAGTTAATTTACATTGTATTTACTATAATCTTTTATTCACATGGGTTAGACATTAAAAATGTGGTCATTTGGGAGCACCTGGGTGGCTCAGTCAGCTAAGGATATTACTCTTGATTTTGGCTTAGGCCATGATCTCAGGGTGGTGAGATGGAGCCCTGCCTCAGGCTCCATGCTCAGTAGGGAGTCTGCTTGAAATGCTCTCCCTCTGCCCCTCTCCCTACTCATTGCACTCTTGTACTCATGTTCACTCTCATTCTCTCTTTATCTCTCTCAAATAAAAAAAATTTTTTAATGTGGTCAAGTACCAGTTTTTGTCTTTCCCATCAGAATAGAGTGGGATAACTGTACGTGAAGATATAATGGGTTTTGACTCGGAACCTGCAGGAGTAGGACATTTCTAGTTTGTAAAGTAGAGAAATGGGCAATTCAGGCATAATAAAGTACAAAAGTATGCCTGTGTGTATGTGTGTACATGTGTGCATGTACATGTGTTGAATGGGTATCAAGAGACAGTAACAGCTCAGGATTCCAATACTAGAAGATAGCAAGTCTTCCCACATCTGATTTCATTGCATCCTGAGCACTGGTTCCAGTGGCAGTGCCCTCTATATTGAACATTTTCTTGTTTTCCCTTTTCTTTCTGAACTCATCTTTGCTCTGAGCCCCCTAAAACCTAGAATTCCCGTTGCTGGCAAAACACAAATAAGCAGCTGTGACCAAAAAAGTGGCCAATGTTAATACCATTTCTGGATGACAGATTCTATACACAGTTTTCCAAATATTTAAGTGAAAACAGAGGAGATGTAGATAGCAAAGAGGAAAAACAATGAGAGAAAAATAGCACGAGAAAAAAAAAAAAATGATGGTGAGAGGGACCTGAAAGAATTCCATTAAGTTTAATTTACATTGGCAATCTTCAATCTTAGTAACATTCAACTCAGTTTAAAACATATTTATTAAGCAACAGTCATGGACCAGACAATGGACTCAGGAAGTGAAAGGAAGATACAAGAACTTGCCCTACAATGACCACAGTGTTTTGGATAAGACTGATAAGCAAACATGTTTCCAATGTAGTGACTAGAAATTCCTTGGAATATTCATAGGTACAGAAGTCAGGTGATAGACCAGCCTCTCAGGTGTCTTGGAGGAGATGATGCCTGTGAAGGGTCTTGATGAAAACTAAACTAAATTTAAAAAGCAGGATAGGGAGGAACATAATCTGATACTTAGCATTTAATTCAGTAGCTGGTACATTGTTGGTGCTCACTGAATATTTGTTGAGTGAATGAAAAATGTAATTAATTTGAACTAGCTGACTAACCAAAGGTAAACACAACTCTAGGAAGAGGAACTAGGCAAAATTATGGAAGCATAAATAGCAGTGCTTAGTAGGGGAAGGGGAAGATCTGTAGTCTTCTGCAGTGGAATAAAAATGATATGACAGAGGACTGTGTGTGAAGAATAGAGACATTAAGTAGAAGCCAGGTGATGGAGACATTTCTCTGCGATACTAAAGCCCCAGGTTTTATCAATAGGAACATGACATTGTGAGACTGTATGGTAGTATGATTATAGATGACTCAGTACAGGGGAGAAGGGCAGACACTGTGGTACTAGTTAGGAGTCCATTTCCCTAGTGTCAGCAAAAAAGACAAAAATCTAACAGAAAGCAATAAAGGGAAGGGATGGAGCATGGGAGAGGGGCATTGGTGCACAGATTCAGGAGTCCCTTGAGAAGTTGAATCAGTGGAACTTCTCAGTTAATAGGCAGTGGAAGGGGGAGGGGTCAGTCACAGTACAAAGAGAAAGAATGAAAGTTTGGAAAATTCCCCATTTGTGTCTTGGGTTTCTGGATACACAAAATTAAACCAATATCTGAGGACAAGTAAGTATTTGGAAAGCAGGTAGAGGCCTAAAAAGAATTCAGTGTTGAACATTTAATTTGAGGTGCCCATTGAGGAAGAGAGAAGGTCAAAACTGGAGAAAAGTACATTATCTACTTTGGTGTGTATTTATGTATTTATATTACAGTTATATGTATACAGCAAGGGATCCATGTGTCAATTCTGTCCACAGAATCTTGTGAAAGCTTTATTTTCTCATTAATTTATTGCCGTCGAATTAATTTACTGCTTGAATATATCATTTGAAACTCTAGTAATTCATTCCATATTTTAAAATGTACCACAGACAGAAAAATGCCGTAACTTAAACCTGATTCCAGACTAGTGAAAATGTCTGGGGTCTCCACTACCAGAGCGAAGAGCAAAACGGTGCCAGTCACAGACCTGAACTTGTTTTAATTTCAGTTACCTGGATTATTGAGGCAGAAAAAACCTGGTGTCTAATTTACCCTTAAAATTGCTTTAGTTTTCTGCTTTGCCTTGCTTGTGGGCATATCTTCATGTTCTACTATTATTAGAAAGGAAAAACTCACTTCCTGTTTTGGTGGTTTCAGAGAAAACGTTTAAAATAAACTTTACCATTCAGACAAGGAGCATTTTGTAAGATTCTGTGTTTAGAGAGTATATTCTGAGAAAAGGGAAAACTTTAACCAGGATTTACCTCATTGTCATCCTGATAGTTCTGTTACCTCTTACTCCTTTTCACAAAAAAGTTCAGGGACTCAGTCTTAACAGCAGTGACCTTCGAATATTTGATTTAAGATGCTCAAAGGAACCAAATAGATTCTTGAGCTCTCCGTGTATTCAGATCATTGTTGTGAAGGTTAGATCTCCAGTCAGCTTAAGCACCTGTAGTGAAAGTCAAAGTAGATAGTCATTTGTAAAGGAGTACTTACCCTTCAGTCTCCCAAGCACAAGCTCAGTTTTTCCATATAGCAGTCCAAAACGAAAGGATTTCAACTAAATGGAGACATTAACAGCACAGCTGTCATAATGTCCCTAAAACTTCAACCATTATACCGACTCTAATTTTTTTCATCCCAGTTAATGGAAAAGCCAGAATGGTAAAGTAGTGGATGAATAAATTATGATTTTCTCGAATTACCCTTTTGGGTTGTCTTTAATGAAAGAAATAGACAAAATTTATGTGATGCCACTCCTTCTCTTCTGCACATGATGAACACAGATGTTAAGTTTTAGTAGTCAGTTTCACTGAACTATCTAAAATACATAGGATCCAAATGTATGAATGTAAGTAGAGTGTTTTAAAATTTAGAAATATTTAACAGCCCAAGCTTATAAAGCATGCAGGTAGTTTCCCATCATTTATTTTCATGTATTTAAGTGTTTATTCATTTGTGGATTTTATCAATGAGTACTGAGCATATCATATACTGTGTACTAGACTCACAGGCATAAGTGAGCTCATCTGTCCTCAGAGGGATACACTACAGACCTAAGAGCACAGAAGATAGGCTTTCAACCATTATTGAAACAAAAAACTTCAAGTATGGCTTCCCAGAGGAAGGGATATTGAAGGAAATTGGGACAGTTAGACAGATTGACAAGATAGAAAAGGGAGGGGCACCTGGGTGGCTCAGTCTTTGGGCCAGGGTCCTGGGATTGAGTCCCACATCCGGCTCCCTGTTTGGTGAGAAGCCTGCTTCTCCCTCTCCCACTCCCTCCGCATGTGTTCTCTCTCTCACTGTATCTCTTTGTCAGTTAAATAAATAAATAAAATCTTCCAAAAAAAAAAAAAATGGAAAGGGGAGTTCCAGGTACCATAAACAAATACTGATGGCCAGGACAACATGCTTGAGGAATAACAATACGATTTTAGGAATGCAGAGGGTAGATCCAAGAGGGGCAAGACAAGCTGGCAGGAGTAGACCACAAGAGCTTTGAATGCAATGCTAATGACTTTGAATTAAATGCTAAAGATAGTACAGAGCAAATGAATACATTTAAGAATGGACATGAATTTGCATTTTAGTAAGGTCTCTGGAAGTTTTGGCAACGATGAAAGCCAAGTAAATTGATCAAGTAAAAACCGTCAAGAAGAGTGATCAAAAAAGAAGAAAATGAGAGAAGGTATAGTTGTGTATGTTATTCAGGAAATATCTTCACTATCAAATTGACAAGACTTCACCATTTATGTGTGGAAGGTTAACACAACCTGGAAATCTTGGATAATTTCCAAGTTTTGCAAAAAAGATTGGAAAATGAAGGTGCTGTTAACTGAGTACAAAAAACAGGTTGGGGGAAAGATGAGGTCAATTATGAACATGTTGAGAGGTTGATATGTTTGGAGTACATTCAGTTAGTTATATAAGTAATTGAATTGATTATTGAATACATGAATCTGGCCCTTAAGAGGAAAACCTAGAATAAAGATAGTGATTTGGGTATAATCAGTATAAAGGTATAAGTGCAAGTTAATTCATTGATGTAAACAGAGTCGTTCTGCCCTATATTTATGAAAGGAAGTGAACAGAACTTGAAACAGTGGTGAGCTAGTGGATTACATGAAAGTATAAATGTAGGTCTGATATGACAGAAGTCTCACTCATAAGCTCAATGTCTTTGAATATTAATGTGGGATGACTTATTTAATAGATGCCTTATATTTTGAAGGACAAGGATCTAAAGTCTATGGAAAATCTTTCCAAAATAAAAGGAAGAACAATGAAATATTGGTATTGATTCTAATTCTACATATTTTATTTTTAAACTATCCACTTTATATTTTGATTTGTGAATTTCCAAACCCACCTTGTTCAAGTATGAGCCCAAAAACATAACCAAAGTTTACTCAGCATTCAGGATCCTACTTTTCATATCAGATTTTTTAAAATTTAATTTTATAGGGCCCAACTCACTAAAAGAAGAACAAGCTTTCGAAGTGTGAAGTTCTCAGTGATCTAACTCACTTAACCACGGTAGTGTTTTCCTGCATTAGCTCATCAAATAAAATGCCAATAACATAAAAATAAATGGGAGTAAAAACAAATTAAGCACTTGATCTTAATAATGTATTGCTCAGCTCCTATTTTGTCTCATGTTACCTTCATATGAATTACCATAATCAAGAAAAATGATTTCTTTTTCTAATACTGTGAAATAAAGTTATAGAAAGGTTTAGTGACCTCAGAAAGAAACATGGTTTGAGAAGACATTTTTTTTTTCTTTGAGAATTAAATAGTTTTAGGTGGCTATTAAATCATATATAATATATTTTAGGCTAACAGTTTAGCAAGCTATATTCAACTGTTAATTAGACCTATACATATTAGTGAGATTTCTGTACGATCAATATTAGCAAGATGATGTAGGGCATCTGGGTGGCTCAGTGGGTTAAAGCCTCTGCCTTCAGCTCAGGTCATGATCTCAGGGTCCTGGGATCGAGGCCCACATCGGGCTCTCTGCTCAGCAGGGAGCCTGCTTCCTCCTCTCTCTCTGACTGTCTCTCTACCTACTTGTGATCTCTCTCTCTCTCTCTCTGTCAAATAAATAAATAAAATCTTAAAAAAAAAGATAATGTAAAGTGGAATGCTATATAGCTGAACCATTCCATAGACTTAGAGTTTTGTAGGATTCATTATTACTCATCATTGAGATATAATTCAAGTGACTCAATAAACTTTTATCAAAATGAGATAAAACTTAATTACTTAATTTGATAATGGATTTTTTCTAATTTATGTTGTCAATTTATATCATTTTCATTTTGTTATCATAATTGTCATGAGCCATGTCCAAGTCATAAACAGATAAAGCCTATCTTTTATAATAGTCATTTGTAGGCATACAAAAATGTTTTTTTTAGAAATTCACATCACAAACAAAAAACAATATATTATCATTTGAGACAATTTGAAGATCAATCATTACTCATGAATACATTAGATGATTTGATCCATTATCAACCTAAATCCTGACCTCTCGTTCTCTTTCCTACACATTCTTCTTTCTTTGGTAGAATATTCCTTGACCACATAGTCACATATAGCTCTGTCCTGTGTATAGTCAATAAATATCAAGAGAATTTGGAATGCTTTCAGAGAGAACTTTTTTTTTAACTTTCTAAAGGCGGAGATTAAAAACAAACAAAACAGTCCCTTCCTAGGTTCTAAAGTTATCTTAGGTTGTTTATAGGAGTATGACTTTGAGGGTTGCAAGAGGACAGGGTATTGGTAAGGGAAAAGAGGAGTGAGGGGAAAGTGGGGTGAGGCAGAAGTAGGACTGTAGGGTTATTTGAATGAATGTTGAGTTATGTCATCCAAGACTGGTGTTTTCAAGAGTTTCTTGATGCAATATATAATTAAAGTAAGTGTTTGCTTATTTTAATATTGCTCCAATCTACTTTTAGCAAGAAGTTTTGTCCAATTTTATGGAATTTATCTTTAATTTAGTATCCAAAAATAAATCACTTCTGAAGTTTAACTACTAAGATATTTTTCCAGTTTAGAATTTCTTGAGCAAAAAAAAAGAGAGAAAATTTGTATTTTAACATCAATAATCCATTAGAATAGAAAATTTTCTTGTCATTTTTAGTTTAAAATGTGAAATTCCTGTATTTGTAAAAGGAGATGAAAATTTGTAAGAACATTTTGACAATAAATTGCATTAAGAAAAAAAACTGTTTTCTCTGTAGAAACTAGACCTTTCATCTTAGAGCCACATGAATCCGATCTTGACCTTTTTGAAGAAAGCATTTTTTAGATGTTTATTTTCTCATTTATCAACTTATATATACATCATTCCTTTTTGATGCTTTCATTCCATTCAGCTTGATCTAACTCAATCTTTCCCAGATTTCTGGCTAGCTTCTCCTTACTCTTATAAGATTTCCATTATTTGAACTAAAAGATATCCTTTATTTTTTCCCCCTGATATCCTCCCCTCTGCAACTTGCAAAATATCCTTTGTTTTTTTCCTCCTGATATCCTTCCCTCTACAACTTGCAAAAATTGGCTTCACCACCTTCTCCAACGTAGCCTCTTTTGTCAGTCTTCCTCTTATTCTCTGTCTGCTCTCCTCACCCCACATGCTCCTACTCTTGACTCAGAGGATTTCCTGGTCAGTGTGCCTCTTAAGCAAGTCCACAGTCTCTTATGCAAACCTCACTCTATGGTTAGACATCAAGCAGAATGATTCACTGAACTTTTTTGGTATCAAACTTTCCCTAATATTTTGTAAGCTGAATTATTTTTATATTCCCAGAACCATAGTAAATGATAATAGGGATGTTCTAGATGCTTGGAAACTGCTTACTATGAATAAATGAATAATTTCCTCATCCAGAAAAAAAAAAAAAACAGTTATTCTCATTTTTGTGCTATTTTTTCAGATACTGTTTAGTTTTTATGAAATATATGTATTTTTAGTTAATATCTAGACACATTTTACCTGCTTTTATCACTGTTTTAATTAACTCAGTATTTCCTCATGAAATAAAATTTCTTTGTATGTAAAAGTTTTACAGCAGCTCAATATCTTGTATCTTGTTTACCTCAATATTGTATTTCACATATGTATCAGACTCCTATTTTATGGAAATACTTACCTTTTTCATTTTAATTTTTCCTAGATATATTTCTAGAAATGGAACTACTATAATCTTGAAATGTAGAGCTTTTGATACATTGTGCAAAATTTCTTTCCAGAAAGATTGTAACAAATTATATTACCATAAGAAATTTGCAAGACTTCCAGATTGACTTCTCTCTTGCCAATATGGGAAAGTCTTATGATGTTTAATATTTGCTAATTAGATAAGCCAAAAAAATTTGCGGTTTGTTATTCTAATCTAGGTTTTTTTCATTTATACTAATTAGTGGATAAAGTTTTTAAACGTTTAATACCATTAAGAGTCTTCTATCTTCCAGTCTTCCTACTTAACTGCCTTTAATCTATTGCTATCACTATGCTACCTGTACCCATAGGACATCCTGACCACACTGTGTGGGGACTATCAATAAATCCCAGTCATCCACAAAATCAATTCCACATTTGTGGCCCAGATGACTATCACCTTTGCAGTCCAGTCTCAACTTCCTCTTCCCTCATGAAATTTCTTGACTTTGCTTCACCTACCCTATAATTGTGTCAAACTGGTATATTTCATTCCTTTTCTCCATAAAACCTTTTCCCCATTTCCACAAATAAAATTCTACCTGTGCTTTAACATTTGGTAAATATGCACTAACATTTATCCGAGATCCTTGTCTATTTCATCTTGCATTTCATTCTGTTTCTTGTTCTCAGAATTCAGTTTTGCCTGAAAAGTCCAATACAGACATTTCAATAGACGTTGAGAACATGTTCTACTGCTATAAGATTTAATTACAAAACAGAAGACCCTTTGTAAACCTTGCATTTCAAAATAACCTCAGATAAAAACAAAAACAAAAACAAACAAAAATAATAACCTCAGGTCTACCTATCCAGAACTTCTCAGTGATGTTTATCTTATTTGGTTGCTGAGTCTTTATTTTTTTTTTTTTAAGGATTTTTATTTTCTTATTTGACAGAGAGAGACACTGTGAGAGAGGGAACACAAGCAAGGGAAGTGAGAGAGGGAGAAGCAGGCTTCCCGCTGAGTAGGGAGCCCTATGTGGGGCTTGATCCCAGGACCCTGGGATCATAACCTGAGATGAAGGCAGATGCTGAACAACTGAGCCACCCCAGTGCCCTGGTTGCTGATTCTTTAAAAAAGAGCCCTAAAATATATTTAAAAATATGTATTTGAAGCAGTTAAGGTAATTTTTAAAAATTTACATATGGTGGTTATGTTCTATATTAATATGCATGTACATTTAAGTTTAATTTAAAAATTATGCAAAGTAACTTTGTGTAATAGTCACCAAATCATAGTAAACTCTATTTATTTTTGTAGCTTTCTTGGGATACATGTGACTTGTTTTTGATAATGTACCTACCATTCGACCAAACACATGTTTCTTCCCAAGGAAAAAAATTAAGAACATAATAATCAAGATATGCACTCAGTTTACAATCAATTATTGTTAGAAAAATGGACCAACTTATTTGATAATAAAGCCTATTGCCTTGCATTTAAAGCCATAACTTCAAAAACTAGGAAGTAAATCAAGAGTTTTTTATTCCATCTGTTAATATCACCTGTCTCATTGGGTATATATTTACATTTGCATTTATATGTATATTTATATCTTATTTAGCATAGTATTTATAGTTAGTGATCAATAAACTGTGGTAGTAGTTTTAATAATCAGTGGTAGGTCCAATTATAATAAACATATATAGGGTGCCTGGGTGGCTCAGTGGGTCAAAGCTTCTGCTTTCGGCTCAGGTCATGATCTCAGGGTCCTGGGATCAAGGCCCTCATCGGGCTTTCTGCTCAGCACGAGCCTGTTTCCTCCTCTCTCTCTGCCTACTTGTGATCTCTCTCTCTGTCAAATAAATAAATAAAATCTTAAAAAAGAAATAAATAAAAACCATATATAGGAAATCAATCAGTAATGTTTAAATAGCTTAGGGTTTTGTTGTTTTTTTTAAAGTCACTCCCTGAAGGAGACTTGCTATTTTTCTAACTTAGGTAGAGTTTGAATTTTTTTAAGCATTTATTAGTTTATTATAGTGGACTAAAAGAAGATATAGTTTTGGGTTTAGTTGAATTTAGAGTGAAAGATAGTACAGATTCTTAGGTTGTACACTGGATTACCAAGAACCACATTTATTAATGATTTGCCTTATCAAATGTAATTACTAATTAATTCTGATATAGAGAATTGATTATTTTTTATATTATTCAGCTTAATTCATCAAAATAAATAAAATGTCTTTCTGGCAAAAAAAGAAAGAAAAGCTTGCTTTGCCTTTCTCATTAGGCACTTTGTTTCCAGAATCTTCAAACACCTCAGTCAAACAAAGTACAATTCCAATAATCTTCAGACCACACAAATAGTGCAATGTTTAATACTTCATTTAACAAAATAGAGGCATCAACACTCACAGTTTTGATTCTTTACATATTGACCAGACTCGTTAAGGCAAAAGATCAAAGACTGTTTTTTAAACAGAAAAAAAGAAAACCTCCATGCTAGAAAAATGGGAAAAAGCTGAGTTTGAAATTAAATCCTAAGCTTCATAAGCTGGCTTTTCAGCAGTTTAAACTTCAGTTTTTTGCTTTAACTCCCATTTGAAACAAAATGAAATTTGCCAAACGTAAGTGCTATGTGTCGCTAGCTTTTTTGGTTTCTGTATAATAGCATTTCCCTTTTTAATCAGCCTGTCTCTTGCTTTTTATTATGTTCTTTGATCTCTGTTGCCTTTTAATTTTCTCTTTTTTTAAGTGATATGTTTTTCCCATCACCTTTTTCCTTCACCCTCCTCTAAAATCTCAGACTTGAATCTAATGATTAGACCTCTTAGCAGTCTGAAACTTCGCCTGAAATAAGCATACATAGACAAAATTGTAGAAGTTTCTCAGTACCTTCTTCCCACTTCCACTCTTTTCCTGCTTTATGAAACTCTAATAGATGAAATTTGAGTAAATGCTCTCCATATAAATTCCATCTCTTATAATTCTCAGTACCAATCGGGAGTGTTGTTTATCTATAACCTTACCTTTGACTAATGTTGTTTATTAGAATCCTTTCCTATTTCACACAAAAGTAATAGTTTCCATCTTTAAATTGTATGTTTCTAACCCTTTCATCTCATACCACTATGAATTACTTTTGCTTTATTAAGAGAAGAGATATTATG
The DNA here is from genome assembly GCA_004023965.1 of Spilogale gracilis. Taxonomy (NCBI): domain Eukaryota; kingdom Metazoa; phylum Chordata; class Mammalia; order Carnivora; family Mephitidae; genus Spilogale; species Spilogale gracilis. Next base: position 15,643 of record PITA01001631.1, on the reverse strand, counting down.
TGGGAAATGATCTCTGGAGTTATGAAGTATAGAGATGTCTGAGAGCCTGAGTGTCCTGGGGAGTCATCTGGCTAGGTGGCTCCAAACCACAGTCCTTGGGACCACACAATGTACTTCATCAAACTTTCAGTGAAACTGGCCGTTTTTTTTTTTTAAATCCTATAGCAAAAACAAATGAAAACATAACCCACCAAAACTTTTTTAATTTTTCACATTTGGGTTGGTAGTTTTGGCATCCAACACCTATGCTTTAATCATAGACATGCCTTTCTTACAGGATAGAGGAAGCCAACTAACTAGAGCACATCAAATTTAAAAAAAAAAATTTAAGTTCTCAAGCTGAACAGGACATTCATGCAGCTACAGGCTAAAGAGGCTAGTGATAACCCTCTCAAATGACAGCGTCTTCTGGCCGGTGCCACCATCCTCTCTGCTTTGACACTTGGAAGTGGTAGCCGAGTTCCTAAGACAAAACAAAACGTTGCCCTTCTTAATGTGAGGAGAGTATGAAATAGAGCTCGTGAAATGAAATTGATGCGTATAATTATGAGCAATATTGTTGGGGGAAAAAATAGACTCCTTAGGGTACTAAGTCAATGATTTAAGTTTCAGATACCACTTTATTCACTTCATTAAAGGGATAATTTGGGTGTAGTCAATTCCAGGGAAACAAATGCCTTCATCTTAGTGAACTTGGGTTTTCTTTTTTTCTTTTCTTTTTTTTTTTTTTTTAAGATTTTATTTATTTATTTGACAGAGAGAAACACAGCCAGAGAGGGAACACAAGCAGGGGGAGTGAGAGAGGGAGAAGCAGGCCTCCTGCAGAGCAGGGAGCCAGATGTGGGGTTTGATACCAGGTATCCGGGATCATGACCTGAGCTGAAGGCAGTCGCTTAACCAACTGAGCCACATAGGCACCCCATGAACTTGGATTTTCATTAAAAGGCCACTGAGTTGGACACAGGTTAAGAAAGGGGACTGTGAGGTATTGCATCATTAATTGAGATTGTTTTTCTCCAGGCAGATGAAACAAAGAAGTACTGGTGTAATGTCTCTTCTTTTTATTTTTATTTCTTGAGATTTTATTTATTTATTTCACAGACTGAAACACAGCTGAAAAAGGAACTCAAGCAGGGGGAATGAGAGAGGGAGAAATAGGCTTCCTGCTGAGCAGGGAACCTAATGTGGGGCTCAATTCCCAGACCTTGGGATCATGACCTGAGATGAAGGCAGACACTTAACGACTGAGCCACCCAGGCACCCCTCCTTTTAATGTTCACATAGAAAGAGCAGCTATTTTAGAAAAGAGCAGGAAAAATACAAATATAATTTTAAATTTAACACTGAAGTAATTTGAAGAGGCAAAAAGAAGATGTATTTTAGATTATGGAATTTTCTTGATTTAGTTCTGTTTTCTGTGCCTTTCCTATGCAGTTAAGTGGTATATAAATAATAAACAGTAACTGGGTATTCTGCAAAAAAGCAGACAACACATCTTTTTCGGATTGTTGTTCTTTTGAAACTGTTTTATTTGAATTTAAGTGAGAAAAATATCATATTTCAGGAAATAGTCCTACAATACTAAAATGAACACATACATAGAAATAATTTGGTTATCAAAGCTCTCCTCTTTACTTTGCACATATTTGTTACATACAACAAAAAAACAAAACGATACAAAACAAGACACACATTAGAGTTTCCCTAGACCATCCCATGACTTTGACCTTTCCATTGTATTTCATACAGACTGTCATATTTTTCAGTCTCCATTTCTATGTGTTTTGAACAATCTCTCAAGCTGCATTTCTTTCCAGAGCACTGGGCATCTATCATATTAATATTTGTAATATCAATAAACCATCTATTATCAATATAATAACAATATTCGTTATGTCCCACTCTTCAAGATAATATATATGCAAAAGTGTTAGGGTGGACAGATTGGATCATTAAGTAAGAAGGGACAAGATAGAGCTGTGTGAATACAAGGAAATAATGAGGTTCGGAGAAGTTAGAAATCTCATCTAGGACAGCTTTTACTGGACCTCTTGTTACTATTTGAGTTGGTTGGGATAACTGATCAGTGATCCCTGCATTTTAAATTAGTAAGTACAAAATGGAATTGCCGCAGCTTAATCCCCTCCAGTTCCATCCATTTTGATACAAATGGTAGGTATTCATCCTTTCTGATGGCTGAGTGATACTCCATTGTATATATGAACCACATATTCTTTGTCCATTCATCTGTTGAAGGACATCTCAGTTACTTCCACAGTTTGGCTATAGTGAACACTGCTGCTGTGAACACTGGGGTGCATGTGCCCCTTCTCTTCACTACATCTGTATCTTTGGGGGAAGTCATGGGGAAGGGAGGGAAAACTGAACAGGAATAAATCTGAGAGGGAGACAAACCATGAGAGACTCTGGAATCCAGGAAACAAAGTGAGGGTTACAGAAAGGAGGGGGTGTGGGCGGATGGGGTAGCAGTGTGATAGGTATTAAGAAGGGCACATGTTGTGGTGAGCATTGGGTGTTATACGCAACTAATGAATCACTGAACTCTACATCAAAAACTAACAATGTGGGGCGCCTGGGTGGCTCAGTTGGTTAAGCAACTGCCTTCGGCTCAGGTCATGATCCAGGAGACCTGGGATCGAGCCCCGCCTCAGGCTCCTTGCTCTGCGGGAAGCCTGCTTCTCCCTCTCTCACTCCCCCTGCTTGTGTTCCCTCTCTAGCTGTGTTTCTCTCTGTCAAATAAAGAAATAAAATCTTAAAAAAAAAAAAACTAACAATGTATTATATATGTTGGCTAACTGAACATAATAATAAAAAAATTAAGAAAGAAAGAATTGCCATAGCTTTTGACTTTAGAAAGTTACCTTTTTATAAGTCTGTACAAATTCTCCAAGTAGGGGCAGCTGGTGGCTCAGTTGTTAAGTGTCTGCCTTCATCTCAGGTCATGATCCCAGGGGTCCTGGGATCGAGTCCCGCATCGGACTCCACTGCTGGACAGGAAGCCTGCTTCTCCCTCTTCCATTCCCCCCTGCTTGTGTTCCCTTTCTCACTGTGTCTCCCCCTGTCAAATAAATAAATAAAATATTTTTTTAAAAAATTCTACAAGTATTACAATGGGAGCTTACTTCTAGAATTAAAAGTGGCATTTAAAGGAATGCATAGACAAAATAATAAACTGAATTTCTTACAAAAGGACTAAAGGCTTTCAAAGTGGTTTAATCTATCCAATACTCTTTAATGCAGTTTAACAAAAATTGATCACCCCTGAGGTGTGTCATTGTTGCTGATCACAGAGCTTAAAAAACTCTAATTGCAGCTTATTTAGTTTAGAAGAAGGAAAAGAATCAGAAAGAAAATGAAATTCCTTTAGAAATCCAAAAATAATACTTTAATAAAGAATTATTAAAGGAATATTTTTTGCCAGTTTCTCTTATACCATTTATATAATTGTACTGATTTTTGAGGAACTGGAAAATAGTATATAGTATTTGGGGATTAGTTTCTACATTTTTGAGCAGAAATTAAGTACACAGAAATTTATTTACATGTCTTCTCGTGGTGCTTGTTATTCTATACAAGAGTTTTATCTTTTAATGTCAGTGTCATGTTTCATATTTTAACTTTCATAGCAAAAAGAAATTTTTGTTATATCTTAAAAACCGATTCCATTACTGGAAAAGCAAGAGAAAATGCTTTTTGAATTCAAAGTGGGCAAGAATAGAGTGCTCTACTTTTTATTACTTGTGGAAATGCACTACAATTGATCGATAACTTTTAAGTGCTTGCAATACGTTAGTATAGTTTTTGTCGCGGTAAAAGATACCAAAGTAATTAACACAGTAACTCTTCTCAAATGTGTTATGATATAATTATGCAAATATGTCTAAAACACTCAAAAGAATTTTGAATAGTACAAAGTCATTTTACCAGGAAGTGTTATGAAGAATATAGGAGTTGAGAGGAGATGGGGCTTCATGATTATGACAGTAATAAAAGAGGGCTCCATGGAAACTCCCAGGATCATAATGTTGAAGACCATGCTGAACTTTGTTAGTAAAACAAGGTAACAGCAGAAGGCATTTTGTGTGAGGAGAATCTTACAAACAAGACAACATACTGTCCAGTGAGGCAATCTTTAAGGAGACATTAGGAGAGGTATTTTAATAAGAGGTATTTAGAAGTATTTGTTGGTAGAATCACAGTAAATAAATTTAGATAAGGATGATGGAAACGGTTTAGGTATCGTGTTTACATCTAGATTGAAAAGCCTTTGTTTGGTGTGGTCCTGACAGGGCAATGCATAATTGATATTTAAGCAGGGTCCTACTAGGATGAAAGTAGTATTTAAAATGGATGAATCTGGGAAGAGTGTGCAGACTGTGGGTGAGAGTTGAAGGGTGGAAAGAAAGACAAAAGGCAACCCGGAGTCAGAAGTTACAGTAAACGCAGGTGTGGACTGAGTGATAAGCTGTTGCTTCTGGTGGTGGCAGTGAGAACAGCTCAGACAAAGAGGATACCGGAGGCATTTAATTTACTATATATCTCTTTTTCGATCTTGTAACTACCTTCACATGTTTGGTCTGAATGTTGTTGGTTTAGTGTTGTGAGCAAAATACGGTTTCCTTAATGCATTCCTCATCTCTCTCAGTTAAAGGTATTATTAAAAACCACATTGTCCTGTCTATACAAAGATAGTCCCAAATAGTATTGCAAACCCACAGAGAGCTCGCACTTTGAATTACTTTCCAACAGTGGCAGTAGAATTTGTTGAACCAGGCATATGCTTTATACCACCAGAATGTTTGAACAGCTTCCAGTAGCTGAGATTGTTGGCAAGGGTTAGTGACCCATTTGATGGTTCAGGACTGAAGACTTTCTGTGTAAGGAATAAAAGCTAGCAGGTACATAGTGGGTACCTTCCCTTTGTGGTATCATGAATTCCATCTACTAAGCAGCTGAACCAATCTATCATGGAAGGTAAGCTAGCTGCGAGAAAGAAGGTAAAAAGTTAAAATAACAGACTTTCTTTTTGAGCTAAGAAGTCCTTTTCACTAATTCTGTAAATTACCAGAATGCATGCTCCAAATTAAACTAATACTATATTTGATAAAGACATGAATTTGATGCTTATGTGAACCTAACAAGTGACAAAGGAATATATTTCCTGTTTTAAACTAGTAACTTGCACAGAGCTTGTCGATTAGAAGGCCATTTTAGAGGTCATTTATAAGATGGAGCTCAGCAAAACAAGCATGAGGATTCTTTCCACAAAAGGGGGCATTTTCTCTCCTGACCATTGGAAGCATAGGTCCATTTGGTAATTAAAGGATGAGCACTAGAAAGAGCATTTTACCATTGTCATCCGCTGCTACTATTGTTTTGATTTTACAAGTGGACCATAAAGCCTTGACCTTGTACCCTAGCTTTTCCTACGCAGGCTCTAACCTGCATAAGGAGGTCAATGTAAGATGGTTTTGATCTATCCATGTTACACCTATATATTGTATCAGCAATGGCCTGGTCAGGTCCATTTGTCCTGCTACTTCAACAATTGATTTTCTCATATCAATAAATTGACAATTAAGTGACCCAAATAAGCTCTTTGGGTTGCTCAAAAGATTGTTTTAAATATGCTTTTCCCCTTGGATATTTCTAGACCTTTATGCCAAGTCTCTGTGTATGTATTCATCTATTTTTTGCCATTTGTACCTCCCTAAAAGGATGTTACTTACAGAATAGATATTTATAGGTTAAATTGTAGTAACTTATAACTCATGACCTATGTGTATTGCTACATATTATCTCTCCATGGTCATTCATGGAAGAATTATAGGGATGTAAGTAAAATATTGTGTGAATTTCATTTACTGAAGTCACTATTTTTTAGGGCGCTTTGAACCCTGTGATTGCAACTTCTATTTTGGACGTTGGTGATTTGAAAATCTCCAGGAATTTGCTCAGGGAAATGCAGACCTTTCATTTTTAAAAGGGGAGGATAACATTTCACTTTCTAAGCTGTACTTGTCTGAATTAGAGCTTTGGTAGGATCCTGACAGGTACCCTAATTATCCTTGGCCCTAAAATGCCTAAAAAACTTAAGAGGAAAAATAGATTTAAATTATATAGTGTCCTGTTTGGGGCTAATTTATCTAATTTCTTTGCAGCTATAGTGAGATACAGTGATAATTAAAACATCAATGTGGCAATTACCTACTTAAAATACAGGACTTTCTTCTTTATAATGAAGAGAAGTTGTAAATACTTTTGATAGTAACACAAAGATGGCAAAAAGGAAGTTGTGCCAGGATTGTGGAACAGAAAGGCATTGTAAGCTTCTTATGATACCAAAAATAGCAAATGATAAAAAAAATGTATGACAATATTTAATAAGTGTTTTGATATTTTTGATGACTACTTCGGGAAATGAACACTATTGAGTAGACAAATATAAAGCTATTTAAGATATTAAATCAAAATGCAAACACTAAGAATTGATTGCACCAGATTGCACCATACTAAAGGGGAAAAAAAAATGAAGTAGCTATTTTAGATAAAGCCTTAAAGTACTCTATTTTTAAAAATCATAACTATGCTGAATTAATATAAGTTGGGGTAGATTCAAACCAAGGACTTAAAATTCTTACTCTAAAATACATGAGCGTGAAGCTTATCTGAAAATTGCTTAGATAAATAATTTATTTCCATAAGAGAAGTTCATATAAACCAAAAAAAAAGTCAGTGTGAGAAACTATACTTAAATTAGGCAAGTTGGAACTTCTTGTATTATAATTCAGTTTTCATTTGGAGAATGCCAGAAAAAAGAAACTTATGTGTTTCTTAAGCTCTAAAAGGCACAAATATTTTATTGTCTTACCAACAGAGAACAAAAAAGAGAAAAGGAACTTCTGTGAGTACATGGCATTTTTGCCTGTGATGAACCACTTAAAATACGGTGCAGATGTTTCAACAAGCTTAATCATCATAAAGCAAGCAGTTAGGGTTTTTCATTTGTTTGTTTGTTAGGGTAGTTTAATAATATAAATAATAATACATTTATTTGCTAATCACAGGTGTGTATTCTCAGGACACTATCAGCAATCATTTTTAGTTGGAATAAATATTTTGCTAGACTTATTTAAGTTTACTGCTTTTTTTTTTCAAGAAATTGTATAGTCATCTTAAAAGAATTTTTCCCATCAGTCCAGGATAGTAGGAAGAGAAAAACTAGAGAAGAGAAATAAAAGACGGGAAGTGAGTGAGTGAACCAAGGAGGGTGAAGACATTTACAAAAGATTAGGAAACTGCTTCATAAAGAAGAGAAATGGGTAGTAAGGACCAAGAGAACTGCCAAAACCATTTTGTTGATGTAGCCATAGAATAGTGGATATACAGGGCGCCTGGGTGGCTCAGTTGGTTAAGCTACTGCCTTCAGCTCGCTGAACAGGAAGCCTGCTTCTCCCTCTCTCAATCCCTCTGCTTGTGTTCCCTTTCTCACTGTGTTCTCTCTGTCAAATAAATAAATAAAATATTTTAAAAAAATACTGGATATCCACAGGAGAGCTTCCAAGTGCCACTGGATGTTTGTGTGGATGTGTAAGTGTGTGTAGAATGGGGGGATGGAGGGAAGGAGGGTATTGGCACCTTTTTTTTTTTTTTTTATTCTGGATCAGTTTTCTATTTGGATACACTTACCACAATTGTTAAGATTTTTGAAGAAAAGGAAAAGACAATTATTTTACTTTTGCAATTATATTTCATAAAGTACATCCACGCTTATCCTATATACATTTTGGTACCATCTGTCAACCCATAGTCCTCAAGAAGTGGAATCAGCGGTTGATAATAATTCTGCATCTGTGGTTGATTAGCTCAAGTGGCTGAATCCCAGAGCTAATGAGGCCAAAGCCTGGGTTTGATCCCCATGTGGGCTGGTAAGGTTTGATCTCTTCTGGAATTACAGACTGCAGTTCAGACTCAGGCCAACTACCCCACAGTTGCACGCCACTGACCATAAGGAGATTAGACATGCAACAACATGCCTGGAAAAATCCCCAACTCCACACTCTTACCTGCTTGCTAATGATTTAGCAGTAATATTCATATATGAAGAGAAGCATCAGTTATGTACTCCATGTTGCTACAAAGGATCACAGGAAATTTTCTGTGGCCTAAGTGACACATTAAGGAATAAACAATACTAAGAATTACGTAAAGAGAACACATGGAAAATGAACTAATTTGTAACCGCTCATTAAATCTACTTCAAATTACAAGTGAAGCAAAATTCCACATGTTGATTTTTTTCTTCAACAGCTAAGTGTCTTAATTTAAAAGATATGATAAATACACACCCTACAGACTGGCCTCCCCTGAGTTCTAAGCCAACCATGAAATAAGATAAAGGATGGGAAAGAAGAGGGAGATAGAAGGTGAAAATACCACATTTATTGTGGATAAACACTAGATTGGAGGATGTAGCTTAGCTCTGCAGGTGAATCAGAACTTACCTGGCTACCCAGACTGGAAAAACCAGGTTCCCTTTGTGGGACAGGCTTCATTTTATTGCCTGATAAGTTTTTTTGTTGGAGGGTCATCCCCCAAGAAAATAGGGCAACAAGAGGGATTGATTTATGCATGGACAGTTTTTCTCGCAGACCTGTCAATCATATTGGGTCACTTGGAAGACTAAGAGAAGGAAAGAGGCTGGATTGTTTTATATGAAGAAAACATCAGGAATGGAAAAGAATTCCTGCCACCCCCAACCTCACCTACACAAAATCTTTTCAACTGAACAAATGCCCAGTGTAAGATGAACAAATGGGAAAATGCCAGAACCTGCAATGTACACTATGTATGCATTGTAGTAGATAAATACTCTTAAATTTTTAGAGACTCAGTGTAGCTTGTACTATGATGGTCTTTCCTCTGGTCTCCCAAATTTCTGAGGGTGGGTGGTTGACATGATGCCTGCCACATTGTGACTATAAACATGGTCATAAAGGAATGCTTAAATAGGAAATATCTACATACCATGATAGAAAAATCATATGCAAGGCAAATATTTTGGTGAAATAATTCATTTTACTGATTTGTTATGATTTGTTATGCTATGTCTTTTCACTGTGTGCCCCGTTTGCTCTCAAGGATTCACAATACTATGATGCATTCCAGCTCTTGAATATTTGGCTTTATCTCAGTGTTTCCCATACTTTTAATGAGGAATGCCTTTGTAACTGGTATTTGGTAAATTAAAGATTTAGAAATACTCATCAAAATTTTTTTGTAGTAAAATTTTTTACTGTCTAGTCTATTACTAACAAAGGGAGAATTTATTGTCTGTTTATGTCAATTAAAAAAATGCATAACATACCGTATGGAAAAGAGCATTTTTTCATGTTTTAGAAATAACAAAAACTGTTTTGCCATTATACTCTGTTGCAGTCTATGGATAAAGATGCTACGAATATGTCGTATTGCTGCAACGGCTATTTTGAGCTTGAGTGACTGTATATATAGAGAGAGAGAAAAGGAGAGAGAGAGCATGCCATATATATATATATATATATATATATATCTGTATTTATATATGTATATATATATATCACACTAATGATTTTTATAAAGCTGACTCTACATTTGTTAATTTTTCAGAATATTACTTTGGTCAATAAAGACATTCAGTTTAAACTTGGACATAAAACAGCATTTTTTTTTTTTCCCAAGGAGAAAAGCTACCTTGGAAATTTAACTCGGTTCTATAAGTGAGAACAACTCAATATTCATTGGTTTGACAAATCTTTCAAGCACCTCTGTTGTGCCTACACTCCTCAAAGAACCTGTGATTGACCCGTCAACAAACAGACAATATCTCTGCCTCACGGAGTTGATATTCCAATGGGAGAAGCTCATTGCTACTCTACTTCTCAAATATTTTGAAGTAAATCCCCTTCAAATTTAAATAAATAAAAATATTTGTCATTATAGGATTAAAGTCTCTAAATCACGTAAATAATACAGAGGTAGAATTTGGGTTGGTTAAGCACCTTTGTGTACTCTTCTTCAGAGAGGCAAAGGATGATAAGATGATACCAGTACATTTTATGTATTTTTGAACCAGTGGAAAGCTCTCCTTGTGAAAACAAATGATTAAATATTACTCATTTGATCCTTCTTGGAACATTTTTCTCTTCTGTTTTCTTCTCTATCTTGAGGAAGCTTGTAGTAATCAATGTGTCTTAGCCACTTTTCTTACCTAATTCATCTGCATTATTGGACTAAATACAACTGAATTTTCAGTCATTAAAACAACAGACTAAAGCAATGATACCAAATTTCATGATTCAAACTCCAACTCCTCTGCTTGTCACAATAATTTTACTTTTAAGATATATGACATTTTGCTCAAATATGAGTCTTCATGATAACTATCAGGTATGAACCTACACTTTCTGTCTAAATTCAAGACTTTTTCAACTATCCTGATTTAATATAGATTAGAACAGAAAGTATGTTATTACCCTAGTAAAGAAAAAATTTGATAATAAACCCAGACTGGTAATTCTCCATCACTAACCTAAATTGTAATTACTCTTTAAATATATGAAATGTGGTCTAATAAGATAATTACATGTTTTCTTATAAAGTTTCTGGATTTCTGACTTGCCTTAAGTGAACTTGTATTACATATTAATGAATATTTTAAAAAATAAAGTATCAGACAACATACTTCAAATTTTTTTTAAAGATTTTATTTATTTATTTGACAGAGAGAAACACAGTGAGAGAGGGAACACAAGCAAGGGGAATGAGAGAGGGAGAAGCAGGCTTTCCACAGAGCAGGAAGCCCGATGTGGGGCTTGATCCCGGATCTCCGGGATCATGACCTGAGCCGAAGGCAGTCGCTTAACCAACTGAGCCACCCAGACGCCTCAACATACTTCAATTTTTTTTTTTTAATTATGACAAAATGGATGTTTTGTTTGAAAATCTCTAAGAATCCTACCTTATTTGTGGTTTACAAGAAAGATTAACCTGAGTTTATGTATAAATACTGCTTAGATTTAGGTTTCAATCTCAAGTTTTCATTTAAGAATGATATATGGAATTTTGTAAAATCTAAGATTCACAGACATTTAAGTTAGTACAGTCTCTTTAATAAGGCATGTGGTCCTATGAATCAAGATGGGACCGTGTAAGGAGACAGACCATAAGAGACTCTTAATCTCAGGAAACAAACTGAGAGTTGCTGGGGGGTTGGGGGGGAATAGGGCGGCTGGGTTATGGACATTGGGAAGGGTATGTGCTATGGTGAGTGCTTGAATTGTGTAAGACTGATAATTCACAGACCTGTACCCCTGAAGCAAATAATAAATTATATGTTAATAATAAATAAGTTAATATATAAATAAATACATGTGGTCCTATTACTCTTATAATTTGATCTTTGAAGAAGTTATTAACAAAAATGATTTAACTATAGTTAAAAGCAATAAAATTTAATTGCAAAGATTCAAGATTATATAGGAAAATCTGTAAGAAAAATGCTTTTTACAGAAGTCGTCCTTTTGTTGATGAAAATAATCACAAATACATCTTTTGATATGTTGATTCATTATGTTGATAAAACTGGATGACAGTATAATTTCAACTTGAGTTCTTAACTGAATGCTTTTTCAGCAGTTATCTCAAAACAGAACTCTGAACATTCCTCATATTCCTCATGCTCTTCTTTGCATAAAGCAAACAGTCCAGATAATCAGAATTCATCAAACTCAAAATTATTTACTTTTACCTTTAAAAAAAAGGTTTATTTATTTATTTGAGAGAGAGAGTACGTGCATGCATGAGTGGGGATTTAGGACACAAAGAATCTCAGACTCCCCTGCCCCTGAGTGCAGAGCCCTACACCGGGGTCAATTTCAGGACTCTTAGATAATGACCTGAGCTGAAACTAAGAATCCAACACTTAACAGATTAATCCACCCAGATGTCCCTACTTTTACTTATTTTCAGTGAATTTTATTCTTCCTCCTCCAAAAAAACAAAACAGAAAACAACCAAACATCTAGTTGTCCAAACAATACTAAAAAATATTCACGATTATACAGAAGAAACAATGCTGTAGTCTATTCTTCTGCCTATTCCCATTACCCCACAGGTGGTAAGGGTAGGAGGGGAGGAAAGAGAAGGAGAGAGACAGAGAGAGAGAACCAGAAAGAGAAGAATACAGCAAGCTAAAAGATTTACTTTTTTTTAAAAAACAGCATACCTGGTGAAAGTAAATTAGTCCTTGGACAGGAATCAGATACCCTGGGTTGCTGGGCTTTTTCCCAGATATATTACTTTAAGCAGGTATGTTAATTGCTCTGACCTTCAGTTCACTGATTTGCAGATGAGAATAATAGCACTGGCTCTGTTTAACTTTTAAAGATGTGGTCATTATCAAATGATAGATGTAAAATCCAGCTTCATATAAATGTACAATCATGGTTGTACCAGTGATGTTCATAAGAAATGAACTACTAGATATATTTTTGTTATTCTTTTTAGTTGGGCATAAAGTTCTGAGGCTTCAAAATTGATATAAGTAGCTAACTATTGAATGTTTACTATGTACTAGATTTGTTCTAATCCTTTTAGGTTGATTAATTTAATTCTTTCAATAACAAAATTGGGTAATTATTATCTTTGTTCCTATTGCAAAGGAGAGGAAAGTCAGCATACATTGATTAAATGACTTACCCAAGGTCACAATGCAAAAAGGACATCAGAATATCTGGTCAACCCTGTGTCAGCAGGACAATCTCTTCTATAGGATCCCTCTACATAGTTTCCCTTCCTGTGTCAAAACCTGTCTAAGCAAATGAGAGTGACATGCGGGTGTGCTCATAGTGGTAAGACTTCTTTCTGTAGAGATTCTCCAGTCTTCAAAACGCAGTTCCTTGCAGGGCCTTGCAGGGTGGTGGAGTCAGTTGAGCTTCCAACTCTTGATTTCAGCTCAGGTCGTGATCTCAGGGTTGTGAGACTGAGCTTCATGTTGGGCTCCACACTAAGCATGGAGTCTGTGTGAGTTTTTCTCTCTCTCTCCCTCTGCCCCTCCCACTCACCTCTCTCTCTCTAAAAGAAATAAATAAATCTTTTTAAAAACCAAAAATAAAAAGCACTTCCTTGACTTAACTTTATATTTATTTCCCTATTACTGGCAAGCATGAGTACCTACAACTGTAGAAAGAAAAATACTTCCACAGTTCATTATTCCTATTGAAGAAAGGAATTTCACTATAATTTAGAAAAATGATAGTGAAAAGAGTAGGAAGGGTCAAGTATAAAATAAGTTTTTGAATATAGTGATAGGACTGTATAAATGTATTCTTAGATGCTTATTATGTATATGGGGGAAACAGTTTTGTAGTATAATCTAAGCAATAAATCTTTTGAAATAAAACATATTGACCATGCTTGATCAACATATGTAGGAACTTTTTGTATGTACACATGCACATGTTAACATTTCAGAAGCTCAGACTGAATAGTTAAATAGATCTATTCTCCATACCCTAGAAATTTATCTTTCAGGAACTACCATTATCAAAATCAGATATGTGCACTTAAACATAGCGATCATGGATGCATTGTTTGTAAATAAAGCAAGTGAAATTAAATAGTCAAATCTGACCCCAATTCTTACTACTATGAGCTGTTTTCTAAAACAGATTCTATTTTAAGTTGTTGGATTATTATTTTAACCGAAGATTGTATTTAGCATAAGTAAATACTACTTTCAAGTTTTGCCAATCTAGCTTCTCTCTTTCTTATGTTAAAATAAAAATAAGAAGGCGCCTGGGTGGCTCAGTTGGTTAAGTGACTGCCTTCGGCTCAGGTCATGATCCCGGAGACCCGGGATTGAGTCCCACATCGGGCTCCCTGCTTGGCGGGAAGCCTGCTTCTCCCTCTCTCACTCCCCCTGCTTGTGTTCCTTCTCTGTCTGTGTTTCTCTCTGTCAAATAAATAAAATCTTTAAAAAACTTTTTTAAATAAATAAATAAATAAAAATAAGAAATGATATGTTTCTTTTCTTTATTTTTTAAAAATATTTATTTATAACACTACACATATATACATACTCTCTTTTCATCTCATTTTCTGTTTTTAAATAAGAAAACATACATTTGGACAAGCAGTGCATGGAGTTTGTTAGAAATGAACTTCAAGATTATTTTGAAAAGTCAAAATTTGAAAACCGGTCTCCCTTGTGTCATACCTCAACTATTTAATCAAAGAAAATATGCAATAATGATTTTATTCATTGATATACATTGCATCTGAACTTTATCTTTCTCTTTCCTATCTGTGGCCTGAAGTTTGGAGCAGGCACCCCACCAAATACTTACTTCTTTTGATGCCTGTAGATAAAATCACACTGTTAGACAATCTTTGCACCACACAGCCCATCCAGCATATGATTTTTGTAATACCTAAAACACAGAGTGAATTTTGAAATATGTCACAATTATTATTTGCCAGATTTTAACTTGACCATCCGTGTCTTGGTCCGCATAAAAATCATCTAGTTTTTGTTGTCTCCCCTTCTCAGCCAACCTTCTCTTTACATCCATTCTCAGTCACATTCCACTTTTAAAGGTACCTATGTCTTAACTGTCATAACTTGCTGGAGGGAAAATATTTGGCCTTATGTTAAATTACTTTTCATGCCTGGGTGGCTCAGTCACTTGAGCATCCAACTCCTGATTTCCACTCACGTCATGATCTGAGGGTGCTGGGATCAAGTGGGGAATCTGCTTGAGAATTCTCTCTCCTCCTCTGCCCCTCCCCCCACTCTCTCCCTCTCTCACAAATAAATAAATAAATATTTAGAGTAAGAACTTTTTGGCCTGTTTTATCATTTGGCAAGATTTTAAGCTTTCTGAAGCTACGGGCCTATTTCTTGCATAGCACCTTACACATACACTCTTCTCATTATTTATTAACTATTAAAGGAATGATGGCAACCTTGACACTACTGTAATGTCCTGGTTATTTATTTCTGAGCCACAGTAGATTAAATTCAGCAAATAAGGAGTTAGCATAGACCCTGACAGATAGAAAAAGATTGACATCCTGACAAAGAAAGAAAAATAAATGAAGTTGTTGAAACCTGAATTATAAAATATATATAATACAATATGTAATACAATATAAATATATAAAAACCGTGTAGCTTATAGATAAATAACCAAGATCTATGTTTGAAAACTTGTGTTGACTTTACTCTGCACAATAGGCTACATAGACACTTGATGCTATGGCAGGTTAAGGAAGCACATTCTTTTTTTAAAAAATAGATTTTTTTCTTTTTTTTTTTTTTTTAAATTTATTTTTATATTTTATTTTTTTTTTAACTTTTATTTTTTTTTATTTTTTTTTAGATTTTTTTTTTTTTATTGTTACTAAATTTTTTTTTCCAGTGTTTCAAGATTCATTCCCCATTCCCCACACCCAGTGCTCCACGCTTTAGGTGTCCCCAGTACCCACCACCAGGCTCTCCCATCCCTCCACCCCCCTCCCTCCAAGTCCCTCAGTTTGTTTCTGTGTTCAAAATCTCTGTTGTTTCGTTTCCCTCCCTAGA